>CM060950.1:265842067-265862067 GCA_030765055.1 Mantis religiosa | reverse complement strand
AACTGTGGACATCCCATTCATGTGTCCCTGTGTTAACGACCTTGGATATCCGTGTCAACGTGTTAAAAACGAAAGCAATCACTGAGACCAAGAAGAAACACATTTTTTTCTGTATGACTTTACTGGACTTGACTGTGGTGATACTGTGCTCATATACTGTGGTAATATCTACATAATTAAGCACGACGACAGGTTTGTGTCATTTAGTGTTCAAATAACTGATGGGAAACCGATGCAGATTAACTTTTGCCTTACTCATATGCAACCAGCAAAACTTAGAAATGAAGTTGTTTTAGTGCGGCACTTCCGAATCATGTTGACTCATTGATAAATGGGCATGCTCTCTTTATTGGAACAAGAAGATAGAGCACTGGTAAAGTAGCATCGTGACAAATTATATCAGCCATACTTGGAATTCCACCGTAAACACTAGTAGAGCAACTGATCTGGCATCGATTTCCCCAGAAGAAGAAAAAACTTACGATTTATATCACAACCAGTTTGCTATAAAAAAGATGAGATATGTATAGATATATAGTGGTGCTGTAGATAGATAACAAATTTTAATCGACTAACCATGTTACTTTAATAGATTAATCTATCGATTAATCGTTCGAAAATTAGGTGTAAGGATTATTTATGAAACTTTTAAATGTTTAGATTCATAATTTGTTTTTGCAGCTAGTGTACATGCTTTATATATGTATTGAATTAGATCTACAATATTTTTGTAAGTAATTATTTAGTAACGTATTTTATCAATATCTACTAAGATTTGTGAGACTTACATGCAAATAACAGCTTACATGAAGACTCACCTAGTCACTGTTGTTTCATCCATGATTTTAATCATGTAAGTGCATTCACATGTTTTGAATTAAGTGTCGCTCTTCGTTTGGTGACAATATTATTTTCCTGCATCACTAAACACAGTTCACAGAGAACCGATGTGGTTGGTACACAATTTCTTCACTATGGATGAAAGAACTGGCAACTGAATAGAATGTGTCTATCATCACTGAAGAGGATCTGCGAAGTCGTCATCCAGTTCAACCAAAGATTGTAGACTTCAATTTCTGTAGCAAGTGGTGTTAACGGGGCGGTTTCCTCGACATTTCATTGTCATTAACAATCAGTTTTCTCTTCTTCAAATTTACTTCTGTCGTAGTTTTCGCGCTTACCACCGATTTTTCTGAAAGTCTTTTCCATACTAATTCTCTTGTGTCTCTTGGAAGACATTTCAAGGATTTGAATCTCGGATCGATAGCTGTAACTTCTTTGTACATTTCCAATTTATGCCAGTTATTAATTCTTGCTGTTAAATCTTCAACAAGGGTAGTTTTTAACCTGATCACATTCAGAGCATCTGAATCAGCGACTTTGAGACTTAACCTTAGATAAGTTATTGCAGGTACCACAACACTTGCTGTGACGTATTTACTTCCTCCAAGAAAATCACAGATATTCAGACATTCAAACATTCTTTGTGTCATTTCCCATTCAATTCAGTTAATGGAATAATATTTGAAGGTTGAGTAGCTAATATATCAATAACTGCTCTCTTAGCTTTGAGGAGACTTTCAAATATAATATAAGTACTGCTCCATCGAGTTACTACGTCAAGTTTTAAATTCATCTGTGGAATATTCAGATCGTTCAACTCTTTAGACAGTTCATTTTCTAGGTACGGACTGTGTTTAAAGTGGCCCAATACTTTTCTGCATTTACTAAGTTGGATACCTATAGAAACACTTTTAATCGCCTTAATTGTAAAGTAGGAGCAGAGCACCTAACATTGTCATATTTTGATTTCTCAATACCAAGTACAATATTCCCGCCATGGTCTTTGCAAATTGCAATGACTTTATTTTGCAAGTTCCAATCATTTACAACCTGTTCGAACTCATTAGTACAAGTGATTGCGCTGTGCTTTTTAGTTACGTTTTTTACTTGTAACGTTGCACTACAGTGGGCAATAAATAACTCCTAAGTAACTTTGATTCGCTACTGAAGCCCAGAAATCCCCTGTTAAGCTAACATAGTTCGCATACTTTAATATGTCAAATAGCTTAGATCTTTCAATATCGTATAACTTGTCAATTCGTCTACTTACATTTTTTATGGAAGATTATACAAACTGTTTCCAATGGTTTCTCTTAAAACTTCTTTTAGCCCTTCATCCGAAACAATATTGATAGGTCGGCTATCCTTTACTATCTATTTTACGACTTTATTTGTTAATTCAGCTTCCTTGATGGAAGAAATCGGTTTGGCTATGAAATTATTCAGATTGGACTGCGATACTTCAGGAACAGTTGGAGATGATTCGTTAGCACTTAGAAAGGAATGAGATGTTTCAAATGATAATTCAAACTACTAGCACTACCACTATAACTAACTGATTTCCCACAAATTTTATAAAATGCTTTTTTCCGTCAGACACTTTACCAGATTCATTTAGCTTAAAGCCAAAATGTACACCCAGTTTCCCTCGCAAATGTTCGTATGCCATAATTTTAATTTCACTCAGCACAAAACGTTTTTCCTTATTTTAACATTTTAACGCAAAACGTTCATTGTCACGAACTCAGAAACATTACTGGCTTACTGCAGTTTACAGTTAAGTTACACCACCAGCAGCTATTATATCTATAGCTGTATAAGCGAAGTATTCGATTCAAGGTTGTACAGCTCAGTTTATGCTAGCAAGCGATAAATAATCAGTTGTATACGGTATGTTGTCACATACAAGCTGTAAGGAAAGAAACCTCTCTGTCAGCATCTGTATGTAGTTATGTACATCTTAGAATATTTCATAACAGAAGTGTTATTTAGATTCTCTTGGGGTTCAGAGTGATTTCTTTTAGCTATCAGGAGTTATATTATCTCAAAGTTAAAAAACATTACGTGTCTAGTGAAAGCTTGATGCGTTGGAAAGGCTGTTTAGGTTGGAAGCAATACATCAAAACAAAGAGTGCCAAATTTGGCTAAAAGAGTTTTGATTAATATTTATTGTAATCCATTAATTTTAATCCACTCGATTATTCGATTAAAATTTATTAATCTGTAAACTAAAATAAAAAAATTAATCGATTAATTGTTTCGGTTAAGCTATTAAATCACGCAGCATTAATATATAGAAATAAATATAACTTTAATCCAATGCAATCAATATGCTAAATACATATTTAAGTACAGTCCTTAGCAACACTAGATATCGGAAGGAAGCGGAACTTTATAAATATAACAGAGCAAAAAGTGATTTTTAATAAGAAATCAAATTGTATCTCCCACCATGGTACGAAGATTGCCATAGAGCGCTACTTAGTTTCTGAAGCTCAGTTTCAAATCCGGCGGAGCTCAAAGTACAAATATTAGCAAGATCTCCTTCAGAAGGAAAGTGAAGTGTTTAGTGCCTTGAGATGTTTATTCGAATCTCAAAAAGAAGAATGAGAATTTTTGAGTAAAATGTTTCGATTATTTTCACACCAACAAGCATCTGCTACTCCTAGTGGCATTAGCGGGCATTGAGCTAGACAAATACTGTGATCATTGCAGCTCTTTTGATACATTTTCGGAATTATGAACTAAAGAGCTGAAATCGTCTTCTACATAGCTAGATAAAAGTGTTCACTGGATCTGTTATCATAAAGGAGTTAAGAGAGTATAAAGAGTAAGAAGAACAGTAATTGCTGCTTCTGCTTATTGGTCGAAAGTTCATGTGAAAGATACTGAAGAAAGGAACTCCATTTTTATGCTTCCAATCAAGTATATATCTACTTGATTCTGAAAGCAAAAGCTCCAGAAAATATTTGGCTATCATGCTGCCAAGAAAGCTTAATAGAAGAGAGAACCAGTTTCAATGGAATCCACCTTTTTCTTCTTACTCCGAATGAATCAACTTGCTCTCAAGATAGCGTGCAACCTTGTAGGTGACTGATTATTGAAGACCTCGTTAAAGATTTCCGTACGGTTGGGCTGATTAATGACTAATTAATCTGTACCAGGCATTCTGACCTAGATGACTATGATCTGGAGTAACCCCTGTGTTTCTCATGCATCTTTCTCTATTACTAAGAGCTGAGTGTATTTATGGGTGTAATAACTACTGTCACAAACAAATTGAAAATCATTCTAGAATTTCTAAGCAAATAAACCACATAAACAAGGCGAATATGATAAAGTAAAGTGAGTGGAGGCCTAAATGATTACTTTGGTGCTGCGGCTGTGGACAATCATTCTTAGCGAGTGGATGGTTGAGTTTTTGGTATACATGCAGTTATGAGTGAGTCAGTGAGTGAGTGAGTGAGTGAGTCAGTGAGTGAGTGAGTGAATGAGTGTGTGGCGGTTTTAAGGGTCCGTCAATAGGTCATCTGGACCCAATAAACATAATGCAGTCTCACTATTGGGTGAGTGAGATTAGATATTGTGTGAAATGCTTAGATATTTGGTCACATCATGGCCTCATGACATCTTGGTACGATGGATCATTCTATCAGTTATGAAACTGAATTTTCAGCTGTGAAGAAATGCTTAAATTTTTAAATTTAAACCTTTTTTCAACGAACATTTGAAACCTACAACAATAATAAACTGTATATAGAAGTTCCTGTACCGACGTATTTGCAGGAAAAGGGCACGTAAGTGCATTAAAATTCTGCCTGGTCCTACATATCCTACTGCCGGCTTCACGTTCACACTTCATGTCAGAGGTTGACCATCATCCAACGATAGGGCAGGAAATGTGGCCAGCATCACGTATTCTCCAGCGGGAATGTCGGAATTTTTGGTCGGGATAGACATCTATCACAGTGCCTCAAATTTCTCAGGATACTAAGCAGGCACCGGTCCTATACCCTGTACTTAAACTTAGCCGTTGGTGCAATCGAACCCGGGTCCATTGAGGGGCCAGTAATCAGAGGTTTATCCTCTAATCCGCTGCAACACTGCAGTTCCTATGAGCTAAATAGCCATAACAAATAATGCATTCGCGAAACAGTTTTCGTCATTATAGTTTAAGCACAATCACAGCTAGCACAATCGAACATTTAGGCTTCACAAATATTTGGATTGTGCACTACAGCTCCAAAAGTTTTGAACGCCCCTTGATTCCAGGATTTGTTGAAAAAATATAACAGAAGACTATTTTATGGATATCATTTCAAATAAAACAGGAAGAATCACTTTGTACTAGATTTTACTTTCTTCAGGGTAACCTCTCGTGCTTTGATTACTGTTTGACACACTCTGGTCATTCTTATTAAGTATATTAGTCTTTTGTTTTTCAGAAACTTCCTTCCCTGCTGTTATTAAATGGCTCCATAGTTCATTTAAACTACCACTGGTCCCTTTCCGATCCCAAAGAGGTTCGATGGCGTTGCAATCGGAGCTTTGAGGAGGTCACACCACATTCTTCAGTTCTCCCCTCTTTTCTAATCGTTCCAAATACTTTCTTCATAGCAAAGATGAATGCTGCGGATCATTATATTGTTGCAGTGTGAAACCCTTGCAAATTAAGTGCATTCCAGAAGTTTTGCGTGGCGGTAGAGAATGTTGTGGTGGTACCCCTTTTTTCATTATTCCCTATATTTTTACAAAGTTGCCCATTTTATTGCCTCTAAACCATCACTAAACCACTCCATGCTTCACTGTAAGGGATATGCACTAAGATGTGATGCATTCTCCTTTCATATGTCTGACAAACCTGACAAACCGTTTTGTGGCAAAAAGCTTAAACTTTGATTCGTCCAAGGACACTACAAACATTCTGCCTCTGATCAACAGACCACTTCGACTTTTTCGAGGATTGGGGGAGGGGGCGAGAGACCACTACAATCTCTTTTTATTAGGAGCCCTCAATAATGATTTCATGGCTTCTTAGCAGCAATACATTCCTTCAAGCCTGCATCCAGAAGTCTTCTTTTTACTGTCGAGACACTCACAGGTATATTCCTCAACAGACTGATTTCCGCTCAAAGTATGGATGCTGTTTTGAAGCGATCATCAGTTTAGTATTTACTACTATTTATCTTCAGATCTCGAAGTCTCCTTGAACCTTCCCTTGCTATCAACATTCTTGTTGTTATTAGTATAAAAATATCTCCCCCTATTATAATGGACACTTCCCAAGATTTTTTTTGGTGCTATGCTATACTATGACCTGCTTTGTGCAAACTATAGGAACACGCTTATGTTTGAAAGCTCACTCTTTTTGCCCATTCAACTTTGAAACTGCACACCACAGTGCCAATATTGTGCTCATTTATGCCCCTCTAATTTTCTTCAGATTGCCTAAACAGAGTTTGTTGGCTTATTATGTACGTCTATCATAGAGTCTGTTAGTTTATTATGAAGGACATCTGATCCATTAATCAACAACGCTAAGTTCAAAACAAAAGTTTAGGTGGGGTGTCCTATAAGGGACAGCAAGCTTTGACTTCAAAATGCACTTCTTTCAGGAAAGGAAGTTAACGTAATGTAATGAATTAACCTTTTCTACGGGTTTCTATATTAAATATCTAAAGTTAACTTCAATTGATGCCATAATACCTCTTATCTTAAAAAAACTCAAGGGTGTTCAAAAGCTTTTGAACGGTGGTGCACGTTCCAGAACATCAGAGCGGTATATTTTACGCTGAAAAAAAAAAAATTGACAAACATATTATTTTCTGTAGAATTTATTTCCTAAGTGTTTTCACGTGATATTGCGCTAATTGATAAGTATTGTGATGCCGTAATATTCAGAGTAAAGGATATGACGAAAATGGGTAATGTAATGTGGAGCATGTGCTAGTCAGCTAGAGCATCGTGTTTGTCCTGAGCACCGGGCTCCCTGTTGATGGAGCACACTTAAGTTTCTAAAGATGCGCAACGGGGGCTCCCCTTGTGGGGTAGGGTTTGGCCCTCCCCAGCTCCCGGTGATGTCTGCAACCACGACCTACCATAATCCTTTGGAGCGTTAACACAGTCTGGTGTGTTAACTTGTAATGCTCACTAATATGCAGCGTTGTCTAAAGTTTTTGCCCAAAACTGAAGTTTTAATTAAAATGTTTTCGCTATCTTACAGAGATATTAATAGGGAAGATTATATTAATATATTTTGTACCGTTTACCTATGATAAAGGAGCAATTCCATTTGTTCAAACAACAGTCTCAGATATACTGAGCAAGCACACTGAAAGAACTTGTCAAAATTATATAGCACCTTTTCTGACAATAGCAAACTGATAAGCGATAACAAATTAGCATATGAGTATTAGCCGGTTCATTAACTCATACAGCAGCTAGTCAGAATCCGTAATTTGGAAAAAAATCTATTGCAATAGCTTAAAAATTAGATATTTGAAATTACTCTTGAAACCTACACTTGTAACCTGAAAAAGTATTGTTTAGAGAAAGATCTGTACTTCTGTTCTAAAGTTTGATGTGTTACAACCAAAAGTTTTCTGTACTCCCAATAATGGAGATACTTTAATACATATTCTTCCAATTACCTGTAAGAAAAGTGTGCTTTTCTATCAATCATGAAGTCTTTTTCTAAAATTTTTTCAGTGCACATTTTGTTGCATCAACATATAAGCACACAGGAAGCAATTCTACAGTAAATGTTTAAACAGAAGCTTCTTCTATGTATGCTCAACTCGATATCTTCAACACTATCTTCATGACCTGATGAGAAGCAAAAGAAAGGAGTAACACCTCAAAACAATGCAGTTTGAAATATTGTAAATTGCAAAAAGCAACGACAATTATTTTGTTAACAATTTATCACTTTATTTTAATGATGTCTACATTTTTTCTCCTCTTTCTCTCACTCTCAATCTCTGTCCTATTGTAATGGTTTCATAGATGTTCAAAATTTAATTTAATAGAACAGTATGGATCATTCACAGAAAATTTATGATATTGATTATATGCATAGTGTCATTGTGTCAAAAACGAAACTTTATAATGAAATTCATTATTGGTTCTGAGAAACTAAAAGAAAAACGAAAAGCTTTTGATGTAAAATGTAGTTCATAGATTCATACGAACAAAAATATGCGAGCAAACGTTGATCTATAAATAAGTTTTGCATTCAGGAGACCTCAAAACATTTCCGTTAAAGTTCAAATCGAAATTCTTACGAAACAAAATATTTCCTTTCGAACATTAGGATTATTACGGAGGATATTCGGCACCGAAGCCTGTGGTTTATTGTACCGAAACTCCAAGTGGGACATCTCCTGGAGGAAAGATGAGGTGAGAGGAGACAGAGGGCAGCTGACCCAAGGAGTCACGACAGCGTCGAGACACCCACCGACACTTCTACCCTGAAAGAGACCACCAGATAAGAGATGATGTGAAATGATAATGGATATGAAATGGAGGGACATATATAAGCATCATATTTGATTCGGACACCATATGAGAATGCTAGATGAAGGTGCCCAAGAATTTTTCGATACTTCTTCAGCCATTTATATAGTTTCCTTTATCCCAATAGATATAAGTATTTTGATTAAATCATTATTTGTTTTGAAAAGGAGCATGACGAATTAAATATGTATATTATACTTTATATACCTGCATGGTTTATCAGTTATAAAGGATTACACATAATTCATGCAAATACGAGAAGACTTCGCAGGCAATCGCAAAAATTAAAGAAATACGTTTTATTAGTTACAGAAGTATGTTGAGTGTTAGGTGTTTCAGTCAATTTGCGGAAAACTTAAAAATAAGGAAATATTTGCTATGCAAAATGTAATTCATGGTATGGGATTTTCTTCCTGTCTCATTTTTAGATGATGCTCAACCACATGCAAAGTTATTATTTTGCACGTTTTTGAGTTTTGCTGTTGAGAATAATCTTGCGCATACACACACACACACACACAGAGTGAGAGAGAGACAGAGTGTGTGTGTGTGTGAGAGAGAGAGAGAGAGAGAGAGAGAGAGAGAGAGAGAGAGAGAGAGAAATGTGTGAAATGTGTAGTATTTAACGCCCGCTTTTACTACATACGGCACCGCAGGCGATGACTCTGATGATACACGAGATGAAGATGGAGCACCGGTGGAATGAGATGGCGGGGGAAACCGGAGATCCCGGATAAAATCCGCACCAGCGCCGTGTTGTCCACCACAGATCTCACTTTGCGGTCGCCTGGGATCGAACCCGGGCCGCCTTGGTGAGAGCCAAGCGGTCTAACCACTGAACCACGGCGTGGCCTAGAGAGAGAGAGAGAGAGAGAGAGAGAGAGAGAGAGAGGAGAGAGAGAGAGAGAGAGAGAGAGAGAGAGAGAGAGAGAGAGAGGAGAGAGAGAGAGAGAGAGAGAGAGAGAGAGAGAGAGAGAGAGAGAGAGAGAGAGAGAGAGAGAGAGAGAGAGAGAGAGAGGAGAGAGAGAGAGAGAGTGAGAGAGAGAGAGAGAGAGAGAGAGAGAGAGAGAGAGAGAGAGAGAGAGAGAGAGAGAGAGAGGAGAGAGAGAGAGAGAGAGAGAGAGAGGAGAGAGAGAGAGAGAGAGAGAGAGAGAGAGAGAGAGAGAGATAGAGAGAGAGAGAGAGGAGGAGGAGAGAGCGGAGAGAGAGAGAGAGAGAGAGAGAGAGAAGAGAGAGAGAGAGAGAGAGATGAGAGAGAGAGGAGAGAGAGAGAGAGTTTTTGGAATCAGGTACCTCAAAACGAGGAATTTCGATTGAAATCTCGATATTATATTTTTGGGTAGAATACATTGCCTCCTCTATATACTATAGGTAATGATAGAGAAAATTTTATGTAGAGTTAATGCGAATTAGGTGTAGAGGCTCAATGCATGTTCGGATATCACTGCCCGCCGTGGGCACTGAAAGCGAAATATGAATCATCGCACTTCGTTACTGTTCGCCAAAACTTAAAATGCATCTGCACACGGCGGACGCACAGCATGCAAGATTATTATGAAATCTTTTTGAATTTTCCATTACAAAATATGATGCATATTGCGACTTTGTGGGTTCGTAGAATTAAAAGTCCAAGTTGCAGAAATTCAAAATGTTCTTTATTTCCGTAGAAATACACTTTGTCCATCAGCAGAATTACGTAACACACAGATACAATCTTCCAAGGTCGTTGACCACAACAAAGAGTTCACTTCCGAAACACCACTTTCTCGTTACGACTCTGTTTACAACTGTCTTTTTTCACTGCTACGCTGGCGTGTCGCCTCTCATATATACTATTACTCATATCACTAAACATTTCTGGAACATTCTGTAACAAACAAGAAATCGACTGTTCTCTATCAAGATGTCACTAGACTGTTCCATTTACCTCACTTAATCTGTTTTGGCATGCCTTTTATCTCCGCGCTATGTTTATCTGCTAGGCAAGCTCTTTATCTCCACCCGACACTATCTGTCCCTTATCGCTCCGCGCCGCGCTATCATAAATAATGGGTTCGCGACAATATGTTGACTAAATGTGTATAAAGAAGTAGCAGATGACAAGGATTGTGTATTTTTGAATGACAGGTATATGCTGAAACATTTACACTAAATATAGATACATTTTAAATGAAATAATTAGTATGATTTGCATTTATATAATACCGATGTACGTCCTGAAGGAAAGGTAAACTGTTTATGCGTATGTTTACATCTTAAATACGTATACACCTCAATTGTATTTGTAGGTGAAATGATATCATTAGTTAACACACAAGAATAAGGTTCTCGACTAGGAATAGGAGTAAGAGTATACTTATAACGGAGAGCCACCAGCAACCGGGGCGGAGCACGATATGTAGACCAGAGAGCTCCTTTGTGCTTCTGATATGACCCCCGGGAGGGAGGGATGAGGGGGAGATCCGGGTGAAGATGTGCAATAGTAGCCGCGTTCATTCCATCCCAGCGACATCAAAGCTTTCACTTCTGACCATAGATCCTCACATGGAAGCAATTATAGGGGTCTTCCACCCTCAAACATATGGGGTGGTCCTTCTCAATACGTTCACCAAGTTAAATCGATGTTGCGATATTTTTCTTGTATCCTCAGAACTTCGGTACCTTCTATTAACTTAGTCTGTGCAAACGTGCTTCTTATGTGTGTTATTTAAGCTTATATTTATAAAAGTTACATCGTGTAGTTTAATAAATTTAATAGTATTTAATAGTTATTAGCGTTTAGCACTTGCGCAATTTAATTAAGATGTGGAGACCGTGGGAATCGAACCTAACATGGATATGCTGACTTGGATTTCCCTTCATACTTGTATATATACCTAACAGTACTTCTAACCTTTCTCGAGTTCTAAAGCGTTATGACATTTAATTATTATGCGGAATGTACGTTATTATTTATTTAAATTCTGTTTAACAGAAGTATCCCCCCAAAAAAATTACACTGATTAACTTTATTCAAACTTGTAAAATGAGCAGACATCCTTGTAGAAAGCTTCCAGCATTTAAAAAGAGTAACAGAGTTTCCTTACTAGTTTTTCGTGAATTGTTGCTTAGTTTTTTTTTTCACTTTTGAGTTATTTACTGCTTTGTTCAATCAGCTGAAATTTGATTCAGCACCTGTAGCTGCCATAGAATATAGGAAAATATTTTAGGATAAATCGGCTCACGTTTACCATAAACAAAGCTCTAACGTGCAATTTTTGCTTATAAATTATTATTAGCTACCAGAATATCCAAAGTGCTTCTTTAATTTGCAAGTAAATATCCCTCGCAAATTCATGTACACTGACGCAATTTAACCCTTTTAAAATTGTAATGATGATCCTACAACAAGGTATCGGAATATTTTACTAAGCTTTCCTCGGATATTATGCTAATAATACGCATTTATTTCTTGTAGACAATATAAGTACTATACCATAACAGCATAGGTAATATATCTCTTTTCAGTTACGCTATAAAGCATTGTAACATTATGTATTATTATAGGTTACATTAATTATTTAAAATTTATTTGAAAAGACAAATAAGCATTTCCTACAGTGAATTCAGCTTGACTTTTTTCTTCTAAACTTTATTTTAAACAGCGGCAACCTTGGGTATTCTCAGCTGTAAACACGAGCCTAACATTCTTCACCCCTCCAACCCGCTAAGTGTATGCTAAGATGTTTATGACATTGTGGTTAGGGGGAAAAACAGTTTTTCCGTACAAACCGATCCGCCTGGGGATCCTTTAAGCGCGGTCACTATACACATGAAGGCTGTCCCTAACGATTCCAGATAGAACACAATGGACCCGGTCACCCATCCCACAGGACCAGAGGATTTCGGGAGCTACTGAAGCCAGGGATACCGCTCCAAAAGCCGGGTCCGTCAACAGTCTAACCGATGTCATAAGGAAACCTTTCCAAAGCGCACTTCCACCGCTCAACCGCAACACACCAAACGACGATGTCAAGTCCTATGATCCTAAACCAGGTGACAGGAAATATGGAGGAGAAATTTGTGAAATTATTGATCTGACGACTCGGGGAAACCCATGGTCAGGATAGCCTCCTGATGGAGTAGAACTCACGACCTTCCGAATGCGAGTCTCACGCGTTTCGCCGGAGCCGTCTTGTTTGGATTGTAGTGCGGAGTTGGGTCCATCTATACGGGCGTAATTTGTCTCCTCTCCAAACATTTGTCGTCATGATATACCTATGGAAAGGTGACTAATTACGTGCGAATCCGAAGGCTGTGTTCGAGTTCTGTTGAGTCAGTTTTCTAGCCGAAGCTATTCAGAATATTTTCTTAGCCTCAATTATCAGGTAGCTTTGGCTTCACGGGCTTATTTGCGTTCTCATTAATCACCACTATCTTTATCCCTCTTAATTATTTACCATCTGTTTAACAACCCAGGTCTGCGCTGAATGAAAATGGGTGAAAGTTGCACAAATGAGCCTGGGGTTCACTAAGCTGAAACTAGTCCGATGTTTGTGTTGTTAATATAGGGACAAAACCAGCGGAAATATATCCAAACAGCAGATATTAAAATTCGGTCCCTTCATGTTACAATGTGAACATTCTACTCCTAGAAAATGGAGACAGGCGCGATATGTGCAGCAGCTTCATTTTCTTTTATTTGTTCTTAAACGCATTTTAAGCAATAAGTGGTTTTCTCCTTGCTATATAAAAGGAATGCATAAGCCTCTGGAACGGGACTGTCCCGCTCAAAACGGACAAAACCAACCAGTTTATTCAGTAGTTGAATTTTTCCCGGACTCCAAACTGACGGGCCGTTACAGGCAAAGACGGGCTGGTTGCTCAATGACAATGTAAAACCCTAACCTATGCCATTTGACCCGCATGTCAGTCAGTAGCGGTAGGGAACGGCCTGTCTGTCCGCGACCTTCGACAGCCGACCCGGCCGGTTCTTTTGTCAGGGAGGGTATTTGTGCACCGTTATGTTTCATCCCCTTACTAGCGACAGCTGCTGGGGGTGGTTTTCTCTGTGTGGCGTGCAAGGTGAGTGAGCGAGTGTTAACAGTGCTCAAGCTTTGCTGATTTAAGTAGGCCCAGCTGTATATTTGTTCCTGTAGTTTGTAGATGTTCTTAGTTATCCATCTGGTGGTTTCATTCTGCATGTCATACTTACCTATGAGTTTTATAGTTATTTCTGTAGAAATGTTTATAATTCAATGTATTATTTACATACATGCACCTGTAAGCTTAAGCAATCCTATGCAAAAAGTATGACAGCATATCTATTCTTGGCTCAATAACTTTTGTATAGTCACATATTACATTTTTGCTTGTTCTACCACCGAAGAGAAGGTACTGCATTCCATTCAAAAGTTCGATACCTCGATATCACCGGAATGTTCGCATCGAATATTTCTCGAAATATTTGATTTTCTCAAAAAAGGCTCTAATATGTAGGTTAAAATAACATATGTTTAAGATATGAACATGATAACTTTTTTATCTTGATTTTTACAGCAATAGCCTCTTTACGTTCTTTAATAAGGAATGTTTATAGGTTTGTATAACCAGTAAATTTAAAAGGTAGACAAAAACGCACATGATCCACAAAAAATATATTTCTTTAAGGATACTTATTTCAGAACTTTTTCTATGGCATAATCTCCTTCGAGATAGGTTAAACCGCAGAACAACGGCGTCGTCTTGGCTTCGTCTGCTGCGTACAGGAATGACGTAACGGAAACAAGCCGTTGCCAACTGCGGAGCTCTGAAATACGCCAAGACAGCGAATGTTGCCAACACATGTTCTTTTTGTTGTTCTTGTTCCAATACATTTGTTGTTGGATAAAGATGCAACTGACCACATTGCACAGAAATCCATAGTTCGAGGTAGAGACTGCTTTTATTAACAAGTCTGATAAGACATCAATGGCACAAGAGGAAGGTATCCTTTGAAACACGCACCTACAAAAGTCAAATGCAGACGGTTATAGAAAACATGTTACATCCGTGAATGTGGCATGCTATGTTTAGCACTATATAGAACTCATAATAACAAATGCCTGACAATATCAGCATTTTTATATCCAAGAAGTCGTTAATAATTTTAATTAGTTTTGGGTGGATCTGCCGTTCAGTACTTCGGCAGTGCTCCAGACACCGACGTCATGCCCGCCATTCTCTGCGCCGCTGTTTTACAGTTTAACCGGACCTTTAATTTTGGTTTCAATAAGGCTCAATACTTTATATTTTTTAAAGTTCTATCCTACTCATTTGTTTCTCAAGATGTCGTGGAAAGTGTGTGGAATTTTAAAACCATAATGAACCGCTTTTAACCGCTTAACAATTTATTACTGTGCATAATGTAACTATATTTTCTCCCGCCTTGGTAGCGTGGTGGTAGCATGTCTGCCTCACGTTCATGAGGTCCCGAGTTCGAATCTCGGTCAGGGTGAGTTACCTGAATAAGTTTTTTTCCGGGGCTTTCCCTTATCCTTCAAGACGAATGTCAGGTAAGTCTAAGCTTTATGACCTTGGGCTCATTTGAGCATCATTTCTCCCATTCCATTCATCGTCCGATATGACTTAACGTTGGAGGACGTAAATTACAAAAAACAACAACAGCAAACAAACAAACAAACTATATTTGCATGTAACAGGTACAAATATAAGTTTGCGTAAAACAGTTTGTAGGAGCCGTATAAAAGAAATATTATTTGGCAGAGTCTCTGTTAGGTTGTAAGCCTGGAATGTTTGTAATCGATGTAAATATTATTTTCTTATGATCCAGCATTACATTACTGTGAAGTACCAAACTCGATCTAAGTCCGCTTTGCATTTTGAATTAAACGTTTAGTTGAAAATGCATCCCAAATCAGATCTGTCTCAACATCATCGATATCGCCCGCTTCGGCAGCGTGGTGGTAGCGAGTCTGCCTCACGTTCAAGAGGTCCCGAGTTCGAATCTTGGTCAGGGCGAGTTACCTAGATAAGGTTTTCTCCGGGGTTTTCCCTTATCCTGAAGGACGAATATTGGGTAACTCTAAGCTCTATGGACCCTGGGCTCATTTGAGCATCATTTCACCCCTTACATTCATCGTCCGATATGACTTAACGTTGAAGGACGTAAAATTACAAAAAAAAAAAAAAAAAAAAAACAAACAAACAAACAAAAACATCGATATCATCCCCGTCATAACTTTCAGCGGTTTGTTAAACTCTTCCGGTGAGCTGTTAAATTAAAAATGTTAACAGCCGTTACTCGTGGAATAGACGTGAATCAAAATAGATCTCATTTCGTGTCCAAAGTTCACGTGTGATTTCCGATTGTACAGGCTTAATACCGTATTTATTGGTGCAGGTTTCATCTCAACGTACCTTGTTTACAAGTACATTCCAGTATATATTCTACGTATAGAGCATTTGGCGCGAGATTGTTTTCCAAGGAGCAATTAATGCGCAGACTCAGATAACGGTGAATTAACAAGTAAATAAACTGGAATATGATAAACATGCGCATAGTTTAAGAATTTCTCCAGTTGTACATTACATAAAACATTAGTTCTTATGCATGTGGTACACGTAAACCTTGCGCGGGTGCTTATAGTTGCTATTCATGGGTGCTGTTTCGGGCTTAAAGGGATCTTATAATATTAGCGGTTCCTCAGCTGCTAATACTTACTTAAATTATAAGTGTTCACTGACATAAATTTTGCGATAAATACACTTTCCGTTTTTTTTTAATTTACAACTGATTTCGCCATCTTACAATTTCGAATTTTGAGGCAAAAATTTGGAAACTTTTAAAATCTAATTCTGTTTAAACTTAGAATAACAGGGAACAATAGCAGCAGTTTTAGCGATCCTCTTCATTTACTGTATTGCAAAATCTGATCGAGTCGCAGTTCTTTTATTGCTTTTGTCAACATCTACTTACTACTAGCTAGAAGAATGAATATGTTTTTTTCCTAAAATACACACTCCAGTGATTGCACTAAACTCCACACATAAAACATTTTCCAAGTGAAATACGTGTTTTGAGGTCCCCAAGGATGCGACATAATATATTCAATAAAATCTCATCTCAAACTACCTGTTACAAGGGAAAGATGTTTTTCTTCTAAAAACCAACTTAAGCCTCGGTCAGAGTTACCTGGATAAGGATTTTTACGGGGTTTTCCCTTAACCTGAAAGGCGAAAGAGAGGTAACTCTGAGCTCTATGGACTCTGGACTCATTTCAACATCATTTCACCCATTCCATTCATCGTCCGATATGACTTAACGTTGGAGGACGTAAATTACAACAACAACAACAACAACAACAAAAAAGGGTCATGTGTTGTATATTTTCATGAAAAATAAAAGTATATCCTAAAATTACTGCGAAGAGCCCACGAAGAGGCCCTTATTAAATAACTATGTAAAAAACATACCATAAAAGTTTACTGCAATGGATTTAGAGTTCATTCAAATACATAATTTTACATTTCTTCATGGCGTTAGCGTTTTTCGAAACATCCCTGTTGCAAATTTTCACCATTTGTAAGAGCGGTTCCGAACTGAAATGTTTGAAACTTTTTTATTGTTCTTCTTTCCTTCCGCTTATTAACACGAACAAACCATAGGATTCTATTTCCGCATATCGTAGCTAAGAATATCTTGCTTAATTTGAAAGGATTCGTAAGCAAAATGGTACCGTATAATGAGTCACTTCTGAGAGGAACATTGTAGGCTGCTACCATTCAGGTGAAAGGTATCAAGGATATATGACATAGTCAGAGCATTGATCGGCTTTCCAGTTTCACAGGACAGTTTTTCCCTTCTCTGTGGTGAAACTTTACTACAAGTTTCACATTTACGTTTTATAATAGACCTATGGACAAGACTGACAACAACGCCGCTCTAAGACAGGCAGCAATACCATAAATGAGTCAAGTTACTCCAACACTAAAATCAAAGATACCTAAGTTGAAACGCATCCAGTTACTAAAGTGAACATGGCCCTCCAAACATGCGTCACAAGTGGCATATGTTTGTCAAGCTACCTCAGACTAGAATCAAAGAGGGCAGAGTAGAAACTTAAACAAGGACCTCACTAATAACTTTTGATACGAATAGATAACGGAATTTCCAAGCATTAAAGCCAGGTTGCGACGTTGCAGATAACACCTCCGTCCAGCCTGTTGCCGTGTGCAATCCATTTTCGAGACAACGTTTACCTGCTGTCAGTAACTCATAGTCGCTGTTGTGTATAGTCCTTTTTTAATTAGACTGACTTCGCAACTAAAGTGTTCATAGCAGTAAAGCGGAATCAGTTCCTATCATGTGATTTACTCCACATGAAGTTATTCTGTTGTCTCTGGCTAAAGTTAAATATGAATCAATTCCTGCGGGAAGGAAACGGTGTGGCAATGAACTCTACTCCAGCCAATTAATAAAGGATGAGCGTAGCTAACTTTAAAGCAACAGCTTAAGAATCCCCTAACCTGGTTATAAATCAGTATTGGCAATATTGAAGCGCACCAAAGTATTGCATGAGCTGAGAGAGCCAGACTTGTAGCAGTGTCCAATATTGTGCACGTCTTCTATTCATTGCGATATTTCTAAAATGATGGCATCTTACGAAAGATTTATGCAAACAAATATTGACTTGTTGAACCTCTTCAAGGGAATTTAGTTACATTTTAGTCTTTTTTGTAATTTACGTCCTCCAACGTTAAGTCATATCGGACGATGAATGAATTGGGTAAAATGTTGTTCAAATGAGTCCAGGGACCATGGAGCTTAGAGTTACCCGACATTCATCTTGAAGGACAAGGGAAAACCTCGGAAAAAACCTTATCCAGTTAACTCACCCTGACCGAGATTCGAAATCGAGACCTCTTGAACGTGAGGCAGACATGCTACCATCTACGCTACCGAGGCGGAATACATTTTAGTTATTGAAGTAGCTTATGTACCGATCTACTTGGAGCCGAAGCTGCCTCTCCTTGAGTCTTTCCTTAGGACAATAGGTACCTGGAGTCTAAAAAAGCCACTTATGCGCGTCAACCTCAGAGGGAAAAAAGCCCTGGGAGCGTTGACAGCGAACTAGCACACCTCCAGGTTCTCCAAGCTAGTACCGGAGGACATTGAGGTGACTCACAACCTCACATGGGCATCATGTACCAAATCTCCTATGGTTGTTGGGAACCACTACCTCCGAGTCCAACCCAATCCGAACAACTTCCTTTTCGGAGTTCAGATGTTCGACCAAGTGTAGAGAGTTGCCACGGATGCTACGGTTTCGCAGTGTTTACACCACAACAATTGTAGGTGTCGGAACCCCTTCCCTGCCAGGGAGTTTGTTACATACAAGATGTGGTGATCTTTCCCACAGTAAGAATCAGCTTGCTTATGAGCGGATTTCAAGATACACAGGTTTTCCACAGTTTTGTACAAATATATTGAAAGAAGATGCTTCCAGCTCATTTGCTAATGCTATGGTCATTAGGACTGTGAGTTATTTCATATTTTTCAAATATTTAAGAATTTGTTCTGAATTGTTCTGGAAAAAAGTAATTTGTACAAAATAGAAAATGTGAAACTGGGTAGGCCACGGAATGATACAACGCAAGTTGAATGTTACGTAACATTGTTGCTATTGTAATTACAATAATGTAATTACGTAATGTGCCTGGACGAATAAAAGAAAAGTAATTTAATTGTTTTAGAAACATCGTGTGCAGAGAACCCAGAATAATTAGATAGCTTAGTGTCACTTACCAAACAACGGTGTTGTGAGTAAGACGCATTTTTGTGTCGTTCTGCTTTGTGCAGGAAACGTTTTAATTGTGAATGCATTTGTGTAGCCCTAGTGGCGTTTGCAGGAATATTAAGTTCACGATGCAACAACAATTGTTTGTGAAAGGACAGCATCTATATTATTTAAAACTGTAGCAGAATTTATTAATGATTTCGTGAAATAAATCCCACAATATTTAAAGGACAAGAATTGCTGTTATTTTCCAACAATTACAGCATAAAATACCTTGACTCCGACTACTGCTACCTGAGATAAGACTCATTGCTCCAGAGTGCCGAGGCATCTACTTAAGTTCTACCAGATCGTCACCAAAGGTGACGAAATTATCTGTATAGACATAATTACAGTCTGTCACACGAGTTTTAAAAATTGCTAAATTCTATGCTTACATGCTCTAACTCATGTCAATATAAAACTGGTGTTAAATAAGCACATTAAAACTTAGGAAACAAGAGTATAAGAATAATAAAATCTGGGCCTAGAAGGACATTAAATATCATCCACTGTGTTTATTAAACTGTCTAAATATAGAAATCTCATGCAAGGAAGCATTTGTTAAAGGAATATTATCGTGCATTTGATTAAATTCGGGAAAATACATGAATCATACTTTCAGTTTATGTAATTTTGGAACGAATGCAAATATTGTTCCGTGTTGTTCTTATTAACATTGTGATACCAATGACCAATCTTACACCTGGATAGCAATATTACTATCCAAGTCCCAGTGTTCTTTGTATCCCTAATTTGAATTCTGTTTCTGTGATGGTGTTTAACGCGCACTACCTATATATATATATGCATACATTCACAGGC
>CM060950.1:265788474-265841067 GCA_030765055.1 Mantis religiosa | reverse complement strand
CACCCGGTTATATCAACTCATGATTATTCTTAAACACGTTTGTTATTGTTTTTTAAATCTTAACATGACCAACACAATGGCTGAACAGGATGTAAGACACAGAAAAATCATATTGATGCGTTCAACGCGTTTCCAAGCAAAAGCGTTTTAATGAAGACATACTTAACATATTTTGTTCATGTATTTATAACTACTTAAATTATTGTATAAAAGGCTATTTGTTTATTTTGACCATAGGTCAAAAGTCTCAGTACACTTACTGCATTTGTACGCCGTGTTAAAAACTGATGTGTAGGGCCCGGAAGTTGTTGATCTAAAAGATCTCTAAAATAAGCTATAAAATGCCCTTAAAATATAAAAAAAAATGCATGTAAAATGTAAAAAAATGACCTAACAACAATTAACAAATTCTTTCATGATAATAAATTAATAACTGTCACAGAAAAATAATGAATATATGTTTCTATTAACCACATTTTAAAATTAACTTTATTAGTAAATAATACAAACTATTACTACTAAATAATAAATAAATTCAAAATTAATCAGGTCATTTTCAGTTATATAAAATATGAAAAAATAAGTTACTGTACCCATTATCCAAAACATAGTGTTGTAGTACACAATCGTGGTCATCTTCAAGTTATCAAACGTAAAGAAACGGCGGTTGTCAGTTAAAATTGCTTTATACTTTGAGAAACTTCTTTCCACTTCCACAGATGTTATAGGTGCATATTTGAAAAACACTATGTCACTATTAAATCTGTTAAAAAATATCAGATCTGAAGTTTTCCGCTGATAGGTATTGGCAATCTGACAAACTGTTTGATATCCTTTATTTTTGTCCAACACAAATTTTATTTTCTGTCTAATTTTGTCCCCAGTCTCACCTTTTACATTTTGTATCCTCTCTTCCGCAATCCTCACTAACTCAATCGACTTATCCAATATTATGCCACGTTATTCAAGGCGGGTTATGGTATCCGTCAAAAATGTAAAATTTAATTTAATGAAAGCTAATTTACCTTGGATTTGAGTATCAGAAAACAGATCCTGTGCGCTCTCAATTGCCTTAGAATCTACCCTATCTAAGCTATTCACGACTTCTCTCATTATTTGAAAATTGTCACAGTGCAGTTAACCATATAGCCCAGCGTGTTAAAATTGGTGCCGGGGGCAAAGCTATATTAGGGGCTTTTTCTTTGAAATACATAGTTCGGGTTGGCGCTTTCGAAATATCTTCTTTACTGTGGAAATTAATGTATGTACTTCTGGAAATGTTGATGTGACCTGTTCCGCCATGACGAATTCGATCCAAACACGTAACATGCACCATCTTACTGTAAAATAATTGGATCGATTATGCCACCTTTACCATGTAAGGAAGAGGAGCATTGTTATGCTGTATTCCACTACTCCACAATAAACACTTGGATTTATCGAGAAGTTTTCAGATATGACGGTTGTTAACAGCTTCCCTAACCTCTAAGGTTAGAAGAAACATTTGTCCGGCACTAGTAGCTTCTAGCGTACCATTGGCCACATAACGCCCCTCTGAATCGGTTGTCTCATCAATTGATACATAATTTTATTCACACATTCACTTATTCGGTTTAACGTGTCTTCATAACATTGTTGTAGGCAACTTTTAGGCAAATATGATTTATTTGGAATTGTATGACCAGTGGGACGTTCGAGAAAATCTCGTAATTTGGAATTAATGTTCCTAGTGGAATATGTGCAGTAACAAACACTTCACATAATTCTTTATAAAGGGAAGATGACTTGTTACTTGACGTCGAAGCCGTTTCCTTTAACAGTAACTGAGACGCTTGCCTTTTTTTTCACATTTTGAAGAGCTCGCAAATGTTTTTCTGTGGATGCAATCCACACGTAGTGCATGATGTAATCAGCGATTCCTCCAACTGATGCGTCATAAATTCACCAGCACTGTTAGGATGCTGACCTGTGTTAATTTCATGTTTACCACACTTAGAAAGTTACTATTTCATATAAAATATATAAATGAACTTTTAATCACGGATTATTTTAAAATCTCCTAAAAAGCCCATGCGTCAGGGTCAGATCTGCCACGGGAATCGAACCCGGACCTCCCGAATGTGGGCTACAGATAAAAATGCCCTATAGATTTGTGAAAAAGAAACAAAATGACCGGAAATGCATTTAAATGTTAAAAATGACACACACACACACACACACACACACACACACACACACACACACACACACACATACACACATATAGTATTTGTTGAAGAATGCACTTAATTTCCAATAAGCATCGTCTATTACTACTCAGAAAAAAGATGACTTTTCAACAAAATCCGGGCCCTACTGATGTAGGAAAAACTGCATACAATGTAAAGCTAATGACGTCACATGACGTGACTTAACGCAAGGCAACGTAACATGAAAGTCTAACAAGTTGTAGGTATCAAATGAAGTTATTTAGGGTTGACTTAACGCGACAGGACGTAAAACGTTTTAAGTGGAGCTATTTAGGATTTACTTAAAGAGACTTAATTTAACACAATGTAACTTCAGTATTTGGCAGTGACAAAACTTTTGCTTCCCATTACAGTAAGCTTGACGTTACGTGGTAATTACAACCAATCGGCGTGCAGTATGTGATAAAAGTAAGTTATAAAATTACTCAAGAGTAATTTCGTAACGTTATGTGCATCCTAATTAGACCTCCACTTTAGCGTAATTTCTTAACTTCACCTTAGTCCCGTTAGGCCATGTCAAGTCACATTAAGTTCATGGTAATCGCGGCTTAAAGCTGATGTGGGCTCACTTTTCTTCTGCCAAATTTAAGTACAGTATATTAAATAGTTGAAGGAGACAGACCAGTAATTTATACTGAACTAGCAACTCATAGCTATTTCTACGATGCACGGAGAAAAGTGATTATATTTATTTCTCTACGGTTACACATTTTTTATAACTTGTTTAACTTGATTCGTGTTTATTTACGAACTATCGATAATCTGAAAACACACACACACACACACACACACACACACACACACACACACACTCTCTCTCTCTCTCTCTCTCTCTCTCTCTCTCTCTCTCTCTCTCTCTCTCTCTCTCTCTCTCTCTCTCCCTCCCTCCCTCGCAGGATCTATTCCAAATGATCAAGTTCGGTAAACGCAACACAGGAAATCCATAGATGCTGTTAAAATATTTGAAATCTTATGTTACGTTCATCTCTCTCTCTCTCTCTCTCTCTCTCTCTCTCTCTCTCTCTCTCTCTCTCTCTCTCGCTCTCTCTCTCTCTCTCCCCACTAAAATTTATTTTAATGTAGCATCCATAGATTGTTCTTATGGACGTTAATTTTTAAATTTACTTGATGTTTATGAGGTAAAGTTTAGTAGATAAACTTTGATTACAAATTTCGTTCTAGGCAAAAGAGTGAAGGAGGACATTGAATCGATACTAAGATGTTTAAAAGCCACTCGATATAAAATTCTGCATACTGCACTCTTTCTATGACATCGCGAGAAATAGGCCAACAGCAATATAGGACTACAGTTTTAAAAATAATAAAAAATAACATAACTACTGAACAATCAAAAGCAATAATAACGGATATCTGGTAAATGCTGTTGCCACAAACAAAGTTATCAGAAGAACATTGCTTTAAAACTTAAATTGAATTTATATTTACGGATGCTATTTAACTGCTTTAGTACTCAGCGTTCTATTCTATATTGGGTGTCAAAGACTGCCAAATTTTGCTTAATTTTGCTTTGTCAAGTTTGAGGCTCCTTTACGTGGTGTACATCTAAGATCCGGGACCACAGACTTTCCTTTCCTTTCGAAGGAAGCCTTGCTAAGGATTCTTACAGCAAACTATATATCTATTGCCCTCCGCTGGATATGAACCCGCCACTTGGGAACCAAAGGCTAGCATGGCAGGCCATGTCGTATGTTTTAAAGATATTTGTACTTTTGTGCACCTGTTCTTACCCAGCTTTTAATGTTTATCAATTAAACAAAATGATAACGATATTTCTTCCGAAAAAAGAGAAATTTCTATGGCTTTTTTTTTTTTTTTTTTTTTTTTTTTTTTTTTTTTTTTTGGAAAACCCAAGACAGACATTTAATTTGTGATTAAATGCCTTCAATATGCCTATAAAATTTTAATATAATTATTAGGTCATTTTTAAAAAATGAAAAATTTCGAAAAATCTTTAGTCTAGAGGGTAGCTTGGGAAGGACGATTTTCTTGAAAACCTCCGAACTTCGTGTAGAACCTTTGATAGACGCTGAACTTAACTAACAAGTTTGGCATTTATCGTAATATTTCTCTCTCCCTCTCTCTGATAACCTATCGCCGATATTTTTTTAATAATTTTTAACTCTACATGTCAAAACGTGTATTTTTTTTTAAATCTGAGTCTCGATATCAGATTTTCAGTGACATGTAATGCTTTCTGTATTTGCTATAACTAAGCAGTTGAATAAGTAAAAATATAACTGCAATGTATACAATTGTTTACTTAATGCTCTTTCGAAATTGTGTACCGTCTGCTGCTGAAACTTGTCAAGTCAGTTGTACCCTGTGGTCATTATTTGCTATCAGAGAGTTAGAGAAACCTAATGTACTTGGCCTACCAGGTAACTGAAACAGTAATAAAATGAGTTGGCGCTTAAGTTCTGCCTTTTCTTAAGTGAAGGTTTTGCGTGCAAAATGTTTTGGTAATGAGTCTTATTTTTAGACCAGTTTCGACTTGCCACTGTATTTCAATGACTTGAAAAAATAGTGTATACCTATTTACAAAAACTAAATACACTAGTTTATAGAGCAAAAAATTCTCTATCGAATAACATAAAACATATTGCTAAAACATTTTATTTTGTGCACAAATCGCTCACTTACAAAAATGCCAGAACCTATGGGACATCCCATTACAAATGGCACTAAGCACTTAAAATATGTCAATTATTTCCATTCAACTGAAAATAAACTAATTAATACTTTTCCTGTTAATGTAATTCTGAGTTTGCTTACAGATTCTGGATGTACGTTTATAAAATCGTCCCGGATAATAGCTTCTGAAAAATCCACATTCTTTATTTCATTTCTCGTAAATACTCCATTCAGTAATGTAACTAATACCTTCTCTTGTACAACAAAGTGAAACATTGCATTATATAAATCTCTGCAAAAGGTAGGCATGTATCCTGACAGTAATTTGTAGCAAATAAATTAACGAAAATAAAAATCGCAAGTCCTAATAATTTTTTGAAAAATTGCAGCATATTTTCACATTATTTATGTGTATTGTTGACAATCAAAGCAACATAGCTCCGCAGAAATCTGTCAGGGTTGCATTCGGCCGGTCCCTGTTTCGATTTCCGTCAGTCATTCGTACCTTGCTTTTTTCGTTTTTTTTTTTTCTCCCTGGTCGGTAGACGAATACTTTGGTTATTTCTCATTTACCACGACTTCATATGTCTCATTTTCCTTTCATTCGGTTTCCTTCTCATCCTTCAGGTATTATTTTAGGTTTCGTTGTATGTGACGCTGCTCTACAGATGGCGTGGATGAAAAGCGTATAAAATCTGTCTGGTCAACGCGAGTGCAGTTGCGTCACAAAGGAAACGGACCCAACCGCCCACTAATGACTGTCATAAATCTATCTCCACACTTCAGAAATGGAACACTGTCGTTGAGGACCAATAGCAACCCTAATTTTCTGGAACTGACAGTCGCATGGTGACTCCACGTGGAGTCTCATTTGCCAAAGTTCCAACTTCCAGTTGATCTGTTTCATCGTGTGTGGCACGATGTGGAGATCGTGGGTAGGAAATGCAGCGGTAAATTCAATTGAAGTAGTAGATAACTTTTAGTCAAGTGAAAGACAATAGTGTGAATGAATTGTAAAGTGTTGCTGGGCCGAGTTATGTTACTGGAGAAGCCTGAAAAAAAAGTTATAAAGGGAACTCTTTCTAAGCAAATTCAAGCGCTTGTTTTGAACACATAAATATGTGCTGAAAAATAAATCTTGGTAAAGGGTCATGCAAGGAACCTGATAAATTCTGGGTATTCACAGAAATACAGTAATAAAAATTGTGTCGAAAGGAATACCAAAGACGCCGATCGAGTGTGAAAACAAAAGGAAACGTTTCTCTAAAGTGGACAATTTCACATGCGATTTAATTCGCCGAGAAATTTATAAATTCTATGCGAAAGGGAGAGCGCCCACCTTAGATGAATTGGTTACACATTTGCAAGAAATTAGTGATTTTCCTTAAGGGCACTGAGGAGCTGGGTTTCAAATACCGCACTTTGAATATGATAAGGGTTATTATGGAATACAGTAGAATTGTATTTCTCAAAACTAAGGAAGTTTCGCAGTAATAGACATAAGATAATTTATTTAGACGAAACCTCGTGCGATACCCATGGCGTATCGAGAAAGGTGGCAACCTGGCAGAAAGGACTGGGAGAAGGACGTCCTGTGTTGTAAAACGATTATAAGGGTTCGTCAAAAGAGGCGGCCGAACTGCACTCGCATTGACTAGACAGACTTTACACCGTGAAGACTTATGGGAATACTTCGTTGAACCGTTCGT
The DNA here is from genome assembly GCA_030765055.1 of Mantis religiosa. Lineage (NCBI taxonomy): Eukaryota > Metazoa > Arthropoda > Insecta > Mantodea > Mantidae > Mantis > Mantis religiosa. Next base: position 265,834,457 of record CM060950.1, on the reverse strand, counting down.
TTACTTTTAGACAGCTCCAACAGTAGGGAAAGTCTGCGAACCAGCAGCTACTAGGGACTTGCGCACATCTCTTGGACATGTCTGTTGTATTTATCTTCCTGTAGTTGAAGTCACAATAGCTCTCACTTAAGTTGCAATACGCGAGGTGTCCCCGTTCGTTGATATTCTCTACTCCGTGGTGATTACAAAAAGTATTAACATGGAGAACAATACCTTCTGGAGCTTGGTATGTCAGCAAAACCGCTGTTAATTATGCCCTTTTTAATGGAAGCTCTAATTTGCTTTCTTGAAATAAAGACAATATAAAGCATGAATCTGTTAAGTGTTTACCTTAAGCTGGAAATTCATAAATACTTTTAATTGAGTTTGCTTGATCAGAAGTAGGATATGTAGGACGGAGCTGGCGCACTTTTTGGAAATACTGGAGAGAGATAGTGAATATGAGGAGTGGAGGCTAATTGAGGAATGAAAATTTTGTGTAGGTGCATGGGAGAGATCAACTAATATGGTTGAAAGCTTACATGTTGGTGTTCTGAGTAGGATCTAGGAACAATTTTTAGCCGTTTAGCGTGTATATGTGCATACAGGATTTCTAACGTACAAACTTTCTATGATAATTGTATCTAAGCCTAACCTTGCCAAGTCTCTATTATTCCAGTCCTCTATTCTATCCTCTTAATCACCTAACCTAATCTAGACTTCATCTCATGTAGACCTAGGCTCGGACATTTCTTTGAGATTTGTAAATGTTTTCCAACGATTTTAGACATGTTGAAGATGTTCTGACCTCTAACTGCACACTTTTGGGCATTTTGAGAATTTCAGAAGTATTTTGAAGTAATTTGAGGCACTATCGTAAAGTTTTAGTGCACTTTTATGAGTATTTTAGACATTGATGCTGGTATTTGGAGATGCTTTTTGGAAGTATTGTGGGTCTGTGTTATCCGTACTTCAGCACTGTTAGAGGTACTTCAATTACTTTTCAAGATATTAATGCAGGTTTTTAGGACATTTCTAAGCAATTCTTTTTCTTTTTATATACAGCGACATCAAACACTTCAAGTGAGAGACTTGTTGAAGGAATCAGAGGACCGGAGATTCGATTCAATTTATTTCATAATGCAATCGAGCCACATGTCTCTTTGGACACTCCTAGAAGTCAAAGAATATCTAATATCCATTATTTGAAATTAGCACAATAGCAATGATTGTTTTTTTACATTTTTTTACTTAAGTGCTTCACCAAAGTCGTTAAGATTTCAATTCAATATTTAGGGTTGTACGTGAAACGAGAACGCATAAGACAATCCAAGATCAATTTACTTCAAACTCTATCGAGTGTGCATTAATCTATGCTAATGATGTTAATTTATTTATTCTGGCTTTTTTCCCGTGGGATCTCCTATTGCGAACTTAGTTTGCGATACATTTAGAATGTATTTGCGATAGAAATAGAACTGGATATGCTGAGATCCATGATATTTTCAGTGAGACCAGCTAATTTACATAAACGTTTCATATAATGGCATAAATATTCCCTCATTGCCACAATCATCAGCTGTTTTTATAAACTCCTCGACCATTCGCATCATAGCATCATGGAGCTGATTCCCATACATGACTTCAACAAATCTTTTATACCACCAAGACATTCACAATATTGTTCGACGTCACGACCCTCCTCATCAGTGTGATAGACCATTTATCGCAACCGTTCACAGGATTACAAAATCTGATCCTAGTAAAGAGCAACAAACTAGGTCACCAATAGAACCAAGTGCATTTGAAAAACCAGAAGGCTGTATTTGAAAACGTGCTTCTATTACTCCTGCGTTATAATTTGTCTCAAAGTAGAACGATCTTGTTGTAAATATGTATTCGTATGAGACGGAGCGCTCTTAGACTACTGGCTGGTGGAGGCAGACCAGCAGACCAGCAGAAGATGCGAGTAGCCCAGGTTCACCTGGGCGGGGTGTTTGCTGCCCAGCACCTAGCCGCGTAGTGCGGCTTTATCTGGGCAGGATAAAAGAAATGTCGTTTGTCGCAGGCGGTTGTCTTGGACAGTGTTATATCTAGCCTTAAATGGGCGCAAATGCCCCGTGGGGGTGTGCGTCCAGTGCTGGCTACGCTCTTTCGCCTGCCTGGGAGGCATCTGAGCACAGTCCGCTTGACAGGCTACACGGAAAGGAACTAATGTTAAGGTATGGGACTTACCAAGCCCATTTCTGGGCTTGGAGGTATTGAGTCAGGAGAAAGTGGCCCTGTTCAGTTAAGGTTACCCAATGCATCTTTGGGCAACCGGTAACTTGGTCCTCGGCCAAAGGTATTCACCAGGTTATTGGAATGGGTGTCTAGCTTATTGTAGATGGTACGGGTTCTCAACCGCACCGCGTCCAAAATATATGGGACTCCGGAGTAGGTGTGAAGGATATGTGACGGGAATCTACATCCAGTATCGTAGATAATTCGCAGCGCCCTGTTCTGGACGCGTTGTAGTCTGCGGAAAGTGGTCGGAGCCGCTGATCCCCAGACTTCGCAACCGTACAGAATCAGGGGCGGGAAATCGCCCGATACAGGCGTAGATTGAGGTGCGTTGGCATAGTGGAATTCAAGACAGGGTACAACTGCTTAAGTGCTACATGCCCTTGTCCGGTTTTGACCCGGACCTGAGGGGCGTAGGTGAGGCCACGATCGAGGAAATTCATGGGTATTTATAAAGGCGGTAGAGGTTGAGGGAGTCAGGGAACCTCTACTATAACTACCCTCCACCAACCAGCAATCTAAGAGCGCTATATCCTTCTCTTTCTCGGCTTCCACCTGTTTTCAACAGGATGGTTCTACTTTGAGACAAATTACACTTTATTGAATTCCGGTACCTCCAATAGCAAGGAGGTTCTTAAGCAGTTACTAACACACAAACCTGTAAACTAAACTTCACAACATTATCCTATGCTTCTCTTTTATAATTAATTGTAGTAGGTATGTATATGAATTCAATGTATATAATTTAAACAATAAAATAAACTATTATTCTTTCCTCTGATTTTGTTTCCCTTTTATTAGCATTGATTTCCATGACAGACCTCTTAAACTTTCCATCACAATCAGAATCTAGAGATTGGGATTTATATTGTAGGTATTAATGACTAAATCATAACTTCGTTAATATAGTATCTATGAGACCTAGGATACGTGGTCAAGATGTCTACGGGCCCAAATGACCTATCTGTCGACGGGCCCTTGGCTCCACACACGCTCACTCACTTACTGAAAATAGAATATAAAGATAAATTATTCAGCAGATAAATTCAAGCATCATGAAAAGTATTGAAATTGAACTGAAAGCTAACTAAATTAATGATGTATACTGATTATATAGTTTATTTTTATTGTATTTAATGAAATTATCAAGCAGTTAGCTAAGAATAATTATAAAAGAGCAATGATGTTAGAATCATATTTATAATCACAAAATACTTTAAATAATGCCAGGTTTCCACAACAGTAAGAACGCTGCAGACACCCGATCTCAGTTGAAGAAGGTGTTAAGGATGTATGCCACTTAAGTTCTCATTAAAAAAATAAAATGAAAAAATAAACCATAACTCTCATTATAGATCTTTGTTAACATACAAACGCACATACAGCACTTAATGAATCTCCTCTTTCCATTGGCTCTCACGTACAAAAATAACTTCTTTGTAAGCTTTTATAATCTGTTCCCGCAGAACTTCTTGTACTTAGTACTTAAAACTCTCAAAATAATACAGCACAGCTGACTATTTCGAACATTATTACAAATTGGACATACGGGTGAAATATCAGCCGTATATTTAAGTAGTATTTCTTAACATCATAGCCGTTATAATTGTGTTGTTAACTTTGAAACTGGAACAGTACATTAAACCTAACCTAATCACATAATTTAGTCATAATAATTCTAGGCATACATTTTTTAAAACAAACAGCTATATTTCCTTGTTTCAGGGTTATTCTTGGATGTCTCTCGGAAAAAAAAAAAAGCAATCAAATTACACAGTACACCAAATCACTATCATCTCTTGCATAGTAACTTCTTTTTCTTTCAGAGAAATGGTCATTAACATTAATCACAATTAATAACATTAAATTAATTAAATGAGTGATATTTTTCTGCGTGTTTGAATTTCATTTGGTTCTATTGGTGATGGTAGGGTAACATTTTGTAATCCTGTGAAAGGTAACGTTAAATGGTCTAATATCACTGTAGGAGGAGTATTACACGGTCTTCACGTCAAACATTATTATGAATGTCTTGGTGGTGGTCTGTTATTAATTGTTGCAGAATCCTGGTATGATTTGTGATTGATGTGGTGGGAGGCATCTCTATGATGTCAATGGTTGATGCGTTTATTGAAACAGATGATGATTGCGGTAATTGGGATAATGAGGGTGGTAATGCCATTGTATGGGATGTTTGTGTAAAGTATAGGTTATTATATTACATGGTGACCTATTTGCGGGCTCTCTCTATTGCGCGAGAGAACCGAGTTGCCGGGGAAATGGTGCAGACAGAGGCGCACTAAAATGGGCTTCGGATTTCTCAAGTAGTTCGCTTCAAGTTGTCTGGACGCAAAGCATTATATCCAAAATATAAACATGAGCTGACATCATAGATATGGAAGCGAACACGATCAGTGGCAGCCGCAAGTGTACAGTCGAGTGAATAAACAACTAACGCATGTAATCCTATACGTAAGTAACTTTTATGTTTACATATTTCCTATTACCTTATACAGTATATACAGAGCAAACAAAATGTATGCTACACCTACGGTATGTAATATTTTAATTACACAATATTTACAATACAATGTTGGTAAAATATGAACACAATTGGCACTTCATTATAAAATACATTTATACATGCTATATATTTTCATTAGTATAGCTCGAAAGTTTATTGATGCAACCGTCCATAAGATAATAACCCAGGGCGCGACAGCCCTTAGAGGGCCAAGGCCTACCAAACCGACTGCCGGCCTCACGCCCACTTACGCACGGCAGAGGTGGACGATCATCCAACCGATACTGTGCGTAAACATCCGTGCCATCTGTACCACACGAATTAACACAAGGCATTAACATTAACATTAATCATGTACATTAACCACGAGGCTGAAAGCACACTGAAATATGATAAGGAAATGGAATGAAGAGAAATTAAGGAAAGTAAATCGTGGATTAATCACCCCAACATTTGCCTATGTGACAAAAGAAAAGCAAAGAAAACCCAAGTGAAGAGTTAGCTGTAGTCGGGGTTTGAGCACAAGACTTCCCGTTATCGTGGCGTCAGCTCTCTTGGTTGTGGATATTTAACAGTAGAGGAAGTATTGTATTCCATTCAAAAATCGATTCCGAGATTTCAGTGGAAGTAGGTGTATGTTTTCAGATTGTTTTGAGTCCAAAAATTGTGTTTTTTTTTTTTTGATAAAGCTTTGTGATAAAATGTGTGTGTGTGTGTGTGTGTGTGTGTGTGTGTGTGTGTGTGTGTGTGTGTGTGTGTGTGCGTGTGTGTGTGTGTGCGCGCAAGCGCGCGCCCGTACGTATGTGTCCTTCACAACTAGTAATAAAATGGGTTAAATAACAAATTTGGTATTTTAGTTTTTTGTCTTCAAACGATGCAGTACTAAGAGTTTTAAGGAAATCCCTGCAGCCTAATTATATTTTTCGATTTGACCCTTCAAAAGTAGCTGTAATGATTTTCACTACAATACCATATAATTAAATATTTTCATAAATAAGTTACCTGTATATCTTGAATTTTCTGGAAATAACATCTGAAGTCCTCCATTCTGGATGAGTTAACACAACTGAGAAACCTAAGGGATGGGCAAAATCTCAGTGCACAAAAACTGTGGATCTCATTAGACCATAACATTTTATATTTTGCTGTAGAGTTAATTTTTTTTAGATATTCCTTGTTATTGGATTGCATTTTTCAAGTGCATGTACTTTTCTTAAATAAGAAGTCTTTTTTTTTTTTGTTCTGTTTTGAAGCTAAACGAGAATGGAATATCAAAACCAACCACATAGTAACTAATGCTTAAGAGATTTGTTTTTTACTGTATTCCCCTATTCCATTGTACCTACAAGAAGATTTGAAGTGTATTATCTTTCCCATTGTGTTAACAAAGAAGTGCGTAATAAAATCATTTCCATAAATGTGTATCTCAATTAATATTAAGTAGATAGAAGAATAAACGTTTTTAAGAACAGTTTGTATATGAATGAGTAGAAAAAGTCATGTAAGTGGAGCACAGGACATATTATTTTTTTTAATGTCATGCCCTTCATTCTAATCTGTCTTGTATTGTCAAACTTAAGGACTGGATTGGATTGGATTGTTCGGAGGGGATTCGGCACTGAATCAGACTGGCCTTTGGAAGCGATGCACCCAAGTGGGGTACCCCGGGAGGGAGGGTGAGATGAGAGGAGACATAGGGCGGCCGACCCCAATTAGTCACAACAGTAAGAGGGCGGGGTCCTTACACTTTACTATATAGAAACCCCCGGCGGTCCAGGACATTCGCCATCCCACCTACAGTGGCCCCGAAACAGTCACGAGGCCGATCTCGGAGACCATAGGCCGCCTCCGAACAAGGAAGGCTCCAGGCGGGTTTGCACGAACAGCATCCCGCCAGCCGCGTTTCTGAATCGGGCCACTAAGTCGGCTCGGAGACCGGAGTCTGTCCCGTTGGAGGAGAAAGTGTCCTTTCAGAGCTTATAATCTCGCCATGCACCGCCGAGACTCTCGCCGACACTTTTACCCTGAAAGAAACCACCAGATCAGTGATGATTGAAATGATAACGAAGGTGAAATGGTGGGACAGGAAATTCGGGGGATATAATTAACCTACCCGGCATTCTTCTAACGACCCTGGAAAACCCCCGAAAGAACCCATGGGACAGGTAGGTCGGCCATGGGAATCGAACCAAGTCCTCCCGAATGTGGGCTTCAGACGAAACCACCTGAGCTATCCCACTCAGTGAAGCTTAAGGAAAAGACAACGCTTGAGGTATGAAACATGTGAAGCCGATTGAAACATAAAATGTAAGTATGGCCAACAAGATTTTTCCTTGATTTAGCCGAGATTTTCTAAGCTGACGTTCACTTTAATATGGCTTGAAAATGTGCGTTTCATTCTTTTTCTTTCAAGGTCGACTCATTGCTAATACAGCTTATTTGTGATCTGAATGTTGTTTTCGCAACTTACCACTTCTTAGTAATGCATTTATCACATTTGTTAATTACTGTATCACACTATATATGTGTAGGCAATAAGCTCAAGAACTAAGTCAGACTTGACCAGGATATTCACTATGACTAAAGCGTTGTGCTGTGGTTCCCTACTACGGAAGGCTCCAAGGAATTTGCGGATTTTAAGTCCCGGGTATAGAACCGGTGCTCACCCAGCATCGTAAGGAAATTGAGGAGCGAAAGGTAGCGAACCCTGATTCAGAAAGCAAACTTTCCGGCTGGGGGTGCGGTGAAGCTCACCACTTCTCCCCTTATCGGTTGGATGATCGTCCACCTCTGCGTTGCGTATGAGTGCGTGAGACTGGCAGTCGCTTTGGCAGGATCTGGCTCGCTTGTGGGCCGTTACGCAATGCGTTACGTAAAATGAAGTGAATGAAGACAAAGCAAAAGGCTGTATACGGTGATGTCAGTACCAAAAAATGAAAACAGACTCCAATTAAGTGAAGTGAATCCTAAGGACAACTGCGTGATTAAGAAAGATCAACTATATTAGAAATGGTGAAGTATTTGGAGTATATAATATAAATAATAAAGTAACAGAATGCAAAACAAAGTGAGTAAGCAATATACAGAGAATTATATCTGAAAGATTGGCACATTACTTTATGAATTATAAACCAAGAGGAATGAGAAGTACATGGAGATCTAAAAGATAACATAAACAAGAGTACACAATCTTAAGCTGAAAGAAGATTGCCTTTTATATATTGTTTTAATGTTTAGAGCTTTTTTTCTGAATATATAAAGAAACAAAAACTTCTTTTTTTATTATTATTACTTTTTTTTGCAGTTAAGAAAAGAGAGCGTGACTGTGCTTTAAAAATGTAGGGGTATTTTTGTTAATATGAAATTAACTTGGGAATACCATATAAAACATGTTTGTACTAAATAGGGTATCGTATCGGTTTTATTAACAAGACTAAAAACTAATTCCTCAAATCATCTTGGATCTGCTTATTGATACCGAAATTAAGGGATGCAATGAATAAAGAATCGCAATGGATTTCAAAGGAGCATTGCATATTTGTTACGACACGAACAGGTGCAGTTGGTTGAGTAGTGTAACAAAAGACACGGGAGAAAGAGGGTTTCTTAGCAGGAAGGAATTATAAATGGGTAACACTTGACTCCATTTGAAAAGAATTGTCCGGACCCTTAATAATGGCATGATCGAGACTAATAATCACAATGGACAAAACAGTCACAAAGGGTATCTTGGTGTGAAAAGACAGGGCTTCCAGAGGTGAAAGTGACACACAGTCCGTTGCTGGCGGCCGATTAAGACGGTCCTCTGGTTCTGTCTTGGGCGAAGGCAGACCAGAAGCGATGAGAGAAGATATCTGCCGGCTCATACGTGAGTAACGAATTAAGTGTTATCGCGTACTAAGCAGTCTACATACGGGAACTCTGAGCATTGATATATCGGCAAACCTTGGTTTGCAACTTCGAGTTTGATGTGATAAAAAAGAAAGTCATTAAACTAGTCTGAAACTTGCATTCCGGCGTCATTAGAACCATCCTTACTCACATACATATCCACGCATACCCTGAGAGTACCTCTTTGCTCCACCCTGAAGATAGTCCAGTGCATCATTCTTTTTTTCAGAGCACAGATGTTTATGAATTGACTCTATTGTGTTGTTAGAAAGGTATACACGTTATTAAGGATTTACTTTTGCAGAAGGTCATTAAAATAATTTCTAATTTATTTTATGGGAACAGTAAAGCCTTGTTAGAACGCGGGAAATTTATGACAGAGAGTTGCTTACATATCTTACAGCTGGACACACATATTAAAGATAACTTGTATCTACTTACGTGATGGAAGGAGAAATGAAATTCTCAGTTATGGTAAAAGGATAAATAATTTAAAATTACATGTTCCTAAGGGTAGATTTGTAATACCATGAACCGATTTGTAACAATGTCTGTAAAATTGGTAAATAGTTTATCAGTTAAGGTTTTTAATCCAATTGTAAGAAGGAGTGAATTCAAACATACCTACTCCCCAGTTCTTAAAAATATAATTTTTAAAAATTAAATCTTTCAAAGGACGATGAGTAAAATGGGTGAAATGATGCTCAAAGAAACCCAAAGTGCTTAGAGCTTAGAATTACCTGCCATTTTATTTTTCAGGATAAGGGAAAACTCCGGAAGAAACCTTGTCCAGATAACTCACCCTGACCGAGATTCGAACTCGGAGCCCCTTGAACGCTACCCATAAGCTACAGAGGCGGGCCAAATAATACAAGTCTATGGCATTGACGAATGGCTCAGATTAATATCCCTAATTGTTAATAGATTTAGTGTGTTACGACCAGGAAGTGAAACATTAACAGCGATGAGAGAGAGAGAGAGAGAGAGAGAGAGAGAGAGAGAGAGAGAGAGAGAGAGAGAGAGAGAGAGAGAGAGAGAGAGAGAGAGAGAGAGAGAGAGAGAGAGAGAGAGAGAGACGGATGACATCAGGTTAACTGTGTTCTAGAGTACTTTTTAAAAAAAAAAAAAAAAAGAATACGGGAATGGGTCCGCTGCAGTTTTATCTGTACACATAGATTTTGTGGGAATGCCAAATTGTGTGCAGTCGTGGATTTTGTTAAAGGGAAGAAGTCCGTTTGAGAATAACAAAGTGTATGAATTGCATGATCAGGAATTTACGCTTTGCTCGCATCAATTTGAGTCATCTGAGGGGTACCTTCCAATGCAGACGGTGCTTCAGTAAAAACCGGAAGAAACTTTTGAATTATGAGAGTTTTAGAAAGGATGTTGTAATACACAGTAATGCTAGTTCTGCAGCCATGAAAAAGAAACGGACTAATAACAAACTTGTCAGTGAGTACTATTACACAATGAACATCTTGTGTTTCTGTTAGGAATACAATGAATTAGGATTGCTACGGAGAGGATTCGGCATCGAAGCCTGTGGTTTATTGTACCTAAGCTGCAAGTGGGACATTCCCGAGAGAAAGGATAAGAGAGAGAAGACAGGGTGGTCGACCCAAGGAGTCACGACACCACCGAGGCACCCGCCGACACTTCTACCCTGAAAAACACAGTCAGATGAGAGATGGTGTGAAATGATAATGGAGATGAAGTGGAGGGACAGGAAATTCGGGGGATGTAATTTTCCTACCCAGCATTCGCCTGGCGTGCAGGGAAAGCCCCGAAAAAGCCCATGGGTCAGGTAGTTCGGCCATAGTAATAGAATTCGGGCTCCCGAATAATGTACATGTTGTAAAACTGTCGCATGAAATGGAAGTATTTTGGTAGGTAATTCTAAGTATAAAAAGTACAGATTATTATTCATTATTTAATTATGCATATACATTATTTCTCTGGATGAACGAAATATCCCATGAAAATTACCCACTTTATTCGAAACGTGAACAGTGTTGTAGTACGCTGTGTGTTTCGTCGCATTCATATCTGTTTTGATTTGTGACTGGCTCCCTCCGCATTGCGACCCTGACAACATAATCTGCTTTATCGGTGTCCAAGTTTCGCGAGTGCTAATGACTTATGACGATGCTAATTACACTGTTCTGCTCATAGCCTGATGATGATGATGATGATGATAATAATAATAATAATAATAATAATAATAATAATAATAATAATAATAATAATAATAATAATAATAATAATAATAATAATAATAATAATAATAATAATAATAATAATAATAATAATAATAATAATAATAATAATAATAATAATAATAATAATAATAATAATAATAATAATAATAATAATAATAATAATAATAATAATAATAATAATAATAATAATAATAATAATAATAATAATAATAATAATAATAATAATAATAATAATAATAATAATAATAATAATAATAATAATAATAATAATAATAATAATAATAATAATAATAATAATAATAATAATAATAATAATAATAATAATAATAATAATAATAATAATAATAATAATAATAATAATAATAATAATAATAATAATAATAATAATAATAATAATAATAATAAACAACTTTTAAGCACAATGCAGGCAACGGATATAGTGCAAACACCTAATAACGCATTGTTAAAATTCATTATATAAATATGTTGTGTGTTAATCATGCTGGTGTTTAAAAGTTCAAGATAACAAAGTGGATTATTGTAATAACCGTTTGTGTAACTATGTTTAACATCTTGTAACTTGTTATGCAATGTTAAAATAGAACTATATTTTGCGTTTTCCTTACAAGTGGTATGTCAGTATAATTTCGCAGCCTGTCTTGCTAAAATACAGTCCGCCTGGGTGGCGTGTGTGGTAGCGTGTCTGCCCGACGTTCAAGAGGGCCCAAGTTGGAATTACCTGGATACGGTTTCTTCCGCGCTTTACCCTCATTCTGAAAGAGGAATGTCGGGTAGCTCTAAGCTCTGTGGACCCTGGGCTCATTTGAGCATCATATTACCCATTTCATTCATCGTCCGATATGACTTAACGTTGGAGGACGTAAATTAAAAATGAAAATATCCTAAGTTTACATTATAATTGTAATAACTACCAAGACTATAAAAAGTGACGTGTGTAATTTAGTAGTTCGTATTACCTTTTTTCAGTAATAAAAGATCTGGTATTTTATTTCCATCAAAATTTGTGAATTTGTAAAAAGAGCAAAAGTTGTGCGACTACTGTTATACGTTATTCGCCTTTCCCCTCCCCCTCACCCCCACAATGTTTCGTTGTGCACGTCTTCATTAGTAATTTTATTTTGTTTCAGTTGTGAAAAAGCATGACTAAACGAAAGAAGAAGAATAAAAAAGATGTACCTATACAGGTTGAAGACATAATGGCTGCTTGTGGAAGCAGTGGTCCAGCAAGAAGCTCTTCAGTTGTGGCCTACACGTTTGCTGGCTCCCCTACGCCATGCACAATGCACATGTTCACACCCACACAATACCCACTCAGTCGCGTGCTGCTTGCGTCTCTTAAAGGGACCTAGTTTTGTTTATTTCCTCTTGTTTACGTCACGGTATCGTTAAATGCTGTGCCGCTTGCTTCATCTTTTTCTAGAGCGTTTTACGTCAATGCTCGCTTCAGTTACTTCTAATACCTTTCTGAAGGAAAAATCTTCCAGACCACACGCTGGGCGTACTTAAGATTGGTTTTCCTCCTACATCCAATTATACTGATTCCTTTTCTTCTAGTGGTTTCATGCATAAACATTTATATAACCAATTTAATTTCTCTGCAACCTACGCTGAGAAACTACTGTTTTTGACAGCCAAAACATCTCATGCGATTCACGTGGCTTTCTCTAAATGTTTCTTAACAAACCATCCTTTAAAAAATTCTTCATCTACAGATTTACATTAATCGAAATAAATTTTTTAGAAGTGCTTTTATTACACGTTTCCTTGTAGGCACAGTGGGAATAGAGAATACAACAGCTTGCTTAAGCGATAATAAAATTCCTTAACAATTGGTCGTTCTATGATGGTTTTGAAAGTCCATTCTCGTTGCATAACCAGGAGAAAAATAAAAGAATAGTGATTTCCGATTTGACAAAAGTATAAGAATTGAAAAATACAAATAACATCCAGTATATCAGAAATGGTAAACTTCACAGAAGAAAGTTTTTTGGCATAAACTGTATGTTTTAATGAGATCTACATTAGTTGCGCAGTAAGATTTTGTCTATTACTGTTTATCATTTATGTAAAAATCATTCAGAATAAAGAAGACTTCAGAGACTATTCCCATAAAGCACAAGATATACATCTCATTTGCCTTAGAGTTTTTTTAAAACACATGACATTTTTATTAAAATCTTTAAATCGTTTTTGAGAAAAGCAAAATATTCGGAAAACTTTTCTATTCGGCACCTCGACCAGACTGTTCTTTTGTATCTATTCCCCAGGTGGCGCACCCCCGGGAGGGAGGGTGAGGTGAGAGGTGACAGAGGACGGCCGACCCCAAGGAGTCACTACAGTACAGAGGGTGGGGTCCCTACTCTTTACTAGATAGAAACTCTCTAGCAGGCCAGTACAAACGTCATCCCACGTACCGTGAGCCCGAAACAGTCACGAGGCCGGTTCGGAGACCGGAGGTCGCCTCCCCCCGAGCAAGAAAGACTCCGGACATTCCGCCAGCAGCGTTCGTGAGTCGGTCCACTTGGCCGGTTTGGAGACCGGAGTTCGTCCTGCCGGAAGAGAAAGTGTTCACTCAGAGCATATCATTCCTCATGCACCGCCGTGATATGAGAGATGATATGAAATGATAATGGAGGTGAAATGGAAGGACGGGAAATTCGGGGGATGCCTGGCGACCCGGGAAAACCCCGAAAATTCCTATGGATCAGGTTGGTCGGCCACGAGAATCGAACCCGGGCTTCCAAATGCGGGCTAGAAAGGAAACCACCTGAGCAATCCATATCGCGCCCGCGCGCGCACACACACACATACATACATCACGCGCGCGGATGTTTTACTACCTTTCCCCCCAGAGGGTCTTGAAATGTATATTTTCTGTGAAGTCACGCCATCGAATTGTTGGGTAGCAAGCAATGCATTCTCTACTTACTTTGTACATGGTAGAGGAAGTGGTTATAGGGAGATATCACTGAAAGTTCAGATTTTTAGAAAAAAAGTTTGTGTATGTGTAGAGCACTGAAACTTTCTCTGTGGCCGAGTGCTCAGCGTCATGGCTTCTCAATTCAAGTATCAGATCTTTTTCCGGGCTAGGTTGGGATAGACATTTATGAGACAAGCATATACCTACATATTTTCATTCCTGTAATTTGGCTCCTATTGTACATGAAATTTGATATTGATCCAAAACATCTCCTTAATGTGTGACACATTTTAACTAGAAAAATAATTTACTCTATATATACTGGTTGTGTACATCTCTTAGCACATGACTTGGCACTCATACTAAATTAATTATAATTTTACTTGGGTATACACAAAAATAAGTTTGAAATGGCAATTTTATTTCCTAGGTTCTCGGCTTATACTATATTGTATTAAGATCAACAAAAATAGATTTAAATAATTACAATAAAATAGTACCTACCTGTTTTAATATGCATTATAGTGTCTAATGCAGGACTTGTTGACTACTTTTAATTTAATCCTTTAAAGATAAGGTCAAGATATTTCCGGAAGTTTCCTCTCCCCTCCAACCAAAATTTTGGGATCATTTTTCAGCAGTTATTGCATTCTCAAAAAAGTTATAATGATTTTAATTACTAAAATAACTCCCATTTGTGAAAGTGGCATGACAAAAATTTTTCTTAATTTAATATGCTATAAATAGAAAGTGTGTGTGCGTGTTTGCGCGCGTGCATTTGTGTGTGTGCGCGCGCGTGTGCCTGTGAGTGTAGAGTTTAACGCCCGCCTTTACTATATTGGGCACCGCAGTTGGTGATGCTGATGATGCATGAGATGAAGATGGAGCACCGGTGGAATGAGATAGTGGGGGAAATCGGAGATCCCGGAGAAAACCCGCTCCAGCGCAGTGTTGCCCACCATAAATCTCACTTTACAGTCGCTTGGAATCAAACCCGGGCCGCTTTGGTGACAGTCGAGTGGTCTAAGCACTCAGCCACGGCACGGCCAAATAGAAGCTGAACTACCTACTATCTATTGCATTTGAAGTTGCCACTTACTCTGGAAAACGAACATAAAACTTAACATTTACGCATATAAATTTCTCCTTCAGAGAATTTCCTAAGTTTGTAAACATTCACCAAAACTTGCAGTTTTTAAGCTGAGTAGTAAGTATCAAAATAAATTATAGTGGATAGTGAGAAAATAATTAGGTTATTACACATCAGATATCTTCTCTATCGATTGCTTATACATAGTTGTTAGAAATTATTTACTACCAAAAATCTTTGTTGAGAGTTTACCAAAAATACACATTTCTGAACCCCAATGAACAGCAGTTTGGAAAACGGCCCCTGTGTGTCTCTGTGAGATTTGTGATGGACAAAGCGACGCTGGTGCGTGTTCTCTCCTGGATCTCCGGTTTCCCCGCCATCTCATTTCACCGTTGCTTCATCTCCATTTCATGTATCATCAGTGTCACCGCCTGCAGTGCCGCATGTAGTAAAAGCGGGCGTTAAACACTACAAAAAATTGTGTATATGTGGGGACTTTTGAAGAGCGTAATTTAAAAACCTCAAGGTTACATGGGTATTGATGTTTAGGAAGTGACCCCAAACTATCCCTTAGAAAGGTTTTGTATGCCTTTCTTTTCTTAAAAAGGCATTGATCAGTTTCATTGAACTGACAGTATTTGTAGATATGAAATTTGAAAGAATATGTATATTTTCAGTCACATTCACGCTATCGCTGTGATTAAACCTTACGGGAATTCACGACAGATAACAAACATTGCATTACAAATGTGGAGTATATTAAAATAGCTCGGGTATTCCTCTGTTTGCTTTTGTCGTTGTTTCTTTCTTTAAATGTTCTATGTTGTTGGCTTACATTTCTTAAAGTTTAAATGTCTGATTTGCTGGAACATTTTCAAGTTTACGTCTCTTTCACACGTCTCCTGCTACAACTTCTAATGAATTCCTTCTCTTTCGGCATCGAAAATAGTACCTTCTATAAATTTCGACCATTTCGGTTTGAAGGCTCCGTAGCAGATTAAAATAAAATGGATTTTATGTAATTGCATAAAATGAAGCTTTAGAAATGAAAATCGAAAATCTGATGAAAATTTGAAGAACTTAAGCTTTAAAAGCTTGTCTAATATGTATCGTATATAGCAAGTCATGGATTGATTTTTTGTAACATTAAAATTGTTGCCTGGTAAAAGCTTCTAATTTCCTAAAAATTAAGCATCTATTATATCATTAAAACTCTAAACCCAAAGTTACCATTCAAGCAACGTATTTTCAAAATTTGAAAGTAACTGAAAAGAAGTTCTGTAACAGAATAGCTTTAAAATAACGTAGCTATAAGAAAACAAGATTTGCAGGCATCGAGTTTTAAAATGTTACACATTATTTACTTACATCTCAAGTTTGTATGTTCAAAAGATCAGAAAGTCAAAATCACAATAATTTTGCAATGTGTAACTATATTTATTCTTTATGAACATGTTAAGAAAGTGATTTTTTTAAAATGTGAAAATTCAGTAATGCAGTTTTCTTTACTTATTGCTTAACTTGAAATCATTCCTAAACGATTTAGAATGGGTAGAATAGATCATGTGAGTTAACTAATTAATTTTTTACTTTCTCTACTACGTACTTCCGTAAACAAAGTGAGCGCTGTGTACCGTCAACAACTTTGATTCCGAAATTTCACCGGAAATACATCTTCTGGGGCTCTCTGAATTCAAAATTAGCATTGTTAGACAGAGGTATGTATGTGTCTCTCTGTCCGTCTCTGTGTCTTTGAAGAGCATAACTCAAACATTAAAGTCCGTCTTTTCTATTTAGTTCAACCTTCTAAGGATGAAACACTTACTTTCTCAAGAAAATCCCTCCTGGGTAGGTTAATTGCATCCCCCGATATTCCTGTCGATCCATTTCGGCGGGTGTCTCGGCGCTGCATGGCAGGATGATATGCTCCTGGTAAACACCTTCGTCCTCCGGTGGGACGGTCTCTGTGGTCTTCGAGCTGGCCTAGTTGGCCGTTTCAGGAACGCGGTCGGCGAGATTCCAGAAGTATCCCCGGCTCTGGCGGCAGCCTCTGGTCTCCAAGTCGGACTGTGGACTACTTCGGGGCTACGGTAGTAGGGATGCTGGTTGTACTGGACTGCCAGAGAGTTTCAAGCTGGTAAATAATAGGGATACTGCCCTATTACAGGATAATATACTGCCGTGATTTCTTGGGGTCGGCAACCCTCTGTCTCCTCTAGCCTCATCCTTCCCCCCGAGATGCCCCACTTGGGACATAGGTACAAAACACCAATCTGGTGTCGTGCCAAATCCCCTCCGTGGAATTCTTATGGTAAATGTTTCGAAAACTTTGGTCTTCTCAAAAATGAACCTATGGTGACGCCATGACAAAGTCATTACGCCTCGCTTCTCATAAAAGTAGCCCGGCTACTGCTACGAGGGAACCGCTTGTGGTATTTGTGATGAACAAAGCTGTATCAGGGCGGGTTTTCTCCGGGTTTTCTGATTTCCTCGCCATTAATTCCACCAGTTACTCTATAATCATCTTTTCTTTTGATTTATTTCATCAGTTTCTACTTCACCCTCATACCAGGCTTTGGATTTTCGCTCAATCCTGGATCTCGACAGACATTTGACCCCGGCGCTGACTTCCAAGTCTGGTGGTGTAAATCCTTCTTAGAGGGAGGGTAAGCAGACTAAACCAGCCGAAAATAGTTCTAACGATTTTTATCAAAATATCAGAAGTTACTGATATGTTTATACTAATGTCTTTAGTTTTGCGAAAATAGCCTCGGGAAACTTCTTCATTCTAAGTGACGTTTGTATAGCTGGTAAACCGCAAAAGACAAAGAAAATCTTGTCAACGCACGCAATATACGTCAAATACATCATTTATTGTGTTAACCATTTCTGAGATATTCCCTATGAATTTTCCAAGTTTTCATAACTCTTCTGAAGTGGGAAGTGGTTATTCATTTTGACTTTTACTTTTTTCAACTGGTCATGCGAAGAGAATAATGACATTTCAATGGCATCACATTGCGAGCAGCTCTTAAAAGATTAGACTGCTGTCTAAGACTACTGTGTTCCCATATTCCCATTGTACCTGGAAGGAAATATGACATATTTAAGTATCGTTTGTACAACAGTAAGTAGAAAAGCACATGTAAATAGAGCCCATGGCAATTTTTTTATCCCCTGCAGCCTAAAAAATAGGTGAGACAAGGCGGTGTATGTAGATACCTACTCATATCAAAGTACAGTGTACCACAGCAAAGAAAGTTTCCGGGGCCTCAGGCGCAGGGGGGTTGGAGAAGGTTCCCTCTGACACCTAAATGTCAGTTCAGTTAGAGTTCATTCAGAAACATTCTGACGGCTTCTACTGTTGTGCTTCCCGGTTTTAGTGTACAGAGTGAACAGGGTGCATTTTTTAACGGTTCTGCTCCTTTTGTAGCATGCGTTCTCTGTCACACACATTCATTGTCCTTGTTCCACTGTGTAAGGTGGACCCTGGATGGCAGATTCCTTTCAGGGACTTACTTTGCGTTGGTGCACAGTAGGTCCTCCTTCGCTTCAGACTAAGCTATTTAGATATATCACATACGGTTAGATCAATGTGTAGTCCCAGGCGTCGATTCTTGGCTGGGCTGCTGCAATTCTTCTTCTTCTTCTTCTTCTTCTTCTTCTTCTTCTTCTTCTTCTTCTTCTTCTTCTTTAATTTCCCTAGTTATACCACTACCACGTTGTTAGGGAATTCTTGGTCCTCTACCCCTTATGCCATTAGGCGCCAAGTTGAGGAACCACAACTCTGGATCAGAGAGAGAAATCCAGGATGGGTGATCAGCCCGATGCCTGGAATGAGAGTGAGAGAAGTAATGAAATGAAATGTGTAGTGTTCATCGCCCGTTTTTAGTGTCACGCGAGCATCGGAACACCCTATAGAGTGGGCGACAGGAGACGGGTCGGCGTTCGCCCCGCCCCCTCGTTTGTCTTATAGCGTTAAGAAGGGATGGTTAGGAGAGGGATGTCGGGCCCCTGAGCCGTCTCTTTACCCTTCTCCTAGGTTCTGGAAACTCGGGACATTCAATCTAATCGAGAACCTTCTAGATCGGCAAGCGGACCCTATATAAGCAACACGTCGTGCAAGGGGCAGTCAGTCAGAGTTCTTGGTGTAAGAATGCAGGCTAGTGTACAACGAGAAGACTGTGTGAGAGCATCGGAAGATTGTACGTAATTACGAGGGCAAGTGAAATTGTAACGGACGAACTGGTGAATCGTAATTGTGTGCATTACGTAATTCTGTGTAATTGGCAAGAGTTTAACTGTAAGTCGGTGGAAATAAAGAACATTTTGAGTGGGACTTTTCATTTCACGAACCCACAAAGTCACACTGGTGTCAGAAGTGGGATGACAACAGCACCGAACATTACAGCCATGGACGCGGCATTGGAAAAGATTTTGGAGAAGATGATGGAAATGAAGGCGGAACTGACAGAAATGAAGACGGTCAACGGCAACATCACCGAGAAGATGGAAGAAATGAAGGCCGAATTAACAACAAAAACGGAAGCGGCAAATAACAGCCTGGCCGCGAAGCTGGAGACTACAAATAACAACCTGGCCGCGGAACTGAAACAAATGAAGACGGCCAACGACAACATCACCGGGAAGATGGAAGAAATGAAGGCCGAATTAACAACAAAAATAGAAGCGGCAAATAACAACCTGGCCGCAAAGCTGGAAGAAATGATGACGGCTAACGGTAACCTAACGGAGAAGATGGAAGAAACGAAGGTTGTGAACGAGGCCCTCGCCGCCAAGTTTGAGGAACGGTTGGCCGGCGTGAGGGATGACGTCACGAATCTGGGCAAGCGGATGGGTCAAGTAGACGACCGCCTTAATGATTTAGAGGAAAAGGCCGACAACATCACAAAACCCCTCACCCGCCTGATGGAGGAACACCGGCCTTATGTGTGGACAGAGGACGCCGAAAACGCTTTCATTGGAGGTGTCCTATCGCAGATCCAGGACGGCCATGAGCGGGTGATAGCCTACTACAGCAAGACGCTATCCAAGGCAGAGAAGAACTACTGCGTCACCCGACGAGAATTATTGGCGGTAGTAAAGACCTTGGAGCACTTCCATAAGCACCTGTACGGTCAGCCATTCCACCTGAGGACTGACCATTCCGCCCTAACCTGGCTATTGAGCTTTAAGAACCTGGAAGGCCAGAGGGCACGTTGGGTCCAGAGGCTGCAGGAGTACGACTTCACCTCGGAACATCGTAGAGGGAAGAGCCACGGTAACGTAGACGCCATGTCCCGAAGACCCTGTCCAGAAAAGTGCGGCCAGTGCACAAGAGTGGAAGAGAAGGAGCGTGCCGCAGCAGTCCGAGTAGTTGTGGCAGTGCCTGCTGAAGGCTGGGATAGCGCAGGCCTGAGGAGGGAGCAGCTGGCGGACGCAGACTTGGGGCCACTCTTGAGGGAAGTGGACGCAGGGACGAGACGAACCTGGGAGGACATCGCACCGAGGAGCGCCACCTACAAGTCGTACTGGGCCCAATGGGACTCTTTGAAGACCAGAGAGGGCGTGCTGTTCCGGGTATGGGAGTCACCCGATGGGAAGACGCAGAGAGAACAGTTGGTACTTCCCCGGAGTAAGGTCCCGGAAGTCTTGGAGGAAGTGCACGCCGGTACTTCGGGAGGACACCTGGGAGCGAACCGAACGATTGACAAACTTCGGCAGCGCTACTTCTGGCTGAGACTCCGAGCAGATGCTGGTGGTACACCTGGACCGCCTGGCACGCTACGATGGTGCTGTTCGGGACGACCAGCTTTGAGGAGGGAGCAGTGTCACGCGAGCATCGGAACACCCTATAGAGTGGGCGACAGGAGACGGGTCGGCGTTCGCCCCGCCCCCTCGTTTGTCTTATAGCGTTAAGAAGGGATGGTTAGGAGAGGGATGTCGGGCCCCTGAGCCACCTCTTTACCCTTCTCCTAGGTTCTGGAAACTCGGGACATTCAATCTAATCGAGAACCTTCTAGATCGGCAAGCGGACCCTATATAAGCAACACGTCGTGCAAGGGGCAGTCAGTCAGAGTTCTTGGTGTAAGAATGCAGGCTAGTGTACAATGAGAAGACTGTGTGAGAGCATCGGAAGATTGTACGTAATTACGAGGGCAAGTGAAATTGTAACGGACGAACTGGTGAATCGTAATTGTGTGCATTACGTAATTCTGTGTAATTGGCAAGAGTTTAACTGTAAGTCGGTGGAAATAAAGAACATTTTTGAGTGGTGAAATTGGACTTTTCATTTCACGAACCCACAAAGTCACAATGGGTGATCAGACGATGCCTGGAATGAGAGTGAGAGAAGTAATGAAATGAAATGTGTAGTGTTTATCGCCCGTTTTTACTGCATGCGGCACCGCAGGCGGTGACACTGATGATGCATGAGATGAAGATGGACCCCAGTGGAATAAGATGGCGGGGGAAACCGGGGATCCTGGAGAAAACCCACCCCTGCGACATGTTGTCCACCACAAATCTCACTTTGCAGTCGCCTGGGATCGAACCCAGGCCGTTTTGTTGAGCGTAAAGGTGTCTAACCGCTCTAACAGTTTCCTACCCACCACCTAGTCTGTTTATAGAAAGTAAGTTCTGTACTATGTACACCGAACATGATACTTAGAACCGTGCAACAGCCAACCAGGATCGAAAGTGAAGTAAAATGGTGATACAGGAAATTCAGGGATGCAATTATGTTTCCCAGCATTCCCCTGGTGACTCCAGCACAACTCATGTGCCAGGGGAGTCGGACGTGGGAATCGAACTCATGACCTCCCAAATGGGGGTGACAGACTCCTATCTCCTGATCCATTCCACTCGATCGCCTCAAACATTATCATTAGACGTAAGATCTAAATAAGGATATCTATATTATTGTGTAGTAAGGTGTTAATATTGCATGCATTATTATATAAATTACGCAAACATCATTCAGACTGGTGGGAACTTCACTGATCGTTCCCAGAAAATTGAAGATATCGTAAATTTTACTTGTCATGAAAATATGTTAAATATGTGTCAGATTAATCAAATCCCTTTCAGGATCTTTTGAGAAAGTTAAACATTTAGAAAAATGGAAATAAATCGTTCTTTCACACTGACCGTGTTCAGGCTAAAGTATGGAAAGATAGAGTCAGACTGAAAAATTCAATGCCATAGCCGGGATTTGAACCACGGATCTTCTGGTCTCCGTCCAGCCGCTTAATCCTTGAGCAACTGACACGAGTCAGTTGGAGAATTTAATGACATGTCGGCACGTTGGCCATAGTAGCTCAAGGGTTAGAGCGGCTGGACGCAGACCAGAAGATCCGTGGTTCTAATCCCGCCTATGGCATTGAGTTTTTCAGTCTGACTCTGTCTTTCCATATTTTAGAAAAATGTTCCATGTAAAGGGTAGTTTAGGGTGGAGAAATTCTTTTGAAAATCTTCTTGTCTCATCTTTAGAAGATACTGAACTTAAATACCAAGTTTGCTATTTAACCGACTTTTCCATTTTTAATTAAGCGCACACACACAAACACACACGCACATGCACACACACACACACACACACACACACACATGGAGACCATTTTGTAAAAATACTTCCCCCCTCGATATCGAACTACTTCTAGGTGGAATGTAACATTCAACTCCTCCATTTAGTAAGTATAGGTAAGCAGTAGAGAAAAACCAGATGTGTTGTACTCACACATGCCCACTTGCTCTTGAAAAAACTGCTTTTACAAACACATATTCCTCTACTTCATGTTAATCGAGATAAACATCTGCAAAAAGTAACTTACTTCTTATTTTCTGTAGGTGCAAGGGGAATAGCGGAGTGAAGCAGCTTTAAGGGATAGGGCCTCTATCTGATGGCTTAAAATTCGTTTTTGTTTGCATGGCCAAGAGATTAAAAAAAAAAGGAACGTGACTTTTCCTTTGAAGAAATATAAGTATTCAAGCATTACCTAGCGGGTTGGCTCAGGCGATTTCGTCTGTGGCTGGCATTCGTGAGACCCGTGTTCGATTTCCGTGGCCGACCGACCTGACCGGGAGCTTTCCCAGGTTGCTAGGCAAATGCTGGGTATTATTATTATTATTATTATTATTATTATTATTATTATTATTATTATTATTATTATTATTATTATTATTATTATTATTATTATTATTATTATTATTATTATTATTATTATTATTATTATTATTTGTAATTTTACGTCCTCCAACGTTAAGTCATATCGGACGATGAATGGAATGGGTGAAATGATGCTCAGATGAGTCCGAGGTCCTTGGAGCTTAGAGCTACCCAACATTCGTCTTTCTGGATAAGGGAAAACCCCGGAAAAACCTTACCCAGGTAACTCACCCTGACTGAGATTCGAACTCGGGACCTCTTGAACGTGAGGCAGACAGTCTACCACCACGCTATCGAGGCGGGCTGAATACTGGGTAGACTCCCCGCATTTCCTGTCCCTCCATTTCATCTCCATTATTATTACACATCATCTCTCATCTGGTGGTTACCTTCAGTGTAGATGTGTCGGCGGTTTTCTCGGCGTTGTCGTGACTCCTTGGGTCGGCCACTCTCTATCTCCTCTCGCCTCATCCTTCCTCCCGGCGATGCCCCACTTGGGGCTTTGGTACAATAAATCACAGGTTTCGGTGCCGAATCCCCTCTGTAGTAATCCTAATCCGACTTAGTGGAAAAAGTAAAAAAGAGTGAGTAATTCCTATTTGAGAAAAGTGTCCCTACTGGAGGGTTCACACACATAACAAGGAATATTTCAGAACCACATAAAACTGAATACAGCATAAAGTGTGTGTTCTAACGCGATATACATTTTTGTGCAGTGCGTTTTTGTCTATCTCTTACAGTTTACCATTTATATAAAGGTCAGTCAGAATGAACACGACTTCTGAGGATATTACCAGAAATTTTAAGTTCTGAATTTCATGTGTCATAACAATGTCATGAACATATGGCGTTTTAATCAAAATAGAGGGAACTTTGAGAAAATAAAAAAAAATTCAAAAAATGCTCGATATAAAAGGTAGCGTGGTTTGGGAGTGGATTTCCTTGAAAATCTTAGTGTCGCATCCCTAGTAGATGCTGAACTTAAAATACCAAGTTTGGCATTCAAGTGAATTTTCCTTTTTGAGGCGTGTGCATACACACTACACGCATGCACATACAAGGATTTTTAAATGATTCTTTTTTGCATCAGATGACTTCGAAATGTGTATTTTCCACTGATCTCTGCGTATCGTATTTTCGGGTGGAGGGCAGTACTTGTCCTGGTTACTGTAAGTGGGTAGCATAGAAATAATTTACTGCCTTTAGGTGGATTACCTCCGGTTTTATTGTGTTTCTCAAAGGGAATTTATTATAACTGAATTTATAGCTCAAAATCTAATAATTTTCACATCTACTATTCTAATTATACCATCACTCCAAGTAGGTACATCCTTCTGTGTGATGGTCGAACTCGGAGCGGATAAATGTGGTTGGTGACCTTTGAGCGTGGTGCATATCAACAAAAATGTGTTACCGACCGAAGTCCAGCACATGACACCGACATGACCCTGCATATTCTTGCTCCAAGTTTCTTTGCTACTGTGGCCTTCTGTCTGTATTCCGTCCTTTCAGAAGTCAGTCATTAGGTCTCATTAATTCAAAAGACGACGTAGATTAATATCTCTTCATTCCCAGACCTTCGATCTGCATTTAAGAGCATAAACTTTTTTTTGTGTGTGTTTTAAGAGTTCAGAGTACAAAGGCATTGACAGAACGTTAGATTGTACTCGTAAATGGGTAGATATTTGTACAGACATCTGGAGAATTTCAGACATGTCCTGCATTTAACCTTCCGTCCAGCGTCCAAAAAATATTTCTCGAATAGCCTACATATTTTATGAATTTACAATTCGTTACTTTTAAGTAGATAAGCGGCTCGAAAGCGTACATTAGCCTAACGTTGCTGTAGAACGTGAGTTTAGATACGAAAGTACACGTTTATCAAAATCCTGTTTCTTATTTACAGGAACTTCTAAGCATAGGTGTTCAATTTAACCACACTCAAACCATTATCACTAAAAAGAATGCAGAACAAAAGGGCAAGGGTCACTGGTAGATGAAAACCGGTCGTAATATTTGTTCTAAGATAGGCTGTGCGAGGGGTGGTTTGTTACCTGCGATGTCCCTCTCTTAAGCCTATATACAGTTCAACATGATTTCCTTCCGGCCTGACTTTAATGCTTAGATATTCTTGTACCTTCATACAACCTTACCTTCTTCCTTACCTGCTTTCATCTGATTGGCTAAGGTATACCTCTGATTGGCAATGTACAAGCCCTGTGCAATACAAAAGTAATGCGATAAAAGCTATGTAAGTAATCTGTCATGATAGATGCACGTAATTACGTCATCCTAAAAGGCAGTTATAAAAAGAAGTATCCTCCCATCAATTTTATGATAAAATTGCATTTCAAATGCATTAACCTTTGTTACATAATGTTTGATTTATACGGTTATGAAAGTGAAAATTTCACAATTCTGTTCAAATATATGTAGTTAAATAAAGTTGATGAGTAAGGAACTACCTTGTATCACACAACGACAGCAACCAGTGCAAGGTGACTGACTAGTGTACACAGGTATTTTTAGAGCTGGCGCGTGACCTTGCTCGGATGTGCAAGTGGCATCATGCAAATCATTGGTGGGATAAGCTCACTGCTTTTACCAGCAGACTGCTGATAAAGCTAGTGGGTTTAGATGACATGAGTAAACCTACACCCCTTTTCCTTACAAATAAACAGTGGACTCGACCATAAACTTCTGCGCAACATTACGTCATGCGCCACGTCTAAAAAAAATACCTCTTTACATGACAATTAAGAGATACAACAAAGTCATGTGGAACAGGATGTAGGCATTATTGATATCGGAGGGCAGGGGAAAATAGGTAGTGCTATGGAACCTATAAGTTCAGATTATTTTGGTGTCCTCATGGCTATGTAATATGTACATCGGCTTAAAGTTAATGATCGCCTTAATAACATACCATGGCGATCCACGCAACCTCAGTATCCCAGCAACTAGCATAAGAGACTATGTTTACTAAGAGGGCTAAACTTTGTTATGTTGAAACTCGAGCCGTAATCTTTCTCAAAAAAACTTAAGAGTTGTTGATCACAAATAACATTCCTTAAATTCACATTCTCGTGAGAGGAACACAATAATTAATAGAGATAGTAAATCTATTTGTGACATCGTGAAGAATTATGTGCTACGTTTCTGCTTTTTCCCTCTAAAGCTTTCTCGTCATAGGTCCACAACAGATAAATTTCTACAAAGACACATTCCGTTATGTTTTAGTTATTTCTTTCCGCGGGATAGTCAATCAAAGTAAACGCTTACAATACTATAATAAATATTCACATTATTTTTGCAAATTAATAAACGAGATTAATACAACACGGAAGCATTTTTAACATCATATCCCTAACTTGCTTACATTATTGCGACGGCAGCCTTTCAGACGATGTTATAACCTCACAACTGTTATAGCATTAATTTCTCTGGGAATATTGTTTTTGAGATCTACAAGAAAGCAGCCAAAATGCCCCCTTAAGTTGGCGCCACAGCACACTGCTAGAATATCCACGTGCTTTGGCTCTTTCCGATCAAGACATCTCGAGAAATGAACACACTACACGTTTTAAACTCCACAGATTTTTAAATCCCTGATTACTTTTTCTGGGGCATTTGAAAAGTAAGATTTATTCAAATATACACTGGTAGACCTTACGCAGATTTCAGGGAAATAAACGTTATTCACGCGGAAGAGCTGCAAAGTCGTTTGACATCCTTATCCATTCAAAATAATAGGTACGTTGTCATAGATACGAACGCCTTATGCGAAACATAATGCTCAAGGAATGAAATATTGTTTTGTGTTGCATAACATTATTGGCAATAGGTTCATATATTTGTTAATTTGTGTAGATAATTTAATTAATGTTTAATACACTGTTGTAAAATATTCGTTTCATTGATATGTTAACTTTGAAGAGCTACTCATTCTTAGTGTTAGAAGTGCTCCTTACTAAGGATATAAGAGCTGGATGATGCTGGAGATATTTCAGTTCATTTGAAATTTATACCAATGGAGAGCCTTCTATAGAAAGTGTTTCAAAATATCCACTAAATGCTAGAATATAATGATTTGTATGACTAAAACGTACGGTATGCGATTTGGTTCTAAACATGCAGTCTTCTCGATATCGGACTTGTGGATCGAACACATGCAAGAAGTAAAGATATACAAGCAGTCTATATATAACTTTTAAGACCGCAATATGAACGTCTGTCGAAGTGTAGTCATGCAACAAAGTCTAGAACAAGCGTGCTGGTGCGAACACTGAACTAAAAATAAAGGTTTAGTAGCAGCACTGAATATGCAAATGTACGCTTTGGAGAATATTTGATTTTCTTTTTCCTTCGCTAGACGCTTGTGTTCACCTTTTACGACGCGCGAACATGGATGCGTCGCTGGGTTCGATTTTGACAACAGGTGCAGCGTATCACATGTTTATTTATTGTTCCGCTGTTTCCTTCCTGCACATTTCAGGCTATAATCTATCTTAAACTACAACGATCCTGTTGTAAACATATGGGAGGGGAGAAAGAGAGAGACAAATATGCATGAACGGAACGAACGCTCTTAGGGTGCTAGTTGCCCCAGAACCGCCTCTATAAACACCCTTGAATTTTTCCTCACCGATTAGCAACCTAAGAACGTTCCATTAATGTATACCATGTCTCTGTTTCTCCTTGTAGTATGTTTACAACAGGATTGTTCTAGTTTGAGACAGATTATAGGGCTGTTCATTGCATAACATTTTAAAAACAAACTTTTAAAAATGCCGAAACAGACATGTTATAAAATTAGGAAATCAGAGGTTAGGAAGCTGTGTGGTGGGAAGTGGTCAGCTATTCGGGTTCTCCAAAGTAAGGCAGTGTTTCCAACTGCTGGTACAAGCCCCTAAATATAACGATATTTATGCTGTTTAATATTTGTAGGGACATATTTAGTACATAGGGAACGCAAATATGTTATGCACCAGGAACCAACTTTAGGGTGCGCTCCGTTATTATTTGGTGACATTTTACTCATTTGATATTAATAACAGCAAGTTTGCATTTTCATTACCTATGTTTAAAATGTGTATCTGCACCTTCGTGCTACACAATTGTTTTAATATCAACAATCTGAAATGGTTAATTGCTCCTATAACCATTTAGATAACTCATGCCTTGAACTGAAACTCCGTTTTTAACACTTCTCTCCCCGCCCCCAGCATTTTTCTCTATTCAAAATGCTCTTTAGATCGCTGTATTAAAGCATAATTGTCAGAGATCTTCCAGAATCATGGATTTAAAGTTTGTTATGCACAATTTAAGTATTAATAGTCCAGAAATGAATGATTTTCCATGACAGTCATTGAAAGCGCTGAAGTATTAAATAATATCTGTAATGCTTTATCTTTTAAAATTGATGAAGTCCGACTCAACAGATCCATGTCGCATAATGAGCTCAAGTTAAACTATTGGCGGTGATACAATAAAACTCAGGTTCCTAGGAGTATTTCACATTACTGCAACAAAAAGTGATTAATTGCAAGAAAAAAACAATGTTTTAACGAGTGTCTCACATAGCTCGTAAAGCTTTTGTCTTCTTTATTGTATTTTATGTTGTGGTTATATGGTAAAAGGTGAAAGCAAGCGTAAGAGAACAGTGGGTGTTTATATTTTCAGCAGCTGTTATGTTGACGACACAGACATGTTATAGGTACGCTAACTGTTGTGTATAAATAGATTCTACCCTCAGGTTGTGCAGAAGCCATTGCCTTCGATGTCGATCTTTATTTAGACCTGTTTTACTACTTACATGTTTTCGTTATTTAGTAATTGCTTCTAAAACACAATTTCCCACCAAATGCATTCGGCTACCAAATCATGACAGACGTGGTCATATTCTGTACATCAGCGTTTGCGAAACTACGGCCCATGGACTTTTTATGTATGACCCGTCTACGAGCTTTGAAAGAAATGGTGCGATTGTAATATATGTGTATTAAATTAGAACAATCGTTAGCATCCTCTCATCTCACCCCTCCTTCCCGGGTGCGCCCTGATAGGAACATGGGTAAAAACTTCTCTTTAGGTGCAGATGTTACGTCCGCTCCGAATCTTGCTACAGAGTTACAGATTCATAACCATAACGTCTGGAAATTAAAAATATAGTTGCAATATTTTATAGTTTACCTGTGAACAGAAAGTAGGTAAAGTTCGGGCATCTCGCCATGATAGCTCAGTAGGAGAGCATCGGCACGAAAATCCCAAGATTTGTAGTTCGAGACAGCCATGGTGTTTGAGAATGGCTACCACTAGCTCAATTTTATCACCATTTTCAAACAATTAAAAAATCATTTTTTTCCAAAAATACTTTAGAACGTAGTTCAGCTAAATACTATGGTTTTTCCTCACGAAGCTCTTTAAATGTCAAAGAACACACTGCTTAGTGACCTACATATTTTTCTAATCGTCTCACTCGACTTTGATTTTTCTTACAAATTTGTGCATTAAAAATATTCCATGCTATGTTCTATGTAACCAATATTGTTGAAAAATCCAACAGAAACTCAGACAAAAATGAATTTAAGAAACTGCACATGTTTCTCGCTATACTTTCAAATTGCTCTAACATATGACAATTCGATCCCTAAAAATAAATTGTTGAAGAAAGATAAAATAAAAATTTTAAATGACAGTTTTGTATATTAGTATTTAAAAATAGAACTTATACTTTTATTCTTTAATTAACATAATAAAAATAAAACATACTTCTCTAACAAGTATTAAATATACTTCCGTTAAATTTAATTTACGCTTATAACAATGGTGTAGCATTATATTAGAAAATTTTAAAAACATTTAGTAAAAAATTTCAAGTTTTCTGGACACTCACATATAGCTTCTGAAATAATCTTAATACAATTTCGATTTGGACCATGTTTTACTGTGGTCACCAAATATAATCATTACTTCTCAGAATTTGAGTTACCAGATCAAGCTGGGAGACAGTGACTTCTACATATGTATAACGTGTTGTGTAAAAAAACGTAGACATCTGAAAAAATGGGCACTCGCTAAGAGGCATTGATTATCAAATTTGGTAGAAATTGAATCATGTTTAGTGTTTTTCTAATGTTGAGTAATTAAACGGGCATAAGAGTCAAATAATTTTCGCTGAAACTTTCCTCATTTCGGTGTACAACTCATCACATTTATTAAACTACTGAAAAGCGTTCACCATGGAATAGTAAACGCAGGTAAACATAAAAAAAATTCAAGAAAATTTGGAAAAGAAACTGAAGTAACTAATACAAAAACATAAAATGTGGAGAACACAACACAATACTATACTACCTATTTAATACTTGAATTTGAATTAACTGCACCGAAAGTGGAGCTTTGTTCAAATAATGATGACGGTGATAATTGAAGCGTAATGGCACGAACTCGAGAATAGGAGACCCGTGGTTCGCATCGGGCAGGACCATTCTCCCTGATTAAGGGCTTTCCAGATTTTCCTTAGTCATCATTGGCAAATGCCCGGGAGCTAGCATGGGCTTAGATCTGGAGCATCTCTTTCCCAGTTATCATTAATCTCATTTTATGTAATATCATCAGTGCCTACACCCCTGCCAGTTGTATATAAGACACACATTTACCACCATTAAGGTACATTATTATAGTGATGCTGTATTGCAATATGTTTGTGTTTTAAGGATGGTGCTCCTAAAGCAAACATTTATCACAACGCAGCTACCATTACAGATACCTTTAAAGGAAGCTGTATCTGTAATCCTCCATTTACGAGGATTAGGTACAATGCTTTAGTGTTTTACCTTGTGTATAATTTGTGTGTTTCCCCATAAAACAAAACGTATGGCACAATGAAATTATTATAGTCATCTTGAATGGAAGCCGTTCAGCCTAGTGCATTAGTTATACTGTGAAATCCAATCTGTGTTTCAATCTTTTTCTGTTTTTACCGTGTTTACGATCATGATTTGTTTGCGCCATAAAACGAACATTTCACCATAAGGAAGTTAAACGCTCGGATATCGTTATTGGAACGCCTTCAAGGTAGTGAATTATAGTGATAGTATTTGATCCGCCATAAGAATAAACAATGATTGTAACAATACTATTATCACCTCTCTTTAAGTAAAATGAAAATGATGACTGAAAGGAATAAAAGGTAGCTGAACGTCTAGAACACCACAGGTTAAAACTGTTTAGGCAGAATAATTCGGGTAGACACAGACCGTCAAAAACGAATAACGTCTCATTACCAATTAAAAATTATTAATTTTTATGATACAAACTCCCGCTTTTCATGTTTCCTCGTTGTTATATCATCATCATCATAATCATCATCATCATCATCATCATCGTAATCGCCATCGTCATCGTCATCATCATCATCGTCATCGTCATCATCATCACTATCATCATCGTCGTCTTGTTGTCGTCATCATCATCATCATCGTCGTCGTCTTGTTGTCGTCGTCATCATCGTCATCGTCATCATCATCACTATCATCATCGTCGTCTTGTTGTCGTCATCATCATCATCATCGTCATCGTCATCATCATCATCACTATCATCATCGTCGTCTTGTTGTCGTCATCATCATCATCGTCATCGTCATCATCATCATCACTATCATCATCGTCGTCTTGTTGTCGTCATCATCGTCGTCGTCGTCTTGTTGTCGTCATCATCGTCGTCGTCTTGTCGTCATCATCATCACTATCACTATAATCATCGTCGTCTTGTTGTCGTCGTCATCATCATCGTCGTCGTCTTGTTGTCATCATCATCACTATCATCATCGTCGTCGTCTTGTTGTCATCATCATCACTATCATCATCGTCGTCGTCGTCATCGTCTTGTCGTCATCATCATCACTATCACTATCATCATCGTCGTCGTCTTGTTGTCATCATCATCACTATCATCATCGTCGTCGTCATCATCGTCTTGTCGTCATCATCATCACTATCACTATCATCATCGTCGTCTTGTTGTCATCATCACTATCATCATCGTCGTCTTGTCGTCATCATCATCACTATCACTATCATCGTCGTCTTGTTGTCATCATCATCACTATCATCATCATCGTCGTCGTCTTGTCGTCATCATCATCACTATCACTATCATCGTCGTCGTCTTGTTGTCATCATCATCACTATCATCATCGTCGTCGTCTTGTCGTCATCATCATCACTATCATCATCATCGTCGTCTTGTCGTCATCATCACTATCACTATCATCGTCGTCGTCTTATTGTCATCATCATCACTATCATCATCGTCGTCGTCATGTCGTCATCATCATCACTATCATCATCATCGTCGTCGTCATCGTCTTGTCGTCACCATCATCACTATCATCATCGTCGTCGTCTTGTTGTCGTCACCATCATCATCACTATCATCATCGTCGTCGTCGTCTTGTTGTCGTCACCATCATCATCACTATCATCATCGTCGTCTTGTCGTCATCATCATCACTATCACTATCATCATCGTCGTCTTGTTGTCATCATCATCACTATCATCATCGTCGTCGTCTTGTCGTCATCATCATCACTATCATCATCATCGTCGTCGTCATCGTCTTGTCGTCACCATCATCATCACTATCATCATCGTCGTCGTCTTGTCGTCATCATCATCACTATCATCATCGTCGTCGTCTTGTCATCATCATCGCTATCATCATCGTCGTCGTCTTGTCGTGATCATCATCACTATCATCATCATCGTCGTCGTCATCGTCTTGTCGTCACCATCATCATCACTATCATCGTCGTCGTCGTCTTGTTGTCGGCACCATCATCATCACTATCATCATCGTCGTCGTCTTGTCGTCACCATCATCATCACTATCATCATCGTCGTCGTCGTCTTGTCGTCACCATCATCATCACTATCATCATCATCGTCGTCTTGTTGTCATCATCATCACTATCATCATCGTCGTCGTCTTGTCGTCATCATCATCACTATCATCATCATCGTCGTCGTCATCGTCTTGTCGTCACCATCATCATCACTATCATCATCGTCGTCGTCGTCGTCTTGTTGTCGTCACCATCATCATCACTATCATCATCGTCGTCGTCGTCTTGTTGTCGTCACCATCATCATCACTATCATCATCGTCGTCGTCTTGTCGTCACCATCATCATCACTATCATCATCGTCATCGTCGTCTTCTCGTCACCATCATCATCACTATCATCATCGTCGTCGTCGTCTTGTTGTCGTCACCATCATCATCACTATCATCATCGTCATCGTCGTCTTGTCGTCACCATCATTATCACTATCATCATCGTCGTCGTCGTCGTCTTGTTGTCGTCACCATCATCATCACTATCATCATCGTCGTCGTCTTGTCGTCATCATCATCACTATCATCATCATCGTCGTCGTCGTCTTGTTGTCGTCACCATCATCATCACTATCATCATCGTCATCGTCGTCTTGTCGTCACCATCATTATCACTATCATCATCGTCGTCGTCGTCGTCTTGTTGTCGTCACCATCATCATCACTATCATCATCGTCATCGTCTTGTCGTCACCATCATCATCACTATCATCCTCGTCATCGTCGTCTTGTCGTCACCATCATCATCACTATCATCATCGTCGTCGTCGTCTTGTTGTCGTCACCATCATCATCACTATCATCATCGTCGTCGTCGTCGTCTTGTTGTCGTCACCATCATCACTATCATCATCGTCGTCGTCGTCTTGTTGTCGTCACCATCATCATCACTATCATCATCGTCGTCGTCGCCTTGTTGTCGTCACCATCATCATCACTATCATCATCGTCATCGTCGTCTTGTCGTCATCATCACTATCATCACCATGATGGGTCGCACCGTAGCCAAGTGGTAAGACCACTCAACTCTCACCAAATAGGTTCGGGTTCGATCCCAGGCGACCGCATGTGAGATTTATGGTGGACGAGTGGCGTGGGGACGGATTTCCTCCGGATGATCCGATTTCCCCTGCCATCTCATTCCACTGGTACTCCATTTCATTTCCTGAATCATCAGTGTCACCGCCTGCGGTACCGCATGTAGTAAAAGCGCCCATTAAAGTCTACAAAAATATCCTTCATAGTATTAATAATAATAATAATAATAATAATAATAATAATAATAATAATAATAATAATAATAATAATAATAATAATAATAATAATAATAATAATAATAATAATAATAATAATAATAATAATAATAATAATAATAATAATAATAATAATAATAATAATAATAATAATAATATTATTATTATTATTATTATTATTATTATTATAATTATTATTATTATTATAATTATTATTATTATTATTATTATTATTATTATTATTATTATTATTATTATTATTATTATTATTATTATTATTATTATTATTATTATTATTATTATTATTATTATTATTATTATTATTATTATTATTATTATTATTATTATTATTATTATTATTATTATTATTATTATTATTATTATTATTATTATTATTATTATTATTATTATTATTATTATTATTATTATTATTATTATTATTATTATTATTATTATTATTATTATTATTATTATTATTATTATTATTATTATTAGGGCATTGAAAACTGTTAAAATACCTATTTATGTTTTATTTGCTAAAAAATTAGAAAATATTTGGTAAGAATATATATATATATATATATATATATATATATATATATATATATATATATTTTACTTAGGTTCACAAATGAAAGAAAATTGTTAATATATTATAGTTATAGGTTTTCATCACTCGTAGATAGATATCAAATCCTATGAGTCTCCCCAAAATTGCAGTAGACACCAAAAGTTTTCTCCAAATTTTCCATCATAAATACGTGCAGATTGTCTATAAACAGGGCCACAGATTGATAAAATGATCTTTTCCTATCACGGGATGTCAGACGTAGAGATTTAAACAAAGGGACGTCACCAACTTGTTATCCTTCGATACTTGAGCCACTCTACCCAATTATTAAGAACCACTGTTTTTGTCAAACAAATATTTAAATGTGTGTTTTAACACTTTTAACTGTAGTAGTAAATGTATTTTTACTTTAATACGCTCTCCTGCTTTAGTTTTTTCCTCAGTAGCTTTGTTGATTTTTCTGGTTGTATGGAGTCACACAAAGAAGTATAGATTTTGGACATGAATGTCAAAGCATTTTAGTTGACCATTTTTTAATAAACTCCGAACTGTTTCAATATATGACACAACATTGTTGTCCAATTTATTTATAACGCATGTAAGACTTTCTAAATTTGTTTCATAGCACAAAACTAAACTTAGCCAATTACCCAAGCGCATGGCCACTGGCGCAGCCGGAAGAGCAGGATTGGGATTATTTCTCAGAAGAGTTCAATACGCAATGGTGATTTTTTATTTTTATCTTATGTATTTGTTTATTTTTTGTTGTTGTAATTTTATGTCCTCCAACGTTTAGTCATGTCGGACGGTGAATGAAATGAGTGAAATGATGCTCAAATGTGTGCAGGATTCATGGAGCTTAGAACTACCCAACATTCGTCTTTAAGGATAAGGGAAACCCCGAAGAAAACCTTATCCAGGTAACTCACCCTGACCGAGATTCGAACTTGTGACCTCTTGAACCTGAGGCAGACACGCTACCCTCTACGCTACCGAGGCGGGCAATGGTGATTTAAGAAAGTGTTTTACCATTCGGTAAAAACCTATCTACATTGGGATATGGATGCCTCATACATTCACATAGTCTATGTTGAGCATGAACTACAAGGTGATATAAATCCTTATTGGAAAACTCACGGAAAGGGTTTGTCCTGCTTTTATCAAGTTTGTGTGGAACAATATACGTTGTGTTTTATATTTGGCCTCTCTTATGCCTAAATTCATTGTATAACCTTACAATTGCTGTATTTAGTTGCTGTAGATAGTTCTTTAAGCGCCAATGCTCACTATTTCGTCGATTTCAATAGTCCGACAGCAACATTTCTTATTTTTCTGAAACTTGCATCTTGCGTTTTATTAATGCTCAACCAAAGGCTGACCTAATTTCTAGCAAAGCATCGTCTTAAGAGGATAATGCTTTATCAAGGATCGCGCATTAGAAGGCGCAATGTCAATGTATTTAGCCAGAACGTTCCTAATTTGAACATTACTTTTGAGGGTAGGGAGTCGGCTGCAACATCTACTGTACATAAAATTAAACAATACTGGGAACACTGATTTTCCTACACTTAAAGAAGGTAATTCACCTATCAGTAATTTTACTGTCACCAGGATATTTACAATTTCCAAATAAATGTTGAGTTACTTGTGAACGCTGATTCGCACTTTTTTCCCATGTGTTTAGCAAAACAGTTGCTAAATACGTTTTATGTTCGTCTACGTGTTGCTGAAGAGGCGATTGCACACTTTTTTACGTTTGGTATGTTTTCAGGATGCAGAATTTACACATAACACTTATTTTTAAGACCTAAAAAAGGAGGCTGTTTGTATGCGTCAGTCGCACACTTTCGCATGCGATCGGTCTCCGACACTCTCAAATTTACCTTAAGCAGAATATGGACAACGTTCCCCGATACACATACGTATTATAATACAAGCAGTTCATGTATATTGTATATAGATTATTCAGAATAAATAATTACAAATTTTAAAGATTAATTCTGATTTATGTATTTATGAAAGACCATATAAAATATGTATTTTTTTTTTTTTCAAAATATATTTTTTATGTGACATAACCCATTATTCAGAGCTCTCCTCTTTTTACTAGGAATTTATATGTTTTAGAAAAATATATGTATTTACATAACAATCCGCTAATTAATAATAATTATTATTATTTTCTCCTCTAAATGCTACGCGTATTCTGGTAACGTGTTACAGTTGATCTGTAGCAGCCGCCTTTGGGAGAGATGACGTAGACCACGGGTTGGCTGTTATCAATGAAAGTTTCTTCTCATTGGGTATCAGACCTGACCTTCACTCGACCGGGAAAACTCCATGACGCCATAGCAGTTGTTGGCTATATCTGGATAGAGGACGCGATGTACTGCGCGCTGGAAGGTGTTTGTCTTCCGTCATCTTATTGATGTGAAACAGTCACAGAAAAGTCTCCATTTATTACTGTTCTTTTACATTTTAAAATATGTTAATTCAAAAGTATGTTATTTTTAGTTCATTTTGCATTCCTTAGAATATGTTTCTAGACATATTATTTTGAGGTAATTAAT
This sequence comes from Mantis religiosa, assembly GCA_030765055.1. Classification (NCBI taxonomy): domain Eukaryota; kingdom Metazoa; phylum Arthropoda; class Insecta; order Mantodea; family Mantidae; genus Mantis; species Mantis religiosa. The sequence goes on along the minus strand of CM060950.1, from coordinate 265,797,064 downwards.
GGAAATCTAAATCGCCAAAAGTACCACGCTTTTAGCTTTTCGTTTGTTTCACTGTAATCTGTCACACACTAGAGCGATTCTAGTGTAAACGTGTTGGAAGGGACAAATAGAGACAGATACTTTAACAAAAAATTTTTAGGTTGCTCATTAAAGGACAGAAATCCATGTGTAAATTACAGAGGACGGTTCCCTCTAGTAGCATATTGTTTGTGCACTTAAAATCAATACCAATATACGCGTGGTAACAATTTAGGCACAGTTCATGTTACTGTTGGCATTATCTCGCAGTTTGTCAACCTTTGACTTTAAATAAATATTCTTGATCGGGTAAGGACATTGTGTTCTACAAGTCATTTATTTGGAATTAGTTTAGGACTTACATATGTAAGTATTCGAAGCTTGTTATTTGTTTTTAGTTTTCAGCCTAATTTCTCATTAAATACATTACTATGCGCTACATAGCGCGGGTAATGATTTACTCAACTTATGTTGTTTTAAGATTTTATTTACTCACTGTCTCGAACTAGTACATAATTACTATTGTTAAGTTGGTAAATTTACCGAAATAAGCAAATTTCGTCATTTGGGGTGAGGATATTTTCATTTTTCCCATATAAAATCTTACTTTCCGCCAACGCAAAGAAAGTCCCTGACAGGAATGAGCCACCCTTACACAGTGAGACAAGGACAGTGAATGTGTGACAGAGAACACTTGATATATAAGGAATAGAACCGTTAAAAAACATGCGTTATATTCACTCAGTACAATAAAACTGAGAAGATTTATTCACAAAAGTAGAAGGCCTCAAAATATTTTTGAATGGGCTGTGACTGAACTGACCTGAGTGTCATAAACACTGCCAGGCAGGGTATCGGAACAGTGTCTAGCTCTCCTTGCGCTCATTCCCCTGGGACTTTCTTTGCTGTGGCAAAATGTACTCGGCGCATTTATTGTTTGAAATATGTCAACAAGCAACTGTCACACCTAAGGAAGTTAACAAATGCGACCGCGATACAACCATTTCACTTTTAAGTGAATAAACAGCTGAGTGCTATAGTCCATAGCAGAATATTGATCTGAAAATAATCTTTTTTAGAACTTTACTTTGTATTACTAACAGTTTTTATTACTTGATTTAGAACTTTTGCCAATGCAGATTAACTGTCTTTGAAACACGTGCTTCTCAATGGAGAAAACAATGTGAAACGATTATGTTCCAGGTTATTTTGCTTTGCTAAGATCAGAAATCCTTTTGTAGAAGTTGTCATAGAGTTCGCACCTTCTTTGCACATACTCGAACAACATTTCCAGGACAAAACCTACAACGTCAAACTAATTACCTATTAAATATAATATATCTTGTTCTTTAGTCGTTTGGAAGAATGCTTTAGAAAATAAAATGTGTAGGTTCTGTGATGCATCCATCATGCATAAATTTGACAAATGCTGTGCTTCATTTGTGACGTCAGTTGATTCATTCAACTATATAGAAAGATATTCCACCTGATAGAGTAATTCTATAGTTTTTTGATATGTTGAATGTGCCTGCTATTAGTATTGGCTGATATGGAAGTTTTCTTTATTAGTTTTTCAAATTCTTCACCAAACATTTCTCTTTACAATTTACCAACATGTAAATAAGATTACAGACTCGGATGTCGTACAGAATTTCATATTTTGAAAATTATTTCATCCACAGCATGTGTTTTATCAGATACACTATATGTTTTGTGGAACTTTACACTTGCTGAACTTCTGGAGACAAGATTCTTGTAAGATACTGCAACAGTTTATCTTTTAAATGCCATCTTTTCTGTTAAAAAGAGATTTTTGTTTTTTTGTTTTGTAATTTAAGTCCTCCAGTGTTAAGTCATATCGGACGATGAATGAAATGGGTGAAATGATGCTCAAATGAGTCCGGGGTCCATGGAGCTTAGAGATACCCGACATTCGTCTTGAAGGATAATGGAAAAAACCCACAAAAACCTTATCGAGGTAACTCACCTTGACCGAGATTCGAACTCGCGAACTCTTGAACGTGAGGCAGACACGCCACATCTACGCTGCCGAGGCGGGCAAATGACGTTTTAAATGACTATATACCGTTTTTTTCATTTGATAATTACTCCCCGCAGAAAGAATTATTGGTGCTTTCATGCAGTCAACTTGAAACCTTTCTCGGTACTGCCACACAACACTTTTGCATTTATTCACAGATGTCAAAATTTGCAGAATATAATATATATACATTTTATTTTCGTCACGTCTTTGCTTATTTAACAATAAACCGATCCATATTATTTATAATTACAGCTCTCGGCTTATGCGTAAAAACACAAGACCCAATTAAAGCAGTTTCAAGCTGGCGAATAATGTGATTTATAAGCGGGAAATCCTAACGGTTATTCTCTTTCGTCCAACATCCTTCATTAACAACAAACAACATACTTATTTGTACAATAATAGCTATATTTAATGAAATCTTTGATATCGTTTTAATATTGGAGATTTTTTTTTTTTTTTTAATTTACATCCTCCAGCGTTAAATCATATCGGATGGTGAATGAAATGGGTGAAATGATGCTCAAGTGATTCCTGGATTCTTAGAGCTTAGAGTTACCCGACATTCATCTTGAAGGATAAGGGAAACCCCCGGAAAAAACCTTAACCAGGTAACTCACCCTGACCGAGATTCGAACTCGGTACCTCTTGAACGTGAGGCAGAAACGCCGCCATCTACGCTATCGAGGCGGGCATATTGGAGAATGGTAGGTAATTGCAACAATTACAAATAATAATGAAACAATAAGGGGCTATTAAAATTAATGAACATTTCCCTTATAGTATATGTTAAGGATTTTCGTGTTAATTAAGGATTGATAACTTCATTTTCATTTTCTCGCCACTCATTCACGGCACTCCGGTTGAAAAGCCTGGTCTAGATCCCTGGTGGTTAACACACCTGGCGGATACGAGTTCCGGATACCGAATTTAGTCCTATTTTCTTTTTGATCCTATAAAGCATATTTAAAAATTCTCTTGTTTGTCCTGCTGATGTACCAAATCCAGTGATCCAATTGATATTTCCCTCATTTGGATAAATCTCGAATAGTAAGCACGGAGTGAACGTATGGCTGACTTCGTGTGATTCAGCCCTTCCTCTGTGTATGCCCCTGCTGAAATTTGTTACAGACAAGACATATATGAGGTGTAATTCAAAATAACGAGAATTTCTTTATTTCGTGGTCTCTAACATTCGAGCATCATCTTTTTAGTAGTTTTTTTTTTGTGCTCTTGACACAACGTTCTGATGTATATTTGAATTTTCAGCTGTTTTGGATGCTTAGTTTATTGTTGGCTGTCGAAAAAGTTTTCAGTTACTCAGAGAATTTTTACATAATTTGCATTAAATTTTGCTTTAAAAATGGAATAAAGTGCAGCACTTCATTTGAAATGTTGACTGGCTTTTGCCGAAGCTACTATGAGCAACGCAAGAGTTTTACGAGTGGTAAAAATTTTCAAAGAGGGTCAAGAAGGCGTTGAAGTCGGCGGCCGTTCTGGACGCCCTCGCACAACAATTATTAACAATAATGTGGAAATAGTAAAGAAAATGGCTCTGGAAAATCACCGAACCACCATCAGAGAGGTTCATATCAACTGTAACAAAAGTACTTGTGGAAATTGCATCACAATATTGTTCCCAGTGTTTATGAAACCTCAATGTTTGTTCGCGATTTTGTAGCAAAAAACAAAATCTTCATTTTGCCTCAGCCATCGCATTTGCTGAACAGGACCCTCTGTGACTTCTTTCTAATCCTAAGGCCGAAGAGAACCATGAAAGAATGTTGTTTTGCTACCATTAGTGAGATAAAACAGCATAGCCGAAGGAGCCGAATACCATAACGAAAAGTGTGATCTAGAAAGGCTTTCAGGATTAGAAAAGCGCTGGCACAAGTGTGTTTTATATGTGAGAGATCATTTTGAATGAGACAAAGTTGATGAATAAATAAATATTCTTTAAGAAATCCGCCATTTTTATCGCACCTCGTGTGTATAGGTGCTAGGAGGAAGAGGTAAAACAAAGATACCTTAGCGGGTTACTGGCCACCCACACAGACAGGCGCAGAGACGCGTGGAAGTCCCTAACACTTGCATGTTCGAAGGTCTATCCCAATGCTTGGACTGCCTAGAGAGAACGATGAAGGATCTGTCTACCAAGCTTCCCTCTAGCGTCCACAGGGAATATTCTTTCCTTTGAGCAAGCATCGGCGCAATCTGGTACCATCTTACTCCACGAAACCTACAAGCACACCTGAAATATCGGAAAGAAATAATAGGAAAGCAATCGTGGTAAATGAGGAACCATAGTGTACCGACTTAGGGAAATCAGGAAGATCCCTAAGTCAGAGTGGACGGTAGACAAGAATTGATCCCGCGACTTCATGCGTACCTTGGAACCATCTCACTCCCGTACATAGGATAGGTATACCTAACTGATATCGGGTATAGTCGCGCTGCTGGAACGGTTACCATAGCTTTATCTTTGCTAATAGAAATCTCTCAGATAACGCACTGATTATTCTTGTAAGAGTGAGAGGGGTACTGACGGGCCTCCCGGCCCTGCGCTAAGCACCAATGAACGCATCACTTCAACCAATGGAATGCGCAGGAGTGACAAATGGCAGATATATGTTCACTCCACGTGGAGTAATCAGTGCATTATCTGAGAGGTTTCTATTACCAAAGATAAATCCATGGTAACCGTTCGAACAGCGCGACTATGCCTCTTTTTTCCGTGATAGAGGGGAAGGTAAGCAATTTAAATTGGGAAAGTTTTTGTATATTCTCACAAAATTGCTAAGTTTTGAAGATGATAAACTATTTTATTGATGGAGGTTTTTGAATGGTTCCTGTAGTAGGTACCAGTCAAGAGTCTCAAGGATACACAACTTTTAGCATTTGATGTGCAGTGATAAGCGCATCCCTGTATGTAGAACGGGCAAAATGAAACAGAAGAAAGGACACCTGAATTAGGAACGACTGATGTCCACCTAACATCCAATAAACACGATTTTGTTTATGTGATTCTAGGTTATCCGACAGTGCATTCATACATTCTGTAAGGTTACAGATTTTGAACAACGTGGTTTCTGAAGGTGGTAACCTACGATTTTCACTCGTACACACAGCAAAGTATCCAACGTTTTCTCAGTGTTAGGAACATTTTTGACAACGGTGTTTGAAGAGTTGGATAAGTGTTGGTTAGGTTTTCAAAGTTGTAAAGTGATCACATACACATCACCACGTATATTACAGCTGTACAATATTTTGAACATATATTTTAAACAGATAGGTTAGATTCCTGATTCGGGGGTTGAAAAGACGATGGTATAGTTTTAGAGAATTGCAAATCATAACTAGAAGTTATTTCTGGGCTGTTATACCGTGGTCTGCTAGAGATAGATGTACCAGACGTTTCGTTCACATTTTGTCAAAGGTAAGATGCAATGCAACTTTTCCGAGAAGACTTCGATCGCGCCGTTGAATATGTCCACGCAGCTGTGGACAAAACTTCTGGAGCATATATCTCCAGCAGACGACGATATAACAGCCTGGAAATAACTTACAGTTATTTTGATTGATTCCGGCTGTGAAAGCCAACGTTCTCTCAGAGCACAAATTATTAAATTCACAATGGCTAAATATGACACATTTCTCCCTCATAATGAACTATGGTTTTATTTGGTGGCATGCATACTGTTCAGTTAGCTACTGTTTCTAAAATTCTCTCCATGATAAATGTATGGCAGTAGTTAGTTTTAATTTCTGCTTTTATATTGGTGACAATGCATTATTTTGCTGGTACATAAATTGCTGAACTTTAAGCAAATTATCCTTGGTTGTTTGGACGCCATCGTATTCCACGTGGATATTTATTTGAAACTATGTGAGTGTAATTTAAAATAGCAGTAAATAGCACCATCATACTTCTGACAAACATGAATGCACGAGCTGTTATAGAAATTGTGAATTGCAGAAACTGCAACTTACTGCTGTATGTGAAACAGTTAAAAGTAGGCTACCTAAAAGACAACAAAGTGCCTCTGGCCGTCTTTGAAAACAACGCCATCTGAGATCTCAAAATAAAGTACACTCATCCGAAACGAAATTCCGGCACACCGGCGGGGCTAATATGATCCTGACCACTGACATCGTCATTAACAAACAAAATATTATTTTTGTTTGTCATTCTTAGGTGTTTTGTATCCAGGTTTGAGAGAAATATCAATATTTGCCTTTCTTTCGTTTTTCAGGACATTTTTTGATCTTGAAACCACAGTGAAAGCTTAATATAACTCCATAGTACAGAAACGTTTACTATTTCAGGTTGCAGGTAGATGTATTGTGTATGGTCAAGGGTAGCGCCGCTGTTACGTTTTGAAAGGAAGTGCCTTCTACCTGAAAACTTCTATCTATTACTCCTTTGTTTCGTATGCAACCCAAAACTGCATGCATGGCTGAAGGGACGCACCTTAATGGCATTCCTTTAAAGAAATAACCGTACCCAGCAAATTTTCCTAGTTGTTCTCTTCAAGGCCCATCTGTGAAGATCCCCAAAAGTCAACTGTGACATATTTCGCCCATTGATAACGGTATTCCCTGGTTACAACAGCTGTTACACTGGGGGTGCAAGCATTAAATTCAAAGGCGTCAAATATTCAGTTTAAAGCAATTACATATAAGAGAGTACAAGCTGTCGAAAGCCACTAAAAGTCTACGCGTCCACTAATGAGTTTAAAGCAAATAAGTATAAAGAACACAAGCCCAGCATTATAAGACTTTACATTTTGATAATAAATTACTAAACAATAAGATACTAAACCTAATCCATCTCAACCTTCGAGATTCATCAGAAGTCAACTGTGATGTTTCGCTATGCTATAGTGTTGCATTGTATTAGCTTGTTCAGTTGGTATCAATACCAGCACCTGTTTCTAAAATTCTTCATTTGCTGAAAATATGGACGGAGTTGTTGGTAATTATTACTGCTGATATGCTGTCATGGCCATTATCTTGCAGATAACGTAAACCGTTGGATTGAAAGCAAATTATTCTTGGTTGCTTAAATGTTATAGTGTTCCACTTGGATTTATTTGGGAATATGTCAATGCTTATATAAATGTTTGCTACATTGTAACGTTTGTATAAACAACACTATTTTGTAAACCTTATGAAACAGTTAGTTCATGGTGGTCGCTGTATAGATAAGTAAAGTGTTAACGATGCTGCCAATTGTCGTAGAGATATCAGTGCCCAAGGATGATGCAGTGTCGCTAGAGATTTCGAGTTTGATAATGATCGGTTGTGCAAGCAGCTCGAATTCTCCTACTACCGATTTGTTCCCGCAGGAAACAAGAGCAATTAGCTATGCCATTAGCTATGAAATACTCAACCGACATTAAGTCTGTACGTCTTTACTTTAAGCTTACATGATATGTTTCTCTTGCCTGCCGTGCCTGATCCTCCCTCTCTAAAACATAAGATAGAACACGTGCCACAGTTTAAGTCTCATTAACATTCGCCTACCCGTCAGGGAAAGCCACCAAAAAACCATGTTCAGAGTGGTTAGCGCAAAGCAAATCAAATCCGCGATCTGCCGAATGCGAGCCTCGCGTATTACCGCGAAGTTATCTTGCTCGATAACATACACATATACTTACGAGAATTACACTTCAAAGTACGTGGCTGGATTGAGAGCGTACTGAAATGGTAACTACTTATTGGCCTTAATATACTATTTTGTAATGGTATCAACGTTTTGGACTTTCTTGGTTAGAGTTCTGTATTTTCTGCTGTAGATGTATCGAGATTCATCCAAATACTACTGGTATATATATATTTGATGTATGAAAAGAACTGTGTTAACCATAAATAGAAAACTACTTTACATAGTGAATCAAACTGGTTAAAATAATGATATATTGTAAAACTTCATGGTGCTTTGGCTCATGTTATAAATATAACTAAACCTACCCCAGCCCTTAGCATAGCTGTTCTCAAACTGTGAAGTACAACCATTTACGCTCTTACATGCATCTTAAATAGAGCGACAGAGTTTAGACTTTTAATTCCTCAGTTTAAAGGACAAGCTCTAGTAGTAAAATAGAATTATAAAAGTACAATTACACAGTATCAATAACAATGCCTTTGAACAGAAGAATGCGTCAGATTAGGCCTGAGACTTGAATAATATAGTGAGGTAGCACTACGATGCAGCATCCTCCTTGAACAGTCAATGTGAAAGAATTATATCCTAAAGGTTATTTAGTTACTATGCTAGTCATAGACTAAACTTAGATTTGTCTTCCGCCATAGCTGTGACTTGCCTCCGTAACTATTTGGGCACGATGATTATTGTGATAACCTGAAGAATACCTATTTGCCATATTAATTAGCTGTTACCTACTAACAATATATGTACATTAGTTATTCTTGTAATATAAGATTTATACAGAGACACGGGCCTGTGAAGGAGTAATGGTGTACGTGCTTGCTTTCTTTCTTTCTTTCTTTCTTTCTTTCTTTCTT
>CM060950.1:265717037-265787474 GCA_030765055.1 Mantis religiosa | reverse complement strand
TAAAGTCACATATGTTAAAGAGTTCTACAGTTCTCTTGTAGTTCCAAATTTGTATTAGGTACCTATATTCTCTAAAGTTGAAGAATTAAGAGAAGGGGGCTATTCATAATAAATTATAAAGGTATTTAAAGTTTACCTTTATTCTGAAGGACTTTAATAGTCCGACATATAGCGCTCTTGTCACTTGTGTGCAGTTTCTGTCCGCCAATCAAAAATTATATAAATACATTACTACCCAGACATCAGACATACGACATTTTGAGAAAACAAAAATATTTTCACAAAAAGTATAATTCTTGTTGAGGTATTTTGGTGAAAAGCGTCGTATTACTTCTTGAGAAACACGTACCTTTTAGACATGAATGGGTATATAATGTTTGGTATGCATTCGACTTTAAATTTTGGATTACAGTGTGCAAATGCGCTCCCTCCCTCCCTCCCTCCCTCCCTCTCTCTCTCACACACAAAGGAGCCCATTTTCAAAACGCGTTTTCCTTGGAGTACAGGAATTTCGTAACAGGTCCTTTTGGCAAAATTTCGATTACGAATTTTTGGCTGGAATTCTTCTACCATTTAGGGATAAAGTAAAAAGGTAGAAAACATATAAATAGCTAACCACCTGTACAGGTTTGTATAAAACAGATACCTTTTACAAACACATTTAAATAACATGTATAAGATGTTATACGTAAGTGTTTGTATATAAGTAATGTCCCTACACCAACTTGCTCTTAAATTCTATGGTAAGTGATTATTACGGGACAATTACTTCATAGTTAGAAGCAGTGGCAACACAGATCGAACATTTACCTATCTGCATGAACCTCCATAAACCCGAGCGAATCTGATGAACATAAAACTTTAAGTTCTCCTTACCAGTGGCAGTGTTGAAGCATACATTCGTTAAGATTTAAGGTTCCGAACGGGATGGTTCAGGCGGTTTCTTCCTTCCAGGGTCGCCACACGAATGCTGGTTAGGTTAATTACATCCCCCGAATTTTTTGTCCCTCCATTTCATCTCCATTATTATTTCACATTATCTCTCATTTGGTGGTCTCTTTCTCGGTAGAAGTGTCGGCGGGTGTATCGGGGTTGCATGGCAAGATGATATACTCCTGGTAAACACTTCTTTTTCGGTAAGATGGTTTCCGGTCTCCGAGCCGATCTGGTGGGCCGTTTCTGAAACACGGTGGGTTGAATTCCGGTTGTGTTGGCCTGCGGAGGAGTTTCCAACTGGACCCTACCCTCTGCACCATCGTGACTCCATGGGTCGGCCGCCCTCTCTCTCTCTTCTCGCCTCCTCCTTCCTTCCAAAGATACTCTACTTGGGGAATAGGTACAATACATCAAGACTTGTCACAGTGCCAAATCCCCTCCGTACCCTCATCCAATCCAATCCAAGATTAAAATACAAAATACATATTTGTTTCAACGTTTTCGCGGTTTTAGTCTAAGCGTACGGCTAAATGATGGATGGGTAGAAAATTCAATTTCTTGTCAGTAAAATGCAATTCAACTAAAGTGAAGAGTGTAGAATGCAGTACCGTGAAAGAAGGCTCTGCGTTAATATGTGAGGCTCGCGTTTTGATCGACCTCTGTCACCATCTGTTCTTCGTGGTTTTCGCGAGTCGGTAGGCGAATGCTGAAGTGGCTCCTCTTCTGCCATGACTTTCCTGTCCATCATTTCCTGTACACATGTTTTCCTTTATCCTCTATTTCAAAGTAAAGGGACCAGATTATGGTGTTCAGAGTGTTGCGGTTGAACGGTAGAGATGCGTTTTGTGAAAGTTTCTCCATAGTGTCGGTTTAACTTTCTCGCGAATCCACTCTCTGGTGCTCACTGAGTAGGTATTACTTGAGGAGACTCCTGGGGGTTCGAGACTTAAGCGGGTCGGTCTGGCTATCTTTCTTGGTTAGTTGGCCTAAGCATCCCAAGGTCGCGGATTCATGATTTTTAGGTGTGCTTAAAATCGATGGTTTCATGTCAGTATATTTAATTACATAAAATAACCCTTGAGGAACAAAATTACGGCACACTGGTGGCGCACCCTGATTACGACACAGCCTAACGATTCACAACCTTAACAAAGTATTTTTTGTACTCTTCCGATGTGGTCGCCCACCGAATCTTTTTCACATCCCTCCCTCCCAAAGGTGGGATCCATTGACGTACGTGGGGTGCTCTGCCTGGTTTCGGCGGACCCTCCGTGCTCTGTACAACCTTTACAAGTATAGAAGCACTGGCAGGAAGCACATTATTGGTAGTTTGTATTTATGCAATCGGTGAAAGATGTGTCTAGATCAGTCCAATTCGGTTAACATTTGTACAAACTTAAGGATCAGCTCATACTGGAGGCTTTGATTTACGATTTATAGGCTGCACCAATAGTTTTGATATCTTATGTATCTACTTACAGAGTGTGCGTGAAGCACTTTTTGATATAGGTGCCTATATAAAATTTGTTTGAAGTCGAAATAAAATTAAGGGCAGTTTATGAAGCAGTCCTGCACCGTGGCGTAGCGGGCTAAGGCAGCATGCCTTGGTCCCTGGCCAAGAAAATCGGCCCGGGTTCGATCCCACCCATGGGTGGGGATTTTAGGTCCCGGGTATAGGACCGGTGCCCACTCAGCATCGTGAGGAAAGTGAGGAGTTTACGTTAGGTAAGCGGTCCTGGTCACGGAAACCAACATTCCGGCTGGGGGATGCTGAGATGCTGACCACATCATCCTCCCCGTATCGGTTGGATGATGGTCCGCCTCTGCCGTGCGTAAGTGGGCGTGAGGCCGGCAGTCGGCTTGGTAGGCCTTGGCCCTCTAAGGGCTGTCGTGCAATGGGTTATTGTTATTATTATTATTATTATTATTATTATTATTATTATTATTATTATTATTATTATTATTATTATTATTATTATTATTATTATTATTATTATTATTATTATTATTATTATTATTATTATTATTATTATTATTATTATTATTATTATTATTATTATTATTATTATTATTATTATTATTATTATTATTATTATTATTATTATTATTATTATTATTATTATTATTATTATTATTATTATTATTATTATTATTATTATTATTATTGTTATTATTATTATTATTATTATTATTATTATTATTATTATTATTATTATTATTATTATTATTATTATTATTATTATTATTATTTTTATTATTATTATTATTATTATTATTATTATTATTATTATTATTATTATTATTATTATTATTATTATTATTATTATTATTATTATTATTATCATCATCATTATTATTAAGCACTGACTGAAAAAATGTATTTAAGGAAACTTTTGCAGAAAGGAGTTGAAATATTACACATAGACATTTTTCAGATTTGCTTTAAATACTTGCATAATGTACAGTGGATCATTTAATATGGAGCTCTCCAAAAATTCACGAGTATTAGAAGCATTTCTCGAAACATTCATAATAAGCACGTATAGGAATGTGTAATCTTTAAAGCCAAGTGAGAAGAAAATGAGGTTCAGCTGTGACTGAACTATAGACTGCGAGGTCGCAGATAAACCATCCCCATTCCTCCTACTTTTTTTTCTGGCGTTTTCAGACAGCACTAGGAACAATTTACTTGTTTGTCAGTAACCACTAACCGCAGTTATCTATCCCACTTTTGTTAATTCTATTTCTTATAACTTTGCTCCGGTGACATTCTTCCGCATTGCGTTTCCTTCCCGTTTCTCATGATTGGTTATCGTATACCTTCGAATGATGTCAAACAAGCTGTGTGCAGTGCAAGGATAGACGATAAAGTGATATAAACAGTAGGTATGATGGTAGATGCAAGTGCTTTCCATAAAGCAGGTTTACGAAGGATCCACCCATCTATTTGTCATTAACCTACGTTCCAGATGCATCAGCTCCGTTCCTAATGTACCTCATTCATACGGTTATTAAAATATAAAAGTGACAATTATCGCAGAGTAAGTATATAAAGATAAATTATCATGTTGAATGGAGAACTGTTTAGCATCACAGAACAACCTATTCTACTTTGGTAGGCAATGAGAGACTAGTCACGTGACAGTTAAAAGATATGGGACAATGTTATATCCAGCAGACCATAGTGAAAATGCTTTGAGAGCAAATATTTTAAAGCTAGCCGCCTAAGAATTCCTACCTGTTAATAATTATTATTAACTTGGCTGCCATTAGCCATAAAACGAACACTCGTGGAAAAGCTCAATGCTCGATATAAATTTACGATCGTGTTTAAACTCACTGTAACATATTATTAATGTACACAAAGTACCAAAACTTTTGTAAAACATGGATTATGGACAGGCACCATGTAAGGTGGGTAACTCATCCTGGGCAAAGACAGGCCATACAACAATCTTGTCTTAACCTATCAAGATTGAACTGAACAGAAATGAAATTAGTTGCATTAATTATTTCTGATTATGGTCTCTTCAAGGGGTACTAAAGAAATTAGGTCTCTACAAAGTTGAACTCATCTGTAAAATGTGCAAAGAGGATATGGAAAATTGCCTTTCATATCTCTTGGACTGCTTATTTTAGCAAAAACCGACTTAGCCTATATATTAACATAAGGATGCTTATATTTGAACAAACCTACTGCAACTTGTTCAGGGATCAGATTTTGGCAAACAACGAAAGTAACCTTTCCAAGGAGAAACATGGAGATTCATCAGCACTCACTAGCAATTTGGAATTAATCTGACATACTGCATGTAGATATCAATTCACACAAACTGTAGTTTGCAAATGTCTGTAAGCTGCAACTCAATAGAAATTCTTTATCTCAGGTCCTTCATATGTTTTTTCCAGACAGTGAAAATTTGTGATTGTTACTAACATACTTTTTGATTGGTCAATTTGATATTAAAGTGCATAAGATATTCAACTTCTCTTTTAATATTTAGTGATTTAAATATCTGATTCTTATATTAACATGTTATTCTATGTCCTGTATCGTATATTTCTATACTGTTCCTATAAACTGTTAACTTCTTCATTTTAATCGAGATAAACCTTTACACAAATAGCTACATTACATATTTTGCTATTGATAAATTGGGATTAGCAATTGTTATATATTTAAGACCTGGACACTATATACCACCCTTAAAATTCCATTCTCTCAAAATGTAATCACGAGAAACAACTTAATAAGAACAGGAATTTAAAAGACTGAAAAATTATGGAAAAGTTGCAAGCATCATTAACAATATCTCAGAAATTTCTAATTCCACAAAAAGCTTATTTTAAATAAATTGTGACTTTAAATACATCTACACCTTTTTCTGTAATGCGTTCTCGGCCATCCCTTAATGCTTATCAGTTGTAAAAAATAATCCTTCCGAATGAAGCGCACTTCACAGTTTTCACCTAAAAAGTTTAAGATATAATTTTATTTGTGGTGTAAACATCATCAATATATGGTGTCGGAATTTTCTTGAAAGTCTTCATACACATGGATCTTTTTCTGAAAATGCCTTTTTACTCAGGATACCTCAAAATATGGAATATCGTTATGGAATTTTAAGGTGAAATGCAATACTTGACGTAATTAGAATGTACGTACGTGGTAGAGAAAGTAAAAGGCCGACTTGGTGTAAGTATAATCGAGACATTCTTATGGAGTCGATAGTTGATTTAGAGATAAAGAGCAGGAAGCGATGCTGTCTGGTTGAGAAGCCTTAAGTGATGCCACCCTGTGAGAAGACTTTGGACCAGTGGGAGGTTGGGCCGGATGTTTGATTTAGATGACAAAACATCTAAGGGAAGGAGAGAAAACAGAGGTCGTGTCCTTGAAAGAGCCGAGGGGCCATGTTTTGTTTGTGAATGACTCCAATGCATTATCACTTTGTACACGCATTCCAACAACAGCTATTTCCAAACAAGTTTCCCAAATATTCTTACCGGAAGTGAATGGCTCTTTCTTATCACGTATTTAAACTCATGTTTTACAAATTTCGTTGCTTTGGGTATTAAACATGGAGGACTTCACTCTCAAGGTACATAAGGTGCATCTGCGCCACTTTCTCTATTCATTCTTCCACAAACCATACTTAAAACTGCGTATTTTTCAATCTATTGGAGAACACAGATTAACCATCATAAGTCATATGGGAGGGATTGACGATTAACCGAAAATGACAAATAAACCGTCTTACCTAACATAAACACTAAGTTTTATAACTGTCCAAAAATCAATACTCGGAATTAGGCCCGCAAAACATCTTTTACATGCCAGGAAGTATGACTTATGCTAACGATGTTTAAGAATACAGAGAAACCTTGGTTTGGATAGGTTTGAACCTCCGATCTTGGGGGTCAGCACCTAACTAAATGAGCCACGCAGATCGACAAGTAAAGCCATCTGTTGATATACAACATGTACACACTACGTGAGAGATGTCTGTTTAAAAAAGTAATGTACACAGTGTGCAGAACAGTCAAGCGAGTGGCGGATGATCGATTATTATATAATAATAATAATAATAATAATAATAATAATAATAATAATAATAATAATAATAATAATAATAATAATAATAATAATAATAATAATAATAATAATAATAATAATAATAATAATAATAATAATAATAATAATAATAATAATAATAATAATAATAATAATAATAATAATAATAATAATAATAATAATAATAATAATAATAATAATAATAATAATAATAATAATAATAATAATAATAATAATAATAATAATAATAATAATAATAATAATAATAATAATAATAATAATAATAATAATAATAATAATAATAAATAATTCAGATCAACTTTTAGCACATATTTGTGCATTTCATTGTTGGTAGATCGCCCATTGATGAGACTCAAATTCACCTCTCTTTCTATGACTTCAAGCTGGTACCTCAGAAGTTGAACAAAAAATTAAGTATAATATGGAAAATAGAACCAACACCAGAGAACGTCTGAAACAGTGAAAGCCACCCAGCAATTTTTTTAAACATAATGTGAATGTGTTTTAAACGAGATCCACATTCTTTGTGTCGTAACATTTTTAACTCTTAACGTTTACCACTTCTGCAGATGGCAATTAGAATGCACAAGATTTCACAGAAAATTCAAAACATAAATTTGATTTACAATGAATATCTTTTTTAACACATGACAGTTTAATCAAAATAAGCAGAGACACTTAGAGAAAATAACAAAATAATGCAAATGTTGCCATACAAAGGGTAGCTCACGGTGGGAAAAGTTTCTTGAAAATCTTAGTTTCGCCTCCTTGAAATAAACTGGCTAAACTTAAATACGAAGTTTGGTATTTGACCTTGACCGAGAATACGTTTTTGTTATGGTGCGCGTTCTTACACACACGCACGCCTGCACGGGCCTTTATATATGTATATATATAAGGTGTGCGTGCGCGCGCGCGCGCGTGTGTGTGTGTGTGTGTGTGTGTGTGTGTGTGTTTCAGATGAAATCTCAATATCGAATTTTTGGATGCACTACCACACTTTCTCTACTTCTAGGTGGTACGTTGTAAAGAAAGAAATTATGACCATCATCAACCACATAGATAGGGCTACGACTTCAAAATAAGGAGGCATGAAACATTTTCACGGAAGAGAGAGACAAGTTTCCCACGAAAATAAAAGTCCCATGTCACATTGTTATTCTTACATTTACATGACTTTCTTTTTCCACTTTTGTTTACTTCCATATCTCTTGAAAATCACATGGCCGCGCTGTGGCCGAGTGGTTGGACCGCTTTTCTCTCACCAAGGCGGCCCGGGTTCGATGTCAGGTGACCGCAAAGTGAGATTTTTTGTGGACAACACGTGCTGGGACGGGTCTTCCCCGGGACCTACGATTTCCCCCGCAGTCATTCCGCCAACTGCACCATTATTATCTTTCCTTTCATCCACTTCTCCTTCATTCCGTTCATCTACTTACCTTACTCTCATTCCGGGGACCGGACTGATCATCCATTCCTGGATTTCCCTGTGGCTCTCTCACCAGGCGCCTAAAATGACCTAAACTGTAGAGGACCGTGTCCTATACCAAGAGAACAACAATATATCCATACAAGATGGATATAGAAGGCTATATGGAGAAAATCTTTAAAATGCTGGTCACTGTATGCTGGCTTTGAAATATAATATCTGCTCTTCGCATATTCTCGAGAAAGAAAACTAACGGCAATATAACATTTCAAAATTGGAAAATTCATATCAGAAATGTTCACTGTGTTATTCTGTGGCACTGACATTTTTATGTACTTTCTGCCTATTCCTTATTCAAAAGTAAACAAAATTAATTCAGAATGAAGAGAAATTCACAGACAAGGTGAATGAATTCCAGTATTTCCTTTCAGCGGAATATAGGTCCTCCTGAACAGTTAATGCCAGAGGTTCTACTCCCATTAGTCCTGGACCCGCAGGACCAAGGACCCGGGCCTCCTTCGACCAGGGAGTTACCGAGCTCTCCCAAAATGGCGCCCGGCGCCTCCGTGGGGCTTTCCATAGGGCGAGACCTAGAGACTAACAAGCCCCCCCCCCCATCTGGTCCTGTGGACTCAAGACGGGATGGAAGTGGATACGCCACTTACGCGCGCCAACACCAAAATGGGAAGGCTACCGATATGACCTCGGTGGGGCCGCCTGGTGATCTAGCAAACCGTCTACTAGCTATGCTGGCTGGTACACGGGAATATTAATGGCTTCCCTCAACCCCGTCCGGAGACGTACCCGATCTCCCACGGGTATCGGGAACCACTGCACCCTTGAGTCCAACTCAATCCGAACAACTCCCTATCAGGGAGGGGCTCGAATGTTCGTGCCGAGGTTCCTCTACTAACGTCAGAGGTACCACGAGTGCTAGGGGTCCGCAGCGTCCGCACCACGGCAGCTGAAGGGGACGGATCCCCTCCCCTACGGGAGGGCCTCCTGAACAGTGCAACCTCGAGGCCCCTAGGCAACGACTTCAGTATCAGAGGTTTCCTGGCCAGAGAGATTCCGAGATGAGTGATCAGCCCAACGCCGGAAGTGAAATTGCTACAGACATGAGGTGATAGGAAATATGATGATGAAGCAATTGGTAGAATGCTGGTGGGGGAGGCTGGAGGACCCGGAGAAAACCCACCCCAGCGCCATGTTGTCCACCACAAATCTCACTTTGTGTGTGCCTAGGATTGAACCCTACCCGCCTTGGTGAGAGTGACGTGGTCTAACCACTCAGCCATGGTACGGACTGACTAGGTACTAGGGAATTATTGAAGACAAGCGTTCTATTTGTCATGCAAATATATTAATCATAAGTATTTAAATCCTCATCGTTAGAAGTATTTTGAAAAAAGAAAGGGAAAAAGGGGGGAACATTCCTTTCTTTCTTTTTTTTTTTCATTTGAAAGGTAATTTGAGGAGAGGGATTTTCTCGGAAGTATTAATTTCTTAGAAGTTGCTGAGCTTATTTACTAGATTTGATGTTTATCTGGTATTTTGTTTTTTAGTTACAATGTACACGCAGTTCCACTGGCATGCACACAGACGTACCATTTCTAATATATATATTGTATTCAAGGGATGTCAAATACATGTAGAATTTTTAGGAGGTAAACGCCACTTTTGTCTTGCGTCGAGGCGTAGCGAGCTAAGGCTTGGTCTCTGGCTACGGAAAGCGGCCCGAGTTGGATCACACCCATGGGGTGCGGATTTTAAGTCCCGTTATAGGACCGGTGCCCACTCAGCATCGTAAGGAATGTGAGGAGCTTACGCTAGGTAAGCGTCTCTGGTCACGATAACCAACGTTCAAGCTGGTGGTGTCGAAATGCTGACCACATCCCTTTCCCATATCGGTTGGATGATAGCCCAACTCTGTCGTGCGTAAATGGGCATAAGGCCGGTAGTCGGGTTGGTAGGCCTTGGCGCTCTTAGGGCTGTCGCGTCAGGTTTTAAAAAAAAACGCCACTTTCCCTACGTGGAGTTTTAATAATCCATTTTACGCCATGAATGTTTGGAGAAGTTAACGAAATTAAAGCTATTTACAATAAATTTAATGAGGTAACAAAGATTGAAATGGTATTCATTTATATTTGAAAATTAGCCAGTTTTAGCCCAAGCTTAAGACAAACCTTTGAGATGTAAACGGTTGTATATATGTAGTTAAAATGTGGTTAAAATCTGTATTTTCTAATTTGAAAAATAAATAAAAATGTCCCATGCACTTAAGGTCAAGTGAACTAATGAGCAATTGAGGATGGAAGGAAGGAAAAAAAGAATCACAGATTTTCAAGGATGATTCCTGAATGCCAACTCACATTTCAAACCGGAAAATCTTAAACGCTAGAGCAATCAATATTTTCGAAACGGTACGATGAACTATTTGAATGTCCCACAAAAAATTTAAATTTAAAGTAACTTCGGATTTCATTCGAGTTTAACTTTTGTCTGTCTCTTACTACTTCTAGGACATATCAAATTCGAGTATTACTATTTAATAGTAATATACTGTTTAACAGTAATTTAATAGAAGTATCCACTGTGGATACTTTCTGAAAAGCCTTTAATAGCACTATCCGAATCTGTAATAAAAATGAATAAAGGAGTGTAATATCTAAAATAAGAAATTTGGTCTCTTCCTTTTAAAACGCAGATAGCAAAAGAAAATCATCCATATAGTTTTGGAGTTCCCTGTACATAACTAACACGGTACATATAGCTACATGTTTTGAAAGTTATCTAAGCGGTGCGTAACTTTTAACTATGTATACATACAGCAAACGGTATATATGTGTATATGTATAAAAGTCGCATCCAAAACTCAAAGAAACAGCCTTTTTAGAAAAGTTGTTCCATTCATATCTTGTGTATCTCACCAACTAGGTTTAGCGAGGTCTGGGATATGGAACTATCGCGGTAGTTTATCTTATATTCCTGCAAGGTCTGTATGGCGTGGGGTAGCGTGCTGCTTCACATTCAAGAGGTCCTGATTTCGAATCTCAGTCAGGGTAAGGTCTATTGACCGTTAGTTCATTAGTTCATTTTAACATCATTTCACCCATTTCATTCATCGTGCCATATGATCCATTTTGGAGGACGTTAAAAAGTGTTTTATTGGAGAGAATGTGCTCTTGTTTCTGAAACCTATTTTTTTATATAATTTACGTCCTTTAACTTTTTAAGTCATATCGGACGATGAATGGAATGAGTGAAATGATACTCAAATGTGGCCGGGGTCCATGGGGCTTAGAGTTACCTGACATTCGTCTTTCAGGATAAGGGAAAACCCCGGGAAAACCTTATCCAGGTAACTCACCCTGACCGAGATTCGAACGCAGGACCTCTTGAACGTGAGGCAGAAAGTACCATCTATGCTACCGAGACGGGCATCTGAAACTTAATAGTACCTATGAGTGGCTATGCAGCAATTACTAGACTACGTCTTTCTAATTATGTCTTTAATTAATGCACATTCAAATAATAATAAGCTATGTTCTTAACAAAATGCGCGTATTGCGTTCTGATTTTAGGACCCATGCATCCTGAAAGAGAGCTTTCCCACATATCGATGAATGGTAAACAAGCTTTCTGTCTACACACACACACACACACACACACACACACACACACACACACACGCGCACACACACACACACACACACACACACACACACACACACACACACACACACACACACACACACACACACACACACACACACACACACACACACACACACACACACACACACACACACACACACACACACACACACACACACACACACACACACACACACACACACACACACACACACACACACACACACACACACACACACACACACACACACACACACACACACACACACACACACACACACACACACACACACACACACACACACACACACACACACACACACACACACACACACACACACACACACACACACACACACACACACACACACACACACACACACACACACACACACACACACACACACACACACACACACACACACACACACACACACACACACACACACACACACACACACACACACACACACACACACACACACACACACACACACACACACACACACACACACACACACACACACACACACACACACACACACACACACACACACACACACACACACACACACACACACACACACACACACACACACACACACACACACACACACACACACACACACACACACACACACACACACACACACACACACACACACACACACACACACACACACACACACACACACACACACACACACACACACACACACACACACACACACACACACACACACACACACACACACACACACACACACACACACACACACACACACACACACACACACACACACACACACACACACACACACACACACACACACACACACACACACACACACACACACACACACACACACACACACACACACACACACACACACACACACACACACACACACACACACACACACACACACACACACACACACACACACACACACACACACACACACACACACACACACACACACACACACACACACACACACACACACACACACACACACACACACACACACACACACACACACACACACACACACACACACACACACACACACACACACACACACACACACACACACACACACACACACACACACACACACACACACACACACACACACACACACACACACACACACACACACACACACACACACACACACACACACACACACACACACACACACACACACACACACACACACACACACACACACACACACACACACACACACACACACACACACACACACACACACACACACACACACACACACACACACACACACACACACACACACACACACACACACACACACACACACACACACACACACACACACACACACACACACACACACACACACACACACACACACACACACACACACACACACACACACACACACACACACACACACACACACACACACACACACACACACACACACACACACACACACACACACACACACACACACACACACACACACACACACACACACACACACACACACACACACACACACACACACACACACACACACACACACACACACACACACACACACACACACACACACACACACACACACACACACACACACACACACACACACACACACACACACACACACACACACACACACACACACACACACACACACACACACACACACACACACACACACACACACACACACACACACACACACACACACACACACACACACACACACACACACACACACACACACACACACACACACACACACACACACACACACACACACACACACACACACACACACACACACACACACACACACACACACACACACACACACACACACACACACACACACACACACACACACACACACACACACACACACACACACACACACACACACACACACACACACACACACACACACACACACACACACACACACACACACACACACACACACACACACACACACACACACACACACACACACACACACACACACACACACACACACACACACACACACACACACACACACACACACACACACACACACACACACACACACACACACACACACACGTGATACAGTTTGATGCGGGCGTGAAACCGCCCGTATAAGCAATTCATCAACCTGAGGCCGAAGAACGTTCCGTTAAAGTATCCTTGCCTGTCTGTGTCTCACCTCGCATATGCTTACATCAGGATCGTTTTAGTTTGAGACAGATTTTACATATATCAAGTTGCGAAATCACATTCTTGGTCGGATTCCATTTAACTGCCGCTAGGTTCGCTCCATCATGCCATAAATTATGTGCGCTGCCTTTGTTGTAAATCACATAAATGTGAAAGTGAATCATTGATTATGGATTGCAGTTGTGTTATATAACATAGAGATTACGATAAGTTGTTGATCATGAAGAAATTGGGCTATATCGGAGTTCGTACCTCCTCGAAAATTCCAGCGTTATTGATGTATAATATCCCCCACATTAAGTGACACATTTATATATAAAAAATTGTAATCTTTACCTACAACTCCTAATTCTAACATAATGCAGCATACACAGTAATAAAATATGTGTGAAATATCAGTATTTCCTGGGATGAAAGATCCCAAGGTCGCGGGTTTAAACCCGGCGTAGACTGGTGGTTTTTAGTTGTGCTTAAATTTAATGGTATATAAAAGAATTGCGGGATGAAATTCCGGCCCACCGGAGTCGCTAACATGATCCAGACAGTTAACAGAGTCGTTTACAAATGAATACACGGTGCACATTTTTATCTCTGATATTACCGCGCAAAATTTGACGTCATCAATAGTATCGCTGATGGAGCAAGCTATATACCTTCCCCCTAGCGGCTTGCGATCGTAATTGATGTGCTGACAACAGCTATGAGGCCTTCCTCTACTGGCAGGTAAATACACATTTGGGAGGTGGGTCTGCCCGCGTAATATAAAAGTGCGTAATTTCGCCTGCTGCGTAGATACGATAACTGTTTTTCAAACAATTATATACTACAATGCAATGTACTGCAATGCTAATTATGCACCAATAAAGGTATACTATGAAGACTATATTAAAGGATAAGTAAATGAACACTTATTTCACGATGAACATCTGTTTTTCTGTTATAGTAGACATGTATGCATATTGTAAACCTGTCACATAAAATAGAAATATTTCAATTTGATCTCAATTCTTTTCTATCACCCACAGTTTCCTCACAATGTAACTTCATTACAAGCCAGAAAATAAGCAGAACGTTTTCTAGGAATGAAAAATAAATTAGTGTTACAATATGTTCAAAGCTTTTATCCAAGTCCAAACAAGAAAATATCTCTAGTACATGGTCTTATGTGTCCATTACTTATAGGCCGCGCCGTGGCTCAGTGGTTAGACCACTTGGCTTTCACCAAGGCGGCCCGGGTTCGATCCCAGGCGACAGCAAAGTGAGATTCGTGGTGGACAACACGGCACTGGAGCGGGTTTTCTCCGGGATCTCCAGTTTCCCCCGCCATCTCATTCCACCGGCGTCCATCTTGATCTCATGTATCATCAGTGTCATCGCCTGCGGTGTCGTATGTAGTAAAAGCAGGCGTTAAACACTACACATTTCACATTACCTTATATTTCCTTTCTCTCTTCCCCTTAAACATTATCTGTATTTCGAGGAGATATGTTTGAGGCCTTTCTGTCATAACATTATTTATTGCTCCTAGATTGCGACCAGTCGCTTTATAGGGTCCAGTGTCTCTCTTTTTGCGAGTAACTGACCCTGTATCTTGGAAATGTTTGATGCACCTATTGGTTTTAAAAGACATAAGGACAACAACACTAATAGACATTTTAATTAAGCGTGAGAATGACAAAAAAATTATATCGTATAGTAATAAAACGTAAGACGTTTATATTGCAAACAAAAGTGTGTCAATTTGATGGTACCTGGGCACTTTTGACAACATTACGCTCTGAGGGACTTGTCTGAATGCTCGATAGCGTTGCATAAACTCCTCTACGCGTGGTTTTAATTATATTTATATGTCACACCAACTTTAATGCCGGTACGAAAGGTGCTCTGTGATCTTATCCAGGAGAAGCTGGTTGTATTAGTTACAAGCACAACAACAGAGCGCTGTAATTTGCTTACTATTCTGCAAAAATTACCGCTTCTTCTGCCTAGAGGGCACCGAGCGGAAAGGCTCAGGTGGTTTCGTTTGTGGCCCGCATTCGGGAGGCCCGGGTTCGATTCCCGTGGCCGAACAACCAGACCCATGGGTTTTTTCGCGGGTTTTCGCGGGTTGCTAGGCAAATGCTGGGTAGGTTAATTGCATCCCTCGAATTTCCTGTCCTTTCATTTCATCTCCTTATGATTTCATATCATCTCATTTGGTGCTCTCTTTCAGGGTAGAAGTGTCGGCGGGTATCTCGGCGGGGCATGGCAGGATGATATGCCCCGAGGAAAAACTACTTCCTCCGGTAGGTCGGTGTCCGGTCTCCGCTCCTCTGCGTCGGCCGCGCTCTGTCTCCTTCGCCTCATCCTTCATCCCTGGGGTTCCCCCACTTGGACGCATAGTAACAATGGGCCCAGCATGGGGGCCTACGTACCGAATCGCTTCCGTAATGAAATCCCAATCCCATAGAAGGCACTATGATTTCAAAATAGACTCACCGGTCAACAATGGCGTCATTCTTGCTCAATCGGAAGGCGGGAAATAACGAATAAAATGAACACAGTGTATTTATTTTTATAAAACGAACAAGAACTGTTAGCTATTGCTACAGTTCATAAATCTATGTGCACCATTTCTGTTTCATAGATGACATGACACACCACTTCCTTGTGTGTTTCGTGTTACAATGAGGTACACGGAATGGACCATTTTACTTATTTATCTACTAAGATGAAAATGTTGTACAATAAGCAAAGTATATACGAACTGAAAGCTTTTGTATGTAATACTATTTGTGTTCATTAGAAAACCCGAAGAGTAGACGCATTTTCCATAAACTCAATTACGTGCCACATATTGGCACAGGGGAGAAAGAAAAAGTTGCTTAGAACGCATTCTCGAGTGTGTACTCAATATTTATTTTATGTTTTATCAAACACATCAAACATTTGTTTTATTCATTTATTTATTTATTTTTGTATAATTCAATCTAGCATCAGTTTAGATCTTACAAATTGCTAGTTCTGAAGGTTTTCAAGATATTCCTCAGCGCTAAACTACTTTGATTAAAATACCAGATATTAAAGATACTTACATGACAACTAAAATGTGTATGACGAATAATCTCGGAATAGCCAGATCTGTTCAGTCGGAAGAAATTTTATATAATCTTGCGTGATCGTAAAAGTTAAACGTAGACGAAAATGTAGTAAACAAAAGTGCAAACCTCTTTAAAACGCACACTTTATTACAAATAACTCTTTGTGGCATCATCCATTTCTGAAGTAATCGCAACCAATTCTTAGAATGTTCAATATTTGCTAATTCCTTTAAAATCCTGTCCATATTCAGTTGTTTCATTATGATCCTTCGTAGGGGAGAGTTTCCGGCTGCCCCTGACGTTACTAGGAATATATTGGGTCGAACGTCTGAGCTGCTCCTATAGAGAAGCTGTTCAGATTGGGTTTGTCTCGACGGGGCAGTGGTGCCTGATATCTGTAGGAAATTGGGTCCCTCTGGGAGAAGCCCAGGCAGAGTAAGGCGTGCTGTGTCACTGTCGGCCCTACGGAGATTTTCGGTAGTCTTCCACTTGGGATTGACGTGCGTAAGTAGCGTATTACTCCGATCCATATGAAAGCAACATTTGAGAGGCTTTTAAGACTCAAAGTATTGCCCTAATGGAAATACACAGAGGAGGACCGCTTACTTGGCGGCTTTCCCTTGTTGATAGAAGGGATTTTGCCACCAAATAGGCTTTGTTCAGATTGCTTCATTGAAATGTTCTGGAAAGAGTATACAATTTTAGAACCAGCATATAGCGTCTAGTACTCTCGCCATTCCCGTTGTGTCTATTACAAAATGTATAATATACCTATTTCGGCAAACGTTTTTAGGTAACCATTAAAAGTAAGTAAAGTAAACCTTAAAAAGTAGAAAATAAACTTTAATGAGAATAATTTATATACCCACTTATAAGCAATAGAGAGCAGAGAAAGTCATTTAAACGTAACGCAAAAGATGATTTTATTTAATGCGTTTAGTTGCCAATTTTTTAAAAGTAATTTATTTACTTACACATGCTCTAAAACTGAATTTAAAACATCTGACATATAACTTAATACTATAGTATGCAGCACATATGCGAATGGCGGTACCACCGCATATTCCTTGTTTTTTCCAAAGAGGCCCGGCTTGGTGTATTCTCTCGATGTTAAATCACCTATTATTATCAAAAGTAAACGTTTACAGATATAGGCATTTGCCGTCCGAGATCACCATATTTTTATTGAATAAGTTTATTTCTATATTGTTGATTATAGTATCGTCTTTGATTAATATTTATCAGTAATTAATATTTTTAAAATAACCAACCATTTTGTTAGTACTAAAATCAAATGCTAGGAATGTTATCAAAACGCAGTATAAGGATCTATGATTGGTTGAAACAAATTATGCCGCACCGTGGCTGAGTGATTAGATTGCTCGACTCTCATCAAGCCCTCATCAAGGGTTCGTTCCCAGGTGATCGAGATTTGTGGTGGATAACACGGTGCTGGGGTCTTCGGGATCTCATTCCACCGATGCTCCATCTTCATCTCTTGTAACATCAGTAGGGAGCGGATTAATAGACATTAAAATGTGTGAAATAGGCAGGCAAAAAGGCACTAAAATTGGGCAAAATAGGCACTTAAATGGGCACCTAAAGTTTGCTAAGTAAAGACTTAGAAATACAAAATTTTAGTAAAAGGGCTCTTAAATGCACCATAGCTAATAGCAAAAATTATTCTGCTGCTATTTACCCTTCAAAATTATTTATAATTTTCATTCTATTCATTATTTTCCCCTTGTTTTTTAATACAAAATCAGGCTTAACGTTCTTCTCAGAAAGCAAAACACTTGTTTTCGTAGATCCACAACTTTACTGACAATCTGTGAAAGTTTCATGCTTTTATCTCCAGGAGATTCTGAGAAAATAGCGATGAAGTTTTTGTAAAAAATAGCTTTTGATAAAAGCAGCTTTATATTTCCGATGTGCAAATAAAAAACCATTGAACAATTAACTTAATAACGACCATACAGATAACAAAATGACAATCATCACAACATATGCTGCAAGAAATTCGCTAAACACATACTATTTTGCGGTTTCCTAGGCGAAATAATGCTGCATTTATTCCAAGTTTCATAAATGGCTCCACAGCAAGTTAAAATAACAGATATTATTGTATAATACATATACATCCACTTCACTAAGTAAGAACCACAATGTGCAGAAAGGTGTGAAGTAATTAACTATGTCAAACAACAAAAACATGGGTTTCGTGGGAGGGGGCTTAAGGGTGAAAATTGAAATATCTGTAGCTTTTGTTAGATTTGTTTCAAATTTATACCATTTATTTTTGTGATCGATAAAGATTGGAAATATACCAAGCTTCAGCTTTCTAGTTACAATAGTTTCTGAGGAATTAAAAGTTTATGTCTAAATTACAGGCGATTTCAAAATGTCTCACATATTGTAATTTTAAAAGTTAATGCTTAGGGTATACGTTTCTGCACTCATTTTAACCTGTCAATAATCTACACCTATGTATTTGTCTTCACCATATCAACGAAGGGGGGAAAAACAATCACAACTATTTAACAATTTTTATTTTCCTAAGGCTTTTCAGTAAGAAGTAGTATAATCCTTTTAAATACAAGTACAAAAACACAACAATTGTAAATGGATACGCTTAATATGCAGTTGCCCTTATAGGCATGTTTAGAATTTCATACAGATTAATAGCAAAGTGCATCCTGCGGAACGTTTTGAAGTTAGGGAAATGTAGAAAATATGGAATCTAAGAAATCTGAGGTTAACATTACGTAATAGAAGCTTCGATACAGTTGTAGGGTTATTTAAATAGCCAGGTGACTTTTCTGTAGTGCCACTAGAACAAAAAGCTTTATGTTTTTCAAGTATGTCTATTAATTTTAAGATAGAAAAACCTATATTTGGAATTGTAAGCTTTGGGCCAATTTGCACCGATGTGTCTCCTTAATAGAAAAGATTGTTGGAAAGATAAGAAATTCAAAAGTTCATCACAGCAATCTTAATGTCGCTGAAAATGATGTCCGGATATGTCATAAAGATACAAAGCACAGAAAAAAATTAATTAAAAGTTAAAGCTACAGAATGCTAGTTTTTGTAATAAAAACCCTAAATGACCTATTGTTGACAAATAATAAAGCACAGCCTTTTAGTAGCCGTTCATTCAAACAGAATTACAGCAATTCGTGAAAATAATTCTCGTACCTACTTTTATAAGGGCATTTCTGTAAAATTTTACACAAGCCATTAAGACATATTGATCCGCAATTTCATTTTCAATGTTGGAAACAACACCGGAAGTCTGCAACCAATCGATTTCATGATTCCTTGCGATACGTGTAGAAAAACGTAAGCATGAGAAAATCACAATTTTTTCATATATATAATCTTAGTCTGTGTAGCCTAGCTAATTAAGCACTGGCCGTACAAGTTTAAATTCTAACCTGAACAGAGTCCCAGAGTGGTGATTTTAAGACTGGGTAAAATAACAGCTTCGTGTGAGTAGATTCACAGACATGTAAAATAAATCTCACGGGAGTAAATTCCTGCTTACCAGCGGTACTCATTGAGATCCGATATGATTAATGTAATTAATAGTCCCTGCCCCAAGTGTAACTATTAGCTCAAGAAATAAGCCTTTACAGCAGCACAAAAATATCATGCTACTGCATTGAAACTATCAAAAAAATAATACTCGTAACAAAATTCTTAAATCTAGTACACTGAGTTTGCAAAGCTATACCTATAAGTTTCAAATAAATAATATTCTAATCAAGATTAAATGCATTAGACGGGCTTGTTTAGCGATTCAGACACGTTTAAAGCTAAATTTCAATGTAAAGTCGTATCATGTAATGAAGAAAGTTTTCACATAAGCAAATTTGTGCTTTACTTTGGAAAACTAAAAAAACAAAGTTTCTCTTCTTTCTCTCTCTTCAACATACTCTATGGTTTAGCGATTCAGACATGTTTTAAGCTAAATCTTAATGCAAAGTCGTGTCATGTGACGAAGAAAGTTTGCACATTACGCAAATTTGTGCTTTACTTTGGGAAACTAAAGACAATCAGTTTCTCATCTTTCGGCTCTCCTCAACATACTAAATTGTATTCGGCATAATGTTGCTACAGGGGCTGATTTTTACAAGGTTTTTGAAACTAGGATAATATAGTATTAATACAAACATGAATGATTAAACTCACCTGTTTCACACAAGGCTGACAAAAAATTACTTTCCCATCTGTGCTGAACGATGGATCACCATTTATCGACTGTTCAAGTACACTTCTGTTGCTTCTGTCTTTTGGTATATTTGCGTAGGAAACTGATCTATGTGTGCACTTGAAACACTGCTTACAGAATGGGCAGTCCATTCCTCACATAAAGAGTGATCATTTGACAATCCATTGAAATATCATTTAGCTGGGCTTTGCTACTCGTCTTTGATCGAATTCTAATATTTTTCCATGACGTCATTAGCGCATTGTGGCACGTCTATAAGGCAGATACCTATCTGGCTAAACCCCCTTTTTGTATATCCAATGTGCAGCAGTAAGAAATTTCTCTTCCCTGAAAACTTCAAGTTGAAACCAACAAATGCAAAAGCTGTGGTCACAAATTACAAGCAGAAGAAATTGGCTAAAAGTGCAGTTTTAGACACAATAAGCAGAATAGGCACAGACGTATGAAATAGGCATTTATAGGCACTATAAAACCAAGAAGTTAGGCTAATAATTGTAGGAAACGTGCTTTTAACTTAAAAGTCTACGTTTCTAAACAAAGGATTAAAATAGGCAAATAAGGCAAAATCCGCCTCTTAATCATCTGTGTCACTGCCTGCGGTGCCGCACGTATTAAAAGCGGGCGTTAAACATATACACACGTTGAAACAAATCGTTTCGTAGCATCTTATTGGTCAAAATAGTTATGAAATTGTGTCGGTTAGTCATATTACTCCAACTTTGATGCGAGGAAACGAGTCCATAAATTGGGCTGTTCAAAGTAAAAATGGAGAATATATAAAGTATCTATGAACATCATATTAAACATCATATTAAAGTAGGTAACAAAACGTTCTCTCAAAAGATGGACCATTCTCACAATAGAATTTTATTGAAATTGTGTTTTCCTCTGTGAAGTACTATAGCTTTCACAGTAGATATAAAATGGCAGATGCAATATCCAATTTAAAAGTATATCTGAAATATATGCCGTGTGCAAAAATACATCAAATTAAAGAGGAGATTCCAGTTAATAACCCTGCACAAAATTTAAAACTTTAAGTTTCTGGGCAATTTTCGACATGTATTCTCCCGACTATCACTTTCTCTCTCCATCTCCTTCAAATGATAGTTTTCAAAACAGTATTTCGATAGAATTTAATACGGATTTTTGCGGATTTTGTTATGTTTTTGCATTAAGTGAGGTCTTCTCCTATCTGGAGCCCGATCAATTAAAATACGCCATATAAGATGAATTATTATCGAAGTCTTGGGTACAGAAACATGGAAATAAGCTTGTGAGCCTCTTTTAGCGGAACATGGCTGTCTTGCAGCCGTCAGATTTTCCGCCTCAAGTTTATAATCTAGTCAGGAAAATATAAGGCGGGCCCGGAAGTGTAGGGGGACATTTCTGAAGATTTGTAGCAGGATGTGGGAAGAGATGTACAATAAATGTTATTCTTTCCTTTCCACTCCCTCGGTGCTCTTGAGATACCACTTAGCCGCTCTCTCAATTTGCTCTACACATTCGATGCCCAATTGCCCTTAATTATGTAATTGAAATCTCTTTCTTTGCTCAGTCTGCACACAATACACGTCTGAAAGCTACTTCTATAGCCCTTCTCCTTGTCCCATTTATTTCTCTCTTTTCATGTTTCGTTCATGTTATAATTGGACTAATCCTGTAACCAAGGTGTTCATATCAATAAAGCGAAAACAGCTCCTATTACGTCATTTACTCCACGTGGGGAAGTAATTTTGTGTCTGATATGAATCGATTCTTACTGGATGGAAGCGGGTTAGCAACGAACTCTACTTCAGCCAGTGAAGGATGCGAAATAACATTGAGATCTCGACGAATTTTGACTTAGATGTTGAAAGTTGTTCCATCCTAGTTTTCACTTTCTCTGTTGGCCACGCCGTTGCTCAGTGGTTAGACCGCTTGGCTCTCACCAAGGCGGCCCGGGTTCGATCCCAGGCGACCGCAAAGTGAGATTTGTGGTGGACAACACGGCGTTGGGGCGGGTTTTCTCCGGGACCTCCGGTTTCCCCCGCCATCTCATTCCACCGGTGCTCCATCTTCATCTCATGCATCATCAGTGTCACCGCCTGCGGTGCCGTATGTAGTAAAAGCGGGCGTTAAACACTACACATTTCATTTCACTTTCTCTGTTACGCATAGTAAGTAGTGGAAGTAATCTGTTCCACTAAAAAATTCGATATTTAGAGTTTCTAGAAATACATGTTTTGAAACTCCCTGAATTAAGAAAGCAACACGTTTTCAAAAAGTGGTCTGTGTGTATGTGTGTTTGTATGCGTGGGTGTATTTGCGTGTCTGAACAGCATAGATCAAAAACGAAAAGTCGGGAAGGTTCCGAACTTGGTATTTAAATTCAGTGACTTCCGAGGATGCGATACAAATGGTTTCAAGAAAATCCAAACATGGAACACCTTTTGAACATTTTGATTTCCTCAAAAATGGTTAGCATTTCTGATTGAAATACCATATACTAGAACAATTTTGTAACAAATGAAATTTATATCCCAAATTTTCTGGGATATTCGGAGAAGTCAATTTCATTCTGGATAGCTTTTGAATAACCGTAAGATAGACAAAACCTTACAAATTTAAAATGCATATTTCGTTAAAATACATAATTTATGTCAAATATATTTTGTTTGGGAGTGAACCATTTCGGAGATATTCCTTGCCATTTGTCTGAATGCCAGTTGTCAATCCTTCATTGGTTAGAATAGAGTCCGTTGCTGCCCTGCTTCCTGTTTAAATTTAAGCCAGTTAGAGGCATTAGAACATCTTCCTCACGTGGTGTAAATCCCGCGATAGGAACTGTTTTCTCTTTATGTTTTGAATACCGTAGTTACAAAGTCAGTCTAATTATACAGTGGACTGTAACTTAAGTTTCTTCTTAATGAACATGTATTCTTCTTCTAGTCATTGTTAAGCGCGACAGTCCACCACTACAGTCCCTAAGAACAAATGCAACCAAAACAAGATAACTAACAGTTGAAGTTAACACTTTTGAAAGGAGGTTTCGAAAAGAACGCACTGAAGGTCCCCATCCCGTGAATATTAAGGCTACTGAATTCATTACTCAGTATCTAGGAAAATATTAAGATTTGAAACGGAGGCAGATACATGCGCGCCCGCTTCGGTAGCGTAGATGGTAGCGTGTCTGCCTCACGTTCAAGAGGTCCCGAGTTCGAATCTCGGTCAGGGTGAGTTACCTGGATAAGGTCTTTTCCGGGGTTTTCCCTTATCCTGATAGATGAATGTCGTATAACTCTAAGCTCCATGGATCCTTGGACTGATTTCAGCATCATTTCATCTAATTCATTCACCGTCCGATATGACTTAACGTTGGAGGCCGTAAGTTAAAAAAAAAAAATCCATGCTATTTAAGATCCAGGAATAAAATAGATATTATTTTCTTAGTTATGTCATGTCTTTATTAACATTTGTCAACAATTATTTTTACTTTCTCTACGGCATATACTAAGTAGATAATGCATTGTATTTCATCTCAAAATTTTATACAGAAATTTCACCATAGTTTGAGCCCCCCTGGAGGAAAAAGGAAGCATTTTTAGGAGAAGGTGTGCGTGTGCGCGCGTGTGTATATGTGCGATAGGCATAATCCTACACAATATAAAATGCAGATCTTGTTGAAACACACAATTTATGCCAAGTACACTTTTTGTGGAGAGAATTTATTGCACCAGCAATATTATAATCTCACCTAAATAAATTTTAGAAAGGTATCCAGAAAAACCTGAAAAATGTAAAAGTCATTACCCAACCATTGTTAACTATAAAATTCTGAAGCTCTGCAATAAGTACACTTTCAAAGTGTCATAAACAACAACAGTATTTTTATATTTTCGAAAGCATGCAAAGAGGCTGGCTGCGCTGTGGCTGAGTGATTAGACGCTTGGCTCTCACCAAGGCGGTCCGGGTTCGATCCCAGGCGTGGGATTCCGTTTCATCTCACAAAATGAGATTTGTAGTAGAGAGCACAGCACTGGGGCGGGTTTTCTCCGGGTAGTCCGCTTTACCCCACCAGCAGTCCACCAATTGCTTCATTATCATCTTTCCTATCCTTTCATCTCGGCCTCATTCTGCCATCCACTTTCCTCACTCTCCTACCAGGCATCGGGCTGATCACCCATCCTGGATTCTCTCCCCTACTGATCCAGAGATTCCGTTCCTCATCTTGCATAAGAGCTAACAGGAACGAGAATACCCTGACACCACATAGTGGTATAAGAGGGCAGTTAATGAAGAAGCAGCAAAGTAGCTACTCTCAGGAAAGTATTCGTGACATTTAATAAGTTGTTACTCTAATCGAGATATCTTACAATGTAAAATGCCACTTTAAGTTAATAACTTAAATTCTTTACTCTTAAACTGTAATTAACGTCAAGTTAGTTACAGTTCAAATAATGCCAACGTAAGAATACTTCTTTTTTTTTGGCCTGACAAAATAACAAACAGCGAGTTGAGACAAGGTTATATTTACTTCAAATGAAACGGGAAGATACTCAGCTGCGTTGAAGAGAAATCATCATTATAAACTGTGGTATTTGTGACTGTTAATTGTGCTTTTGCATAATATTCTGTCAACATTGTATTAAATATATTTTTGATATTTATAGAGCAATATTTCCAAGAGCTTTAAGCCGCACTTTAAGTGTCTTGTGTAAAAAAGCTGAGAATTGCCATGTGATTCTTACTCTATGAAACATTTGTTTTGGTTCTCTTGACTTGTCATCAGTATTGTATGCCGGTTAATATCCCGCTACGGGAACAAAGTAATGTAGGATTCCAATGGACGTCATGAAGATGGTTAAGATGATTTATTTCCACATCTAGAGTATATTCTGCCTTGGTGTCTAGAGAGTTTGCACTGAAGTGGATGTTTATCTACCCCCTCTTAAGTCACCGAAATGTCCATAGGACACTAGGTACGCCAACATGTCATCGTATAAGCTGTTCATATTCTAATATAGTAGAAAGTCTTCGAGTTCATGAGGAATGCAGACATGTAATCATTGATGGTCCTGGACTATTGCTTGACAAATTCTATCATACTGAGATCGTTGATGAGCTGAAGCTACAGTGTTGTCTTTAGCATGGCTTTGAAGGTTAACGATGGTAGCGTTTTGTACCAGGTTAGTTCCAGGTGATATATGACCAGTGACTAGTTTCTGAACTTGTCGAATACATCGGCTAAGAGCACCGTATCCAATTTTTGTACAGATCATTACATTTCCTGAGTTTCTATATATTGAGGCTGATAAACAAGTTGTTTGCGTGCATATACTGCCATTCTGTGATTCGGGAAGACCGCGATCGGTGGTAGTTCTTATTCCTGGAGCTTTTCGAACCATCCAGATATGCATAGAAGAACACATTTCACTTCTTGAGCTACAGGTGTGCCAGATTAAAATTCTCGGCATTAGTGATCGTGAAGAGATCTTGAAGTGGTCAAGAAACTTGTAGTTGTCAATCTCAATTTTCTGTTCAAAATGCTAGGTATGATCTGCTCCAAGATGGTTCACGTGACATGACAATGGTCAAGCAACCTATCCTCATGTATATCAAACTCCTTGCATATTTGGCAGCGACCAATATAATTAAAATCCACTTCATTTTGAGGTGGCATGCTCAATGGGTCAGTATGATAGTATATTGTAGTGACCTCATGGAGATTAGAGTTCACTGAAGAAGTAATCGATTGCATTGTTACTCCAAAGAGATTTACTCCACACACTAACAACACACCAACTGTACCAGCATACTGGAAGATATCACAAATGAGACACAACACGCACTTGCATTAGTCGACACGTTTACGCCCAACCTCATCACCTGGGCAATCTGTGGATCAATCTTTGAGTGCTACGAAACGTTTTATCGATTCTCTATATTCACTTCAATATTTTATGAGCTTCTGAGTTTAACGTCACTGATTGCCCTGGTATCTTGAATTTAAAGCCTCCTTTAAATGCGGCCTGATCTGTCGCAGGCCTCGTCGATTTTTTACACTATGGGCATGTCTATTTATCTATACCACACCTATCGGTATCCATGTGTTTTTCATTTTGGCATCAACTATGAGGAACAACATAGCAAGCCTCAGTTGGCAGTCAAAGGGTCAGCCCGAGGTATGTCATGCGTGTACCTGCTCTAGGTAGGACTTCCACTAAATGACAGGATGTGGGATTTACAAGATGGCGGGTAAAAATTATGTAGGGGTAAAGAAAAGAGATAACTTAAAACTCCTCAATGGCTGCGCACTCGGACGCAACGGTCCTTGTGCACCACTGATGAAACATTTAAAATAAAAATGATAATAATTTTTATATTCCAGTCAAATTCTTGGGTGGGTTGTAATTGCCCATGTGGGCAAGCCGGTGTCGCTTCAATTGGCGTTCTCTGGGACGATAATCC
Organism: Mantis religiosa; assembly: GCA_030765055.1. NCBI lineage: Eukaryota > Metazoa > Arthropoda > Insecta > Mantodea > Mantidae > Mantis > Mantis religiosa. The sequence continues at coordinate 265,759,871 of CM060950.1, read as the reverse complement.
CCAAGACACCTAACCACGACGCTCTGATGGAATGGTAAGTTTTCGTAAAATTTTGCAGTCCGGCGCCTAATCTTATCTTCAACATAGGGAAGATATGAGTCTTCGTGTAGTAGTCTCACTGGAAAGCATCTGCATACAGAATAGATGAGCCGAAGGACTTGCGGCCATATCCCAGACTTCACGCATGTGGAACAGCAGCCATTCCTAACTCAGTATTTCCGTTCATTGATTCTGTAAACCGCTCCAACTAGCTGCGCAAAAGACGCTTTTAGCTACTCCTTTTGTCGTTGACTCCGGAAATAATAATTATACTCGCACATTCTGTCTAAACAAAAAGAGCAAGCACATGGGACATAGCTTGAAAGAACCGGATTATTGGTACATATTAGGAATTTGTTTCATTATTACGGATATTGAATACGCTTGTGAGAGAAGTGTAATGTTCGCTAGCGGAATCGAAGTTAGGTAATATCTTGCATTAAAGATATTGAACATCAAATGATCTCGAACAACTGCCGTTTTAATTTCAGTTAAAAGTGGATGACTATAAGTAACCAAGGGGGTGATACGTTAATTGAACTTTTCCGGAAAATGTATCCAGGAGAGCCATACGGAAGGAGGTGTGGTACTCGAACTAAAAAGTGGGTGTTGTTGGACTCACAGATATGTAAATAAAATAAGAACATTTGTGTGAATGTTAGAAATACACCAAATACACATTTTATAAAATAAAACAAGATGTAACTTAAAACTTTAACCGAGCGGAAGGGCTCAGGCGGTTTCGTCTGTGGCCCGCTTTCGGGAGGCCCGGGTTCGCTTCCCGTGGCCGACCTACCTAACCCATGGGTTCTTTTCAGGGATTTTTCCGGGTTGTCAGGCGAATGCTTGGTAGGTTAATTACATCCCCCGAATTTCCTTACCCTCCATTTCATCCCTCTTATCATTTCACATCATCTCCCATCTCGTGGTCTCGTTCATATTCATCATTCATCTACAACTTGGACAGCATTTTAATTATTTAAGCGTATACACACTCCTTTAATTACACACGTAAACCTGTACCCAATATTTTGGAAATTGGTTTTGTTTCACTTTCGACATTTTTACGTTCTCTGTAGCTTATTTACTTTACAAAGCCAACTGAAGTATCATTCTATACAGGCGAGACGTAGATACCATAAAATAATCAGTTAAGTCCCTTTGAGTCCAAAGGAATGTTCTTTTTTTTTTTAAAAAAAAATACTAAGTTCGTGAACGCGCAATTAAAAAATCTGATGTGTTGCACACAACAAACTATTCTTCTGGATACTTATTTCTCTACTTCATGTCAATCGAGATAATGCCTTTGAAATTCCGTTCTCTTTGCATGCCGACTTGCCATTTGAGAAAATTCAGAAAATCGGAAAATTCAGACAATTATAAAAGAATATCTCGGAAATGGTTAAGTCCACACACAGTCACACACACGCTGGCACGCTCTCTCTCTCTCTCTCTCTCTCTCTCTCTCTCTCTCTCTCTCTCTCTCTCTCTCTCTCTCTCTCTCTCTCTCTCACACCCACACACACAATTACATAAATTGTATGTTTTAACGAGATTTACATTTATAAGTAAGATTTTGTGTATCTGTTACAGTTTCTGAGTTATACAAAATTCATAAAAAAAATGAAGAGGGGTTCTGAAGACATTCCGGGATAATTCAAGTTACACGTGTGTTTTTTTTTTTTTTTTTTTAGTATAAAGTATCTTAAATATATGGTATTTTAAACAAACTCATTAGAGCCATTTTGAGAAAATCTACATTTTCAACAAATCTCCATCTAAAGGGTAATTTGAAATGGGACGATTTTCTTGAGCACCTTGGTGCCGCATTCTTGAATCACGCTAAACTTAATACCAAGTTTGAAATTTAACTGAATTTTGACTTTTGAGTTATACTGTTCATATGTGCGCGCGCGCACACACACACACACACACACACACACACACACACACACACACACACACACACACACACACATTCAGACAATGTGTATTTCCGGTGGAATCTCGATATCGAATTTCTGGGTGGAATGAATACTTCCACTGCTTACTTATACGCAATAGAGAATTTAAAATTGGAAAGCCCGAAGTAATACAAGATATTTCAATTGTCACTCAAACTTTAAACACAATACATACATATAATACAGTGAAACCCCGTAATCACGTTCTTCTGGCGTAAACGCGTAATATTCGGGACAACTGTTAGAAACAACCTGGAATCTCCGAATTTAGGCGATAGTTTCCTGAACATACTACACACGCAATCAATGTTAAGTTTTCTTTCTTGCCTCAGTTTGTTGAGGATTAGATTTTAAACCATAAACATCTTCTTTGAGGGGTAGTTTGAAGACAAGATTTATGGCAACAGGCATGAAATAGCATAATATTTCTTTCAGAACATATAATTGTATCTTATAATAATTATTCGTTTGCTGGTTTTCGTGATGTCGCTGTGACCATGATTTGTAAAACGTAACCTCATATTTTTCGGGTTAGCTTGTAAATTACTATTCACTTCCGTATGGCAGGGAGTGACTGGCACAAAGTGGTCGTACTTCCAGGACCGCCTCGGTAGCGTAGATGGTAGCATGCCTGCCTCACGTTCAAGAGGTCCCGAGTTCCAATCTCGGTCAGGGTGAGTTACCTGGATAAGGTTTTCCCTTATCCTGAAAGACGAATGTCGGGTAACTCTAAGCTCTACGGCCCCTGGGCCCATTTGAGCATCATTTCACCCATTCCATTCATCGTCCGATATGACTTAACGTTGGAGGACTTAAATTACAAAACAAAAAAACAAAAATCTCTTTTTAACAGAAAAGATGGCATTTAAAAGATAAACTGTTGCAGTATCTTACAAGAATCTTGTCTCCAGAAGTTCAGCAAGTAATAAAGCAAGTAATAAATGTGTTTACGTTCGAATACTTATATCGGTCTCTGTAAGTACTGTTTTTGGTTGTTTCCATTTCGGCGTTTTTGATTCTAGTGTTGGGGTAATTTGAAACATTAATTATAATACTGCTGCCGTACTTAAAGCAGCATTATTCACATATTTCATAACATGTGGTTTTGAGTCTTGCAAAGATTGTTCCTAGCAATAGTAAGTGGTGAAATCTTCACAATAAAAGGCAGAATAAAGGTCACTGTGTAAAGAACTGGAAAACCAATTTTTGCCGCCACTGTTACGTTTTACTGACACAGCTAGTGTCCTTTTATAACTAGAGCAAAATTTGGAATAAGAAGATATATAGCAGGATGAAAGCTTGGCTAGGCTGATGTTGAATATCAAAATGGCATGACCAGTGATTGGAGAAGAGATACTTGAGCAAACATTCACGTTGATTGGAGCCGTAATTAATTAACAGTGGAAGCGCCTTGTACTGGAAGTCGTGTTTCACATTCCGAATTATTACGGAATTTGTTCCACCATGCTCTATTTCCATACCCTCCGACATTTGAGGCGTGTCCACTAGAAGGGCAAAAGCGAATAGTGTCAGTAGAACATTGCCTCATATGCAGTACAGCTAAAATAATGTTATATGCATTATTATAGAAAAGCAACAAGCAGCTGGGATAAAACGTGACGTTCTTCTGAACAAGGACTAAAAGAATTATAATGGGTTGTCTAATACGTCCTAGCGTTTCTTATTTTAAGTGAAAGATTCACATGCAAAAAAAAAAAAAAAAAAAAAAAAAAAAAAAAAAAAAAAGCACTTTATTATTGGTCAGAGTTATTTGCTCTACAAAATAATTGTTTTGTTGTTGTATGGCTATATAAAGTTTGTTCTTTTCAGATTAATAAAATGGAGTGTCGAGTCGAAAATGCTCACTATTGCCGACTTGACATTCCATATTACCGACTTGAAAAGAACATACATTATAATTCTCTTTTGAATACATAAAGCCATTTGCCAAACCTTTTATTTTGCATGAAAATCTTAAGCTTAAAAAAAATAAATAAATGTCCGGACTTATTGGCCGACCCATTACTTTCTACTCTCAGCGGTTTGAGCTTGATGCGCTATTAATTTATAGTTATTTTTCGTGATGTTTAATCGGCCTATTTTTGCTATAGTTATGCTTATAGTAGCTGTAACAATATGCTGGCATACGTTTAGTTAGATAAGTGCGTATAGTAAGAAGGGAAAGCATTCTGTTCCACTCTGCCATTGTATTTATGTCGAGATTTCATGAAAATGCTACCTGAATCCAAAGGAAAGCATTTTTAGGAAATGGTTCGTGAGTGTGTGTGTGTGTGTGTGTGTGTGTGTGTGTGTGTGTGTGTGTGTGTGTGTTTTTGTACACAGCATAAATTAAGAAAAAACTTAAGTCGATTAAATACCAAACCTAATATTTAACTTGGCCTGCACCGTAGCGTAGTCGACTAGAGGTGTTCTTTGGTTCTCTGCGTCCAGAATTCGTCCGGGATCGACTCCACGCCTGGGGTGTTCTGACTGGTGCCCAATCAGCATCGTGAGAAAATTGAGGAGCTCCGCTAGGCAGCGAATCCTGTTGTAGAAGGCCAACTTTATGGCTGGGGTGCCAAGATGCTGACCACATTTCCTCCCCGTATCGGTTGGATGATCGCCCACGCTGTATTGCGTATGTGGGCGTGAGGCCAGCAATCGAGTTGCCAGACTCAGGCCCACTTTGGGCTATTATGCCATAGGTTACGTTTTTAATATTTACCTTCAGCACCTTCCAAAGCTATAACGGAAAGACTTTCAACAAAATCGGTTTACGCCAAACTAACCGTTATACGTAAAATTCTTCGAGGCCACGCCGTGGCTCAGTGGTTAGACTGCTTGGCTCTCACCAAGGCAGCCCGGGTTCAATCCCAGGCGACCGCAAAGTGAGATTTGTGGTGGACAACACGGCGTTGGTGCGGGTTTTCTCCGGGATCTCCGGTTTCCCCCGCCATCTCATTCCACCGGTACCCCATCTTCATCTCATGTATCATCAGTGTCATCGCCTGCGGTGCCATATGTAGTAAAAGCGGGCGTTAAACACTACACATTTCATTTTTACGTAAAATTCTTCGAAAAAAATTTTTTTACTAAAATACTAGAATTGTTTGATTAAGGTACAGCGTGTTTAAAATGTCCTAAGACAAATGAAATGTATATCTTGAATACTCTGAAAATAACCTCTGAAGCCATGTTTATTCTTGGTATCTTTTACATAACTGGTAAATAGTAACAGACTCACAAATTCTTGCTGCACATTAACGTGGATTTCGTTAAAGCGAAGAATTTATCTCATTTTTTTTGGGGGGGGGGGAGGTTGCGTTGAACTATTTCCGACATTTTCCTTGTTATTGCATTCAATTTTCTAACACTTAACGTTTCTCAAATGGGAAGTTGTCATTACGAGGGCTGTTCAATAAAGAATGATCATAATTTTTTACGTTCATAATTCTTCGCACTAAAATTCAATCTCATGGTCATCTCATTCACTGATATTCATGGAATGGTTTATCAACATGTTGTACCTGCACACACATCAGTACTGGACAATACTACAGGGATGTCCTAAAAACATTGCAAGTTCATATCAGGCGCAAAAGACCACATTTTCGTGAAGCAGGCTAGATACTGCACCACGATAATGCGCGGCCGCATATTGCCAATGTTGTTGCTGAATATCTTGCAAAAATCAACGTGATGTGCATCCCTCACCCTTCCTATAGTCCGGATTTAGCCCCATGTGACCATATTTTAAGAGTAGTTGCTGAACAAACAGAATGTCAAAAAAAATAGTCCTCTCATTTCCTCTGGCGAAACATCAGGAGCTTTGTACCACACAATAGTTGATATACTTACTTTGGAATTCCATGTGCCAATATTTATGTAGTAATCTCGGTATTAACAAGACAGGCTGTAATATTTTAACGATCTTGTGAAGCACAGTTTCTTTTACATGTAAGTATATGGCTTAAGTGTGTTTGAGAAATAAAAGATGGGAATCCAGCTTCATAATCGTCCCGTAAAAAGACATACAAAGGGATACAATTAATTGCGGCGCCAACGAGTTCGGCTTCCAGACAGTTGGTACCTACCTGTCGTTCGATTTTACTTTTAAGGGAAACTCGGGAAAACCATTGTATTTGTGCCAAATAGCTTTTGGTTTTGTGTTCTGTTCATAACGGTCTACTTAGTCTCGACAGTCTCAAAAGCCGGAAAAGAATGGTTTGACCTTCCTGTCTATCATAATGGAACAAACAGTGCACCACTAAATTACATTTTATAAAGTACATTTAAGGCAGTCTGCATGAAAGCCTGAGGTACACATTTTAAGTAAAACAACTCTTTCACTTCTTGGGGTTTTTAGTTTTGAAAGTAAAAATTTCAAAGAGAAATCTTGAATGATGTTGCTCTTCCTTTTTTCTTTTGGCGGGAGGAGGGGGTTAGACAGCCGTAACCAAAACTAGAACTTGTCACACAAGACATGCCGCTTTATTGCGGCAGTGTGATGAAAGTTTTATGTCAATCCATTGTTACCAGCTTTGGGTTCAAATCCAACCACGTAGCAATTATACTTCGTTTAATAAATCGACATTGTTTGATTAGCTTTTACATTTCATTATCTATGTATTTTTACTTGATTATTTCCGATGTGTGTCATATTATCTGCTCACAATTCAAACAGCAATACTTTAGTTGATCACAGTGCGTTGTCCAGTTAACCCGTTCATTGTGTTGGAACCCTTATACTACCTTTGAACTGAGTTGTCATTCTTTTATCCATAAATTGAATAATTGATAAAATGGCAACATGTACTAATAGTAATGAATCTGAATTCCAAGAGTCGGGCGAAATTCTGGAAGTTGTCGAAAGGGTAGCACTGCAATTGCCAAAAATTCCAGAAAACCTTATGATATAGCGTGTCATCGTTCCATTGACTGGTGTAAGGTAAACATTGCTAGCGAATCCAAGGAACCGCGTTCTCGCTGCACGCGTCTGTTGATCTAGCTGTAGGTAGTTAGCTCTGGAATCATTACAGTGTTAGACTATTATATTTCACATTTCATGGCTGTTTATAAAGTAGTGTATGCCAGTTTATTTTTCTGGTAGAATTGCTACTCTACTTTTAACACTGGCATCATAATGGTGTAAGTGGTAAGCACTTTATACGGAGCGAGGAAAGGTTTGAAAAAACAAGACGCTTGAGCAGAGTTTTTTCAATTTCTGAGAATCCGTTATGTGCTTACCACATGTGTATTGCATACTATTTTTTGCACTGTGTGTATTTATATCAATTTGATTTTTAGTAATTAAGATATTAGCTTAAATATTAATAAATATAATTGAACATAAATGTGAGATTTTAGAACGTGCATCGCCTATATGTGTTCCTATGGACTAATACCGTACTAGTGCGGGAATGTCAACTTAAGATGCAAGGAAACATTAGCGGTAAGTATGGATTATTAGTTACATAGTGTAAAAATAGTTATATCAGCACCGAAGCTTTCTTCCAAGTTGTAGTCTGTTATCTTGCACTTTGTATTAGGAAGCTATGATTTACTTTCATTTGCATTATTTTATCTCAAACAACTTGCAAAAGTAAGATTAATACATAGAATGAAATTAATAATGTTGAAGATGGTACATACAGATACCAACTGAAGACTAGCTTAACCAAATATTGTCTCGTCTTGATGGACACTCAAATGAGCCCTGGGTCCATAGGCTCATTTGAGCATCATTTCAGTCATTTAATTAATTATTCTATATGACTTACGTTGGAGGACGTTAATCAAACTAACTCGGATGTACGATGTGAGAAACCATCTAAAACTCTTTATCAGAAAACAAGGTGGATTTTATAGAGAGACCGTACATTATTTATATAATACTATTATGTTGTCATTTAGAATACTTACGTGCTAAACTTGTATAATCAGTACTTCTCGCATAAATTCCAGGCATTTCGACGTGTCACGCTTGAGGCTCCCTCGTTTTCGCTCTCTCTCTTTTCGTTCCATCGGTCTCTCCCTCTCTTTAACCTGTTTGTCTCTTTTTCTTTCTTTTCTTTCTTTCTCGCTCTCTTGTATTTCCCCCCTTTTCACCTGTCATTCTCTCTATCTTTATCTCCCTTACCTATTCCCTCTACTTGTGCAAATTATGACAACTGACAGTTGCAATACCATAATAAAACTACTGTTTCTATGGTTTTAATGACATTCGTTAATACACGTACTACACGAGTATATCTATGTATCTTCCTTTTAGTTGGCATACCTATATATTTAAATATTTATTCTCCAAATGATATAGAAAAAATCTTGTTAACATTATGAGTGCAAAGTTTTATTATCCTACAACTAAAACACCAAATATTTTTGTTTTTTAAACTCCGCGCCCAGAACCCTGGCCCCTCCCCTTTCGAGGAAGATAATTAAGATTCCAAATGCTGTGCAACATTTATGGTACATATGTCATATATAAAGTTTCATTACAGTTTCGTCGTTCTTGGTTGGAAAAATAAATTATTCATGCACACATATCTAGTGTGCACAAAAATAAAATGAAATTCAAAATACACGATTTTTGACTTCGTAAGCACGTTATATATGGAGTACTCATATCATCAACAAACTTAACCAAGCCTATGCTCGGCTTCACAAGTTGTATCCCATCTTCAACAGCAAGTTCTCTCTACGAGTTGAATGTACGCTGTTACTATACAAGAGTATTCTACGACAACTTCTTCTATATGCCAGTCTTGTATGGGGATGTGCTGCTCTTACTCATGTTCACCGACTCCAGGTGTTTCAAAACAAGATCCTGTGATTGTCTGTGAACGCCCGTGGTACATCCGGAATGCACAGCTACAAAGAGTATTGGGTATTGTCAGTATAAATGAGTACATCTTTACAACTACAAGAAGATTCTTTGCTCACCTTCCTCATGTATCAGGCGCTTTATTCTTTCAACTGGGACGCCGACTAGATGCTCCACCAGGACTGCAGGCATGTTTGCCACAAGACGTTTTATTTCTATATTCCCAGAAATCAGCTTAGTTTGTTTGAGGACTCCAATACGAGTATCCTCGTTCATTTTATTCTTTAATATTATTTTGTATCTACAGCTCCGTAATCTGTACAGCACTGACTGCGCTGATCAATTGATATAATTAAAACAAAAAATAAAACATAAAGGACGCTATATTCAACCTTACATAAATTCTTCATTCAAAAGAGAAATTTACTGCACAATATTTGGTTACATTTTAATGTGCAGCAATCTTTCATTACTGTTTGTGAAAATTTCAATACCAAGGGAATGCATGAATGTATTGAATTTAATACTACATGTTAGGTACATGCGGTGCACGTAACTTTCCGATATATGGAACAGCTGCTTAGGTTGGTAGGTGAATGGCACCACGCATCCAGTTCCAACCCCTGTCAGTTATAGGAAGTTGTACGCCTGCCCTTTGTTTCGCGATGGCGGAGATGAACCAGAAGTCCAGACAGTTTAAGCTAAATTGAAACATATAATTCAGAATGCGTCTCATCGGACTTTGATTATTTTATTAGTGGTTATTGGTGACAGGGGCAGATTGCCATATTTTTTGAATACTTTCTCAGATTTGTGCAGCTTTCTTGAGAAGGGAATGAGGGATGGGGCACATTTATGTTTTATTATGTGAATCAACTTGAACTCCACATTGCGCATATTTATTTCGAATCACCACATTTCATTACAAAATAATTTAAAGTTGTAACTTAGGCTCTATCTACACAAAATATACCGAGCATACAAAAACATGTTTTCTTCACGTAGACAACCATAAGGGGGAAGTACAAAAACGACAATGTTCCTGTACTTAATCCTCGACCCCCATTCCTTATAACATCGACCATTCTGCGTGGTACTGAACTAATTACGTTCTGGATATATTCCTGTGAATTTATACATTCGTTCCAGGCACTTTCCACCATCTCCCATAGCTGGTCCCCTGTGTGAGGTCTATTGTGACCAATAGCCCTGTTCATCTATTTTTGCATTTCTGCCCACACATTTTCTATGGGATTCAAATCCGGGCTTTTAGGAACCCAGGGTGCTAGCTGAACATCACGTTCAGGATTTGTAAACCATTGTTGCACACGACGAGATGTGTGGACACCACTATAGTTCTGTTGAAACTGAATAGGAACAGTTTCAAACAAAATTCTCATACTTCTTAACACTGTGTTTTCTAATATGGACATATATTGCTGCCCATTTAAATGTCCCATTATTCTCCACAGTACGCTGCAACCCCTATCAGAACTCCATCTCCATACCGGAACAGATATGCGGCCACTATGCTGTCTTGATGCAACACATTGAGGGTCAAACCTAGATGCATGTTCTGGCCAATATGCGTGCACAGGACCTGAACCGGTATTTGAAAATACTTTTTCCTCTGAAAAGACTGTATTCTGCCAGGAATAATCGGCGTATTCGTGGCAAAATCCTACCCGATCCCCGATCCACCTCGTGTGCCGCGGTTAGTATTTGTCTTATTGGCGCCATTCCGCTTATATTTCACTTGCTCTCAGTCGCTGGCAGCCAGTATAAGTTGATCCAGGAAAATGTGCATCTGCAACAAGCATTCTCGAAGTATTAAAACGCGAGTGTCTTGCAGGCGTTAAGTAACGCCTCGTCCTGCTATGTTGTGAATACCCAATACCGCCGCTACCTGTAAAATGGGACACTATTATATTATATGTGTTGACTTTATTGTTATAGACATTTAGTGTCAATTGAACACATATATTTATAATAAACTGCACTTCCTGGCTTACGTGTCCAGTATCCCCCTTTCTTGGTATTTCTTCCACCAGTTTAAAGTAGTTCCTGGAGATAGTACTCAAGATAGTTTTACAGCCCTTGTAGCACTAATCCTTGTTCAATAAGCGCAATTACTTTCTTCTTGTCATCCATGTCGTTTGCTCACTTCAAATGGAATGCGTAGTATAGAGGATAATATATTCAACAAAGCTGTTTCATGTAATCCACCCCTTGTCCTTCTCACCGGTTCCCGAAACGGAATCCCAGAGTTATGACATCAAACCAATAAGTGATGGACACAGCAAGGAGGTGTTGTTGACAATCGTTCCACTAAGGTTAAATTCCACCTTACCCTTGCCCTAGCACTACGCACCACGGCTATGCGCCTTACTTGTGTTATTGGATTTTGATATAAACCAATAAGAGATTGGCACAGCCAGCAATGGTGTAGAACACGAATGATGAAACGGTTATGCCAACATTATATAAACTAAGACACAAATATATACCAACAGCATCGGAAAATTTGCGTGCACCGAACTGTACATTACAATAAATACGTAAATGATAAACTTTTCACATTTGTACTTGACCTCAAAGCCTGAATATTCAGCATTTCACGTAGCCACTACGCACTGCGTAGACTTACTATATGCCATGTCACGGAATCGAAAAGGATCTGAATATGTTCCTGAGGAATCCCCCTCCACGCAATATGTTTGTGAGCCCAGAAGTCCATGACATTGGTTACTGGAGGACCGTAACATACAAGTTGCCGACCAATCGTATCCCAAGACATGTTTGATGGGCGACATGTCAGGTGAATGTGCAGGCCAGTGGAGCGAAGGTACACGTCACTCTTGGAAGAAAGCTTATACATTCCTCGTAATATGTGGCCGGGCATTGTCCTACTGAAATGTAGCTTGTGGAGATCTCTGAAACAGGAGTACCTCGGGTGCTGCAATCTCCTTCAGCTACTGGTTGATGTTCAAAGTGCCCTCAAATAATAGGAGGTGAAATCGATTGTTGTAACCAATGGCGTTCTCGTGCCCATTGCAGTCGGAGGCACATCTGGTCTCTGGAAAATTAAAGTAAAGTAATGGCCTATGTACAGCCAGTAATCCTATGCGTAGCAGAGGGCGAGTTCACACGTATTGCAGTGTTCCAATGCCGATCCAGCACTGAAGATCAAACTTTGTGATCCGTTATGGCCATGCGGAGAAGATGGCAGTTATCCGGTGCTGTGGTCTCCTTACGCGGCCCAGTACACACTCTTTGCTGCATACGACCCTGTTTTACCCACTGCTTCCACATATGTATCACTGTCATAGCAGCATGGCCCTGTACGGGCCAAAATATCACGGGCTGACAAACTCGCTTCCCGAAGACCAATCATTCTGCCCCGTACGAACTCACTCGCATGCTCATATTCACGAGGTATATTGGCACTCACTTAAACGTTTTCATCTTGTTTGACAGATCTTCGCTGACACAGTTGTCGCAACACAGACCTTGTCAAACAAACACGACAGCAACCTGCTCAACCTGCTTAAAAACTTATTGCACACTCTTCTACACATCCCCAGGTTTGGATTCATTTGGAGAATTCTTTCATGCTGTTCAGATTTCACAAACAGTGGTGTATTACCTGAATTCGCAGCCCCGCTTTTGCTATTTAGTTTACAGTGAAATTATGTAATTCTCACTATTCTCTTTCCCTCAGGATCCCTTGAAGTCCACTGAACCTCCCCCAAGAAAGGGCATTTTTAGGAAACTGCTTGCGCAACCAACCCAACTCCACGTGTAAACAGCGTAGCTCAAGAAACGAAACGTTGGGTGTATCTGATCTTGGTATTTAACTCAATATTCAAGGAAGTTAACTTCATCACAAATTACCCTTTACACGGTATATTGTTTTCTCAAAAATGGCTTTAACTATTGTGTTAAAAATAAGATCGTTTAAAATGTTTGAATGATGAAATGCATCTCATGAATTTTCTTTGATTAGCCTGCTAGTTCTCCTCGTTATAAATTTAGTCTGTGTAATTAGTAAAATATAAGAAGTAAATAAAAACTAACTATACAAGAAATGTAGCTCATGTTAAAACACCCAAATGGTTAGGCATCTTTTATGACACTAACCATTATCGAGATTAATTTTACTTTACAATAATTTTATCGTATATATTTAGTTCTATGTATCTCTTATGTTATGCAGGAAGCGGAATATCAAGTAGACACATGCTACCTTCTTTTCAAGACTGGAGCTACGCTTGTCTACTGCATCACCCTTGTACTTATAATAAAATAAACAATGAAATAGTTTCTAAACAAATCTCCGTTAACATGAAAATACGCTTTTGTAATATTCTGTACAAAAGGTAATAAACGATACTGTTCATGTAAATGTAAAACTTTCCCCCCACAAAATTGAATATTGAGCAATACATTTGAACATTTTCTTCACGTCCGGTTATAAACCCCTTTGGATAAAGTAATTAGGACATAAAGCAGCCTATGTTTAATCAAACGGGACCGAAAGCCAAGCTTTAAGGCAATCATTTAGTTTATCATTCCTGAGCTCAGAAACACAGATTTTGATTACTGTAATATTAACCTTCATCGTAACACATTATTCAAATATGTAATTAATTGAGTAATCGCTCATTGCAACTAAAAATTAATTCAAATACTTCTCTCAATAGCCAAAATACTCATGAACGGCTCTAAAGTACTCTGAATGTGACTCGAAATGAAGGAAAAATATTTTAAGTACCTGCGTTAGTGCCCAAGTTGACCTGAAAAGTTCACTAAAATACTCGAAAATAGCATGGAAATGTCTAAGCCACTATCATAATACCTGCGAAATTCATGGAAACCTCTTTAAACATCTATACTAGCATTTAAAATGTATTGAAAATGACTGAAATGTCGCTGTCAACAGTCAAAATGTTTCTGAAAAGCATTAAAATATCTCTCTGTAGGTATATCCGGAATTCTAATAAAATTGCTCCAAAAAAGGAAAGAAGTTATCTAAAATAGCATCAAAATATCTAATGCATTTATTCTGTGTTTTAGATTGAATTAAATGTATGGAAAAGGTCTTAAATACCTATAGTAATATCTCAAAATACCTGTGAAAGTATCTGAAATGCAGTTATCAACTCCAAAATAGCTCTGGAAAACTTCACAAACGTTAACGTCCGTATTTAAAATACTCAAAAAGTGGCATAAAAACTATAGAGGTGCTAACGTGGCTCCAGAGTGCCGCTAAGGTGTCTCGAAAACGTCTAAGCAAGGCATTGAAATACCTTCAGGTCATTGGAAAACATCTACAAATAATAAAGAAATGGTAATATGGAGAGAAGTGTAGGATAGGTTAGATGATAAGAGGATAAAATAGACAACTAAAAGATGCAGGGCTAAGTTATACGATGGATGATGATGTGATAATGGTCTGAACTGGAAATGTGTAATCACGAACCTTATTGCCTTTCCAGTTGCACACAGGAGATCTTAAAGCTCCTTTTCACTGTAAGTTGTACCATATGTCCATCATATGTGAAACAGGCTGACAACAATGCTGCTTGATTAGATTGGGAAGTATCAAGTTCCCCAACACTAGAAATAGAAAAGCAATCAGCATGCTATAACGTAACCATAACGTAGCCAAGATGATCGGAAAAAGTTACGGGACAACTTGTAGTGACCGTCTTCGCTACTTTAATAACTCATAATGGAATAACTAAAGACTGTCTTCGTTACTTTGGTGACTATTACTGGAAAACTAGTTATTTTATATTTGTTACAATCGTTAATGTGTGTGTATGTGGGTAGTGTTTAACGCCCGCTTTTACTACATAAGGCACTGCAGGCGGTGACACTGATGATACATGAGATGAAGATGGAGCACCGGTGGAATGAGATGGCGGGGGAAACCGGAGGTCCCGGAGAAAACCCGCCCCAGCACCGTGTTGTCCACCACAAATCTCACTTTGCGGTCGCCTGGGGTAGAACCCGGGCCGCCTTGGTGAAAGCCAAGCGGTCTAACCACTGAGCCACGGCGCGGCCGACAGTCGTTAATGGATAACTAGTTATAAAACTATCAGACTTCATTTCCTCGGTAACTAGTACATTAAAGTAAGCGTTATGTTATTTTCTGCTCATTCCTACTTTCCATTCTGTATATGTATATCGAAGATTAGCATTAACATCAATTTGAACGTCACCCTGCAAAGACATTTGTAAATGATAAAATGTCGTCTTGTTCTCTGCAGATTTGGGACTGAAATATATTTCTTTGGTTTACGAGACCAAACATTAAAAAAGCCAAGTATTCCGTTGAATTTTTTATCAAATTCTTTCACTATATCTTATTCTGTATAAAGAGAAGTGTGACTACAAAGTTTGATACGTATAATACCTTTATTGTTGAATACCCAAGACACAAATTTAGGTATTTAATAAAAAAATATTCATTCGAAAAAAATTTTCATAACTTGTAAAGATCATTTGCTAATTATATTCATTGTTGAATTAGAAAACAAGTTTGAAAATACTTATAAATATACCTTCGAATTAACTGCTTATTTAAAACATAATTTTTGCTCAATTTATGGACTTTGGTTTCTCCAAAAATTATGCACTCATTAATCCTGAGTGAATTTATTGGTAATATACATTTGTCTCATATGAATAATTACTGAGCAAGATTTGTCGAAAAATGTTATGGAAAGCATTTCCAAAATTATATCTGAGAACTTAGCAATTGCAGACTAGGGAGCATCTTAAATGCTGAAAAAATGTAATATTACAACCGCGTAAAGCATCCCGGAAACTTGGTTCATATCAATTGAAATTCTGCTTATATCTCATTTTTATGAAATGTTTGTATTTTTAGTTAAAAATGTATAATTTCGAAACCGATTAACATATATGTTGCAAAAGTTTCAAAAGCAGTTCTAGAAATTTAAAAAAATATATATGAGGAATGTCAGAAAAAGTCGTAGCTATTCTACAGCCCCCGCCGCTTAGGGTTATTTAAATAGTCAAGTAACTCCCTCACTTTTTAATTTTACACAAATATATAGTTAAAAATTGAATTGTTTGTTTAAGTAATTGAAACTATAACTTTTGACTATTTTTGCTCAAGTCTCACAAACGCTATCAGAATTATGTTATAGTGTTGCAGTTCAATTGACTACTCTCACAGACTCCAACGTGATCTAGTAACGAATTAGCACTTTGTGGCTTCCGGTTCATAGCTAGAAGTAGCCGTTTCGTTTACATTTCGGCATACCCCTTGGTGTTATACAACACGAACAGCACATTGCTAACTTGAGCTGACTTTGAGGTTGTTTTCTTTGTGCTGCAACTGGCCCTAGTCCAACCACAACGTAACACAGACGTCGCTTGCTGCACTTTACCTGGAATCTACACATGGTGCATCAGTCTCCTTCACTGCCTGCTAAGGTCACTAGGAGGGCGGGGTGCTTCAGAAATTATTCGGTTTTTCATTTTCTACGAGGAGCTTTGGAATAATATATCCTTGGGTGTATTGACGAATTTGGCCTTTAAAAGAGCAATCTAAAATGACTGTATAGCCACGCCCTTCGCATTTTTTCTTTCTTCTCAGTTTCAGTTACTTGTTTTTTCTTTCATTCTTCAGGTACACCTTTCTCAAAACATATTAAAGATATGTATACCAAATGTGTCTTGGATATTTTTGCGAACTATCTCTTTATGTTGAACAACCGTTTGCCTACATTTATAAATAAATGTGGGAATAAAAACTATTTATGAATACAAATTTGATCCTCTGTGTTATAAAAACCTAATCTTTATTATTCTCGGTGCGCTTAAGAAATTGGGTATATATATGCACACACACACACACACACACACACACACACACACACACACACACACACACACACACACACACACACACACATATATATATTAAACTCGTTTTTTATGTAATTTACGTCCTCCAGCGTTAAGTCATATCGGACGATGAATGGAATGGTTGAAATGATGCTCAAATGAGCCCAGGGTCCATATAGCTTAGAGTTACCCGACATTCGTCTTGCAGGATAAGGGAAAACTCCGGAAAAAACCTTATCCAGCTAACTCACCATGACCGAGATTCGAACTCGGGACCTGAGGCAGACATGCTACCACCACGCTACCGAGGCGGGCGTATATTTCCCCGGTAGACCACTGGGGGTTCTCGCATTCGAGATACACCGTTTGTGGCGACTTACTATCGTAAGTACTTGAGTCCCAGGCTTCATCATTTAACTCTTATTATTTTAGTTAATTGATAAATTGTTAATAGTTAATTGAGTCAAAAGGAGAATTTAATGTCATGACAGCAAGTTGGCCATGGTAGCTGAATGAGTTAGTGTGACTGGACGGAAACCAGGAGATCCGTGCTTCAAATCCCGGCCGTGGCATTGAATTTTTCATGTTGACTCTATAAAAAGCAGTTGATATACCGCAGAAACCGTATATTTGCTAAAAACTCTACATCGTCCGTCAACTATACTGGGTTTTCGACCTTCATTTAAGCTATTTCAATTCCTACATTACTAAGTACGAGTTGAACATATTTTTCCAGAATACAAACAATGCAATATAAAAATGCACTAATGCAATTTTATTTTATATTCAGGTATGAATGAATTTATGGCCAAGGAATGGAGGGAACATCTCAACACAACGCAAATGTTTTGTGGTTACCTCCTCCATGAGGATCGGATGAGGTGGAAGAAGGCTATAGATCGGCGAGCTGCTGAGAGAGGCCTTCCCTCTGACGGAACAGAGGACTCTACTATCAGGCTCAGAGAAGGAGGCTATGATCAGAGTTGCCAGCCGCAAGAGTACCCACACTTCTCAAATGCGAGTATCACACCTTAATGTGGAGCTATCTCACTCTTTAGGTAGGTATATTACGAAGGCAAGTATTAATCTACTGAACACGTTAGACAATCTGATAACAAAACGAAGCTTAAAACAATATTCTTATCAAGAGGAAAGTAGGTCGTTCACACCAGTACTTATATGCTTGGCACTGTTTGTTTTTCGATATCTTGTCTATATTTCGTTTCGTCTATGCCATATCAACTTGAAGAGTAATCAAAATGTGTACCTACTAGTCATTTGGGTTTTAGCTTTGGGCACAATTAACAGAAAGAAAATAATTTAATCACATGCATTAATATTTCCAAGAAAGGACATCACTGTAACGCAGTAAGAACAAATTTGTGAAAAAAATAGATTATCCAACTCCAAGTAACTGGAGTAGAAATTATTGGGTTCAGTATACATGTTTAATTTCGCTATCGTGTATCTAATAGGTGGAGAAAGTTTTGTATACAATCCAGCAATTCTATAGTCGAGATTTTACTGATATATGTGATTTGAGACTATCCAAATAAAGAAGCAGTTTTAGAAAAGGATCCAGTTGGTGGTTTTGTGTGTGTGTGTGTGTGTGTGTCTGTGTGTATCAGCAATATAACTCAAAACCAAAATATCAGATAAATAACAAACTTGGTACTTCAGTTCAGTAACTTTGAAATATGCGACACGTAGATTGTCAAGAAGGTCGCCCCGATATTCCAAAACATCCTTTAATAGAAGATTGCTCGATATGTTTGAACTTTTCAAAAATATTTTTTACGGTTTAGATTAACGTACTGAATATTGAACATAATTTCGTGACAAATAAAATGCATGTATTGAATTTTCTGGGAATGGCCTATGAAGTCCTCTTAATTTTTATGCAATTTTGTATAATTCTGTTAATTTTGGATAACTGGTAAATCATAAAAGATAAATAAATATTCGCTCAGCAAAAACTGCTAGGGCTCTTTAAAACACACACTTTATTCCAATTAACTTTACTGTGGCATTAGCCATTTCCGATTTAACTCTTATTGTTTTTTTTTTTTTGTTTTTTTGTTTTTTTCGATGCTTGTAATCATTTTTAATGTGCAGTTTTTTCAGTTATTTCTCGCAATATCATGGAAAGATGACACAAATGACTAGCTTTTAATTATCTGCTATCCATTCAGTTTCCTCTATTCCCTTGTACCTACAGCAAAATGAGCAATGAAGTTATTTCTGAAAAGGTTTATCTCGATTAATGTGAAATAATTAGGAATAGTTTGTAGGAGCTTTCTAAAAATAAACGAAGTGTCTAGAGAAAGTCATGTGAATGAAATACTTCCTAATTTATTTCTTCCAGAACATAAGTACACTGTATATCTCTTATTTACATTTATATGTCACAGGGAACATCAGTAGTCTTGCTGAAGGCACTGGAATAGATATTCATGTTAAAGTAATGTACGGAAAATCTGAAAGCCTCCTACGAAACAGAGTACATACAACTCTTGAAGCGAAGTTTGCAATGTTAAGGGTAACGTGTTCAGTACGCTGTCAGCTCAGTGTATCGAACCCCCTCACAGGTTACTTTTGATGGTATTGTGTTCGTTTAGTTAATACTGCTTCTATTAAAAGCAGTGTTACGGTTGTAGATGTATTGTAACCTGGCGGTACAGGCGTCAACTGTTGAGTTTGAAGCAAATATTCTTCGGTTGGGTACAGGCCGATGTGTTCCATATTTGGGTTATTTGCAATTGTTTTAGTGCTTCCATAAGTGCTCCACATTTTTAATTGCTGTCTTTACAATACCAGTTTCCAACACAATACGATATCCATGTGTTTATTGTGGCCTAGTGGAATACAGCATGACAACATGCTCCACTTCTTAACAGACGCGGCGCCTTACATGGTAAAGGCGGCAAAATCTGTCCAATTATTTTACAGTAAGATTGTGCATGTTACGTGTTTGGCCCATGCTTTTCATAGAATTCATCACAGCGGAACAGGTCACATCAACATTTCCAGAAGTAGATACACTAATTTCCACAGTAAAGAAAATATTTTCGAAAGTGCCAACCCGAACTATGTATTTCAAAAATAAAGCACTTAATATAGTTTTGACACCGGCACCAATTTTAACATGCACTGTGACAATTTTGAAATAGTGAGAGAAGTGGTGAATAGCTTAGATAGGGTAGATTCTAAGGCAATTGAGAGCGCACAGGATCTGCTTTCTGATTCTCAAATCCAAGGTAAATTAGCTTTCATTAAATCAAATTTTACAGTTTTGACGGATACCATAACCCGCTTTGAAGAAAGTGGCATAACTTTGGATAAGTCGATTGAGTCAGTGAGGATTGCGGAAGAGAGGATACAAAATGTAAAAGGTGAGACTGGGGACAAAATTAGACAGAAGCTAAAATTTGTGCTGGACAAAAATAAAGGATACCAGACAGTTTTTCTGATTACCCATATCTACCAGGAGAAAACTTCAGAACTAATATTTTTGAACATAATTTAACAGGCAGTGACATAGTGTTTTTCTAATATGCACATATAACATCTGTAGAAGTGGAGAGAAGTTTCCCAAAGTATAAAGCAGTTTTAGCTGACAGCCGCCGTTCCTTTACTTTTGATAACTTGAAGATGACCATGGTGGTGTACCGCAACGCTAAGTTTTGGCTAATAGGTACAGTAACTTATTTTTTCATATTTTATAAAATTGAAAGTGATCTGATAAATTTTTAATTTATTTATTATTTAGTTGCAATAATTACATTATTTACTAAGAAAGTTAATTTTAAAATGTGGTTATGCGAATCATATATTCATTATTTGTCTGTGACAGTTATTAATTTATTATCGTGAAGAAATAGTTAATTTTTGTTAGGTCACTTTTTTAATTTTTATGCGCACTTTTTATATTTTAAGGACATTTTATAGCTCATTTTTAGAGAATTTTTAGGTTAACAACTTACAGACTGTATGGTTCTACTTCTGTGCCGCTTATCATCAAAATTGCTTCTAAATCTTCATTAGTCATAGCAGACTTATATTTTGAGTTGGCGTAGAAATGATGCTAAATACGTGCAAAGTCTTTTAAACGAAGAAAGGAGTCATTTGGCAGGTAGTTGTAAAAATCAACCAATTTACCTGCCGTATATTTGCCCTTTAGTAGCTCATTACACTCAACTCAGTTAAAAGTCTGACCCTTAACTTTGTTTGAAATAAAAACTTAATCTGTTTTCTGTGAAAATATTAGAAAAGTCTTATTTGCAAAGTAGGCAAAAATAACATGTTTAATTTCTGTAGTCCTCTTCTTCGTTCCTTTTACTGACATTATTAAGGTGGTGGTGCCTAAGCCTTGAATGATCCATATATCCATATATAATACTGTCGCGTACGCTTTGGTGAGACGAAGAAACTTAATTTATTTTAATGTAGTCAGTCGTCATCCCACCCCTGGGATGCGACAATGCATTTGATACATATTATATAATATATATTTTTATAACATATATTAAAATATCGACTTGATAATAAGGCCAAACTCATTTACAAATCTTCATCCATCTTCAATGTACGCATACTGAACATTTGAAAGAAAACATTGCATCGTGAGCATTTTAAAATGTCAAAAAGATATAAAAAAAACGAGCGAAGTAAGGTAACGACAAAATCAAGTTTTGAAATCCTACGCCCTATTTGCTCACGCTTGTGTTCCTCCATTTGGGCATTTAAATGATCAAAAAATAAAAAACACATTTGGATCCCCATTTCAAAATACATGTGGACATTTGCTGTAAAACGTTATAGAGATGTGATTTTATCGACATACACTAATTTCCAAGACGCTAAGAGTTATATGTCTTAAAATAGCATCTTGAATCTGTTTCTCTTTCACAAACATGTCGCAGGAGCTTAATAACACAAACAAATGTGATTAGCTGAAAGATTTCTAGTGGTTGGATTCAGAAGCAGTTCCAAGTCTTCTAGTTACCATGTATGTAACTGTAACTATAATATTATAACACAACGCACTCTCACAAGCACTTATTTTGGGAACTGTTTATGAAAACGGCCGAAAGATTATTTGGAGAAAACTTAAGCTAATTTTGAAATAGTTCCATCCTGGGAACGTTGGGGAAATAATGTTATATTATTTTTAGCCCAGTTTTATCTATTTCACTGCCAAACGCAAGTTTGGAATTGTATTATAAAAGTATTTTGTAAAATCCTCAACTCTTACTATGTTGTTATGAAAATACTCCGTATTACGCTGTAAATGCGTTTTCCAAGTTTTTCTTTGAGTCCCCATAAATTTCAAATGCTGGTTAGGTTTCTCAATTATAATTTCATGTATCTTCAGTTTCCACCCCCTGTGGTGCCGTATCCAAAAAGAATGGGCATCTTGCCCCCTTGCTTTGCCGCTTTGTAGGTATTTGTGCGCCTTACTGTTTTTCAGTACTCATAAACATCCACACCCGAGGTGGGTGTCAAACCCGCAATCTATTGAGCCGAAAGCATACAATCCAGCGACCATAGCTACGAAGGCCGGCAGGCGTTAAGTATTATTTTAAAGTGTATACACCATTTAATAATTAGATCCACATCGCAACTAAGGTGTTCAAAACTCAACGCGCCTTCATTGGCTGGAGTAAAATTCGTTTCTACTACACTTCGATCCTTATCTAACTTAAGCAAATTGATCCATACTTTAGCCAATTAGAGACGTTAGTATATCTTCCTACATGGAGAAAATCATCAGATAGGAGCTAGTTTCGCTTTACTCCTATGAACATTAAGTGTCATGTCTGCCTAATCGACTAATACGTCCATAAATTTTAGAAAGAAAGTTAGCCTAAATATTAAGAATGTACCGTAGTTCCAAATAAATGTAATTTATAAATATCTTCATCGCCGGCGTCCTTGTTTGAGATTAGAGATCGGGTATCTACATGAAAGGGTATGTAACGTTAACTAAGAGGAGGGGCCTAACGCCACTGGTTCGTTGTCCTCCAATCAATGGGTAAAGGGTTCGAGCCCCATTGGTTAAAACTGGAGCTTATTGCGCTGGCGATCCCATTTGAACTGCAGGTCAGTTGCCAAATGCC
This sequence comes from Mantis religiosa, assembly GCA_030765055.1. Classification (NCBI taxonomy): domain Eukaryota; kingdom Metazoa; phylum Arthropoda; class Insecta; order Mantodea; family Mantidae; genus Mantis; species Mantis religiosa. Next base: position 265,737,042 of record CM060950.1, on the reverse strand, counting down.
TTATGGTCAGGGGCGTGGTTATTGGTGATAATGTTTTAAAGAATTCATGTTTGGTTTTAATTTTGGCATTTTCTGTTACAATGTTTTGCGACGATTTTACTGAAACAAATATAAACGAAATGTATGCGTGGATGATGGATCGTATAATAACCGAAATTTATCTCCCACAATATAATTATTGTAATACCTGTAAAATTGAGTTATTAACATCCAGAAGCTTATGAGAGGTTTAACAAGCAATTGTTTGTTAAGAAATATCGAATAAAATATTATTTACCCCAAGTATTTATTATTTAATACTAAATCAGAGCTTACAAAATGTTACAATGTTTTCACTTAAAGTGCAGAAAGAACCTGTCACTATGCGTATTTTGTGGTAGTCATAAAGCCGAACAACATCTATATTACACTAACTGGTTACCTTTTGCTTTAAAGTTGACAGAGCGTGCACTACAGCAGCTTCATTGCTAATCTGATACAAATTTTATACATAGAAGCTAAATTTAATAAACATAAATTTCACTCTGAAATTCATGTGGCTGCTTAAGGATACTATTTACGAAATCCAGCAGCAATGTTCTTCTTAACTTTTAGTCATGACGGCTTAGGCGCACAACTTCTTAGAATAAATATACTGAACTCACCAGAGTGCACCCTTGGCAAGCAACCGGACATAATTATGGATAGAGAACGTTTACTACAGTGTCCAGTAGATAAACTCTAGTCTATCTACGAAACGGAATTATATTTTATATTTTACGTTCAAAAACGTAAAAATGTCTATATGTCAATTAAAATTTTCTACATTATTACCTATTTCCCTTATTTTACTTACCTTCCATGGCCATTTTTGTTTTACTTTACTTATATACTTCCATAGTTTTTTTTAAATATTTTTCTCTGAACTTAGATTTAAAAATCGTATACCTCTTATTTCATTTGGTGAAATCTCCCACTAGCGCAAAAAAAAAAAAAAACTCCTCTCTCCAAATTTTGGTTAGCTTGTGTTTTAAAATACAATGCCATGTGTTATCTGCTTCACACATTGGACGTTTTCACTTATTATACTTTTCCTAATCTCACTTAAGTAATCCTGTTTTTCTGTATCTTCTATTCTGGGTATTACCTCTTTCCACTATCCCTTTTCCTTCTTTTCTCTAGGCCGCGCCGTGGCTCAGTGATTAGACCGCTTGGCTCTCACCAAGGTGGCCCGGGTTCGATCCCAGGCGACTGCAAAGTGAGATTTGTGGTGCACAACACGGCACTGGGGCGGGTTTTCTCCGGGATTTCCAGTTTGGTTTCCCCCGCCATCTCATTCCACCGGTGCTCCATCTTCATCTCATGTATCATCAGTGCCATCGCCTGCGGTGCCGTATGTAGTAAAAGTGGGCGTTAAACACTACACATTCCATTTCATTTCTTTTCTCTAACAAACAACATTGCTCTCAAACCAGTTTCCTTTAGACCTTTATATGTCAATGTTTCTGTCACCTTAATTCTCGTTTGCATTTTTACGCATTATTTGATAATATTCTCTTCTTCAAACTTTGATATTCTGTACCATTACTTCAGTGCTTTTTCCACCATCTTGCTTTTGTAACCTAGTACTCCTAATCCATTAGAGTAACTTCATTTGGCGAAGATCTAGGTAGGTAATCCTAGTGAAGCTTACAAAATTGTCTATTTATCACACATTGTTTTCAGCTCTTTCTGGACCCCCAAATTGGACTCCATACACCACTCCGCTCTCTACTCCTGAACTATATACTCTTTTACTCGCATTTTTGGTAGTTTGTTTTCATAAGACCTAATCACATTTATCGCTACTTTTCCCTGTGCTAGTGCTTGACAGTCTAACACCTAAATAATTAATTTTCCTAACAATTTCTGGAGCTTCCCACTACCATTCTGTCTCTCATATATAGCATTTTCTCCCTACCATAATCTTAGATTTTGTTTCATTTCGCTAATATGTAGCCATCAGTGTTAATAGAATATCAGTATATTACATGACTTGTCTTTGAACACCTCTTTCCAACAATAAGCTCATTCATGCTACATTATATGTTCTGTCAACTTGTTCGGCTGTTAACTGAGGTTTAAATGCAAGAGAAGTGTAACAAGTAACTTGCAAACGAATTCGTTATTTTCAGTTTTGTTTGTGGGCACTAAATAAATTTCCTTGCTCAGTACGGTTTAGTATAAGGGAATAAGCTAAAATTTGGTTGTCAGTTGCTCTGCCACCATGACATTTGAATAAAACAAATATAGCCTGGATGACAAGAAGAAATTTGCGATCAATATATTTTTGTAATGAGGAAACTGACATAATTTGACAAGAAATAAGTTTTCTTTCACAGTAGTCTTCCTACAATGTAGGATACAAACACAATTTTCATTACTTTTAAGTGTATTTGATGATATATGAGATGAAGGTGGAGCACCGATGGAATAAGATGGCGGGGGAAACAGCAGATTCCGGAGAAAACCGAAGATTCCGGAGAAAACCTGCCCCAGCGCCGTGTTGTCAACCACAAATCTCACTTTGCGGTCGTCTGGGATCAAACCCTGGCCACCTTGGTGAGAGCCGAGTGGTCTAAATCCTCAGCCACGGCGCGACCCATAGTTCTATGAAGGCTAAAACTAACACCAAGAGTGATAAAACTAACGTTGAGAGTATTTTCTCTGGTAAATGTTCATTTATTTTAATAGAGGTTATAAACAATAATAAGGTGTCGAACATCTTGGGATGAAAATGCAGAAAATTGTTTCTGAATGAAAGACAGCCAGAATGAGATAATAATGGATCCTTATAATCTCTCTTATTAGTTTGAAGGGGATTAGGTCTACATGACTATTAACTGTTTATCAACATCAGTCCTACTGATAATCACTTTTAGCCACTGTTCATCACTAACAGTTGGCAAAACTGACCGCTAGCATCAGATACCATATCAGCAAGTAACAAGTTACCCAGATGTTGAAGATGTGCTTCCAATCAAGGAGTTCGTGCATTAGTGTAAGAATTGGCGTTTCTAAGTTGATTACATTTTATCAGTTGGTAACATTTGGTTAGGAATGTGCGACTGGGCAGTTAACATTCCAATATCTGTTTACGCCTAATGAGCTATCATTAGACACGGAGACTAGGGTTGCCAGGTAGCCTACACAAACAAGTAGCTTGAGCGCTGGATGTGATACAAGAGACCAGACCGGTTCACCAACAGGAAGGATCAAATTCCAGATTAGCTATTCAACCGTACTAATGGGATATTACTGCTACTGCCAACATCAATGTCAATTTCGTTCTCTTAAGGAGTCCGCGCCCTCACTTTTCTCTGTTGCATTAATTGATGGGTCGGCGAATTGGCAATTTGCTGTACTCAGCATCCTAGAACTATGCAAGCTCAGAGACAAAGACGCTGTACTTTTATTCAGTTGCCCTTTTCGTCTTATTTGCAGCTATGCTAACAAAATAGCTATCTTTTTTCCCTTTATCTTTTACTTTACTTATTTAGTTTTTACTTTCTTTAGTTGGGGTATAAGCAGAAGTATTGCAGTGCATCCAAAACTTTTAATGTTTTCAGGCGCCCTCTGTCTGTATGTGTTCGTCTGTTTGTCGTTGAGCAGCATTACTAAACAATGAAAACATGGTTAAATACCAATCTTGCTGCTCAAATTCAGCATTTTCCAAAGATGCGACACGACGATTTGCAAGAAAATTCCCCATCCTAAAGTACTTTTAGCATGGAACTTTTTTAAAAAGTTCGATTTTCTCCAAAATGACACAATTTTCATTAAAGTACTATTGTTTAAGACATTTGCACGATAAATGAAATGTATACCTTGAATTTTCAGGGAATGGCCTCTGAAGTCCTTTCCACTCTAAAAGACTTTGCATAAATAGCAAATCGTAAGAATTAGAAAAAATTACGTGAAGTAATGTTCTATCGATTTATTTATTTTTTGCGAAGCAAACCATTTCCATGATTTTTTTTTTATTTGTTTGAATTTTAAACAAATTGTCCTTTCTTTATTCATTCTGTTTTGTTTCTTGGCCATACAAAGATAACAGAATTTAAAAATCATCACATAGCGATTATCTCTTAAAATATTTTACTCTCGCTTAAGGTATACCTTCCCCTTGTACCTAGAAAAATTAGCCAAATATAATATCCGTAAATATTTATCTCTATTAATATGAAGTAGATTGAGAAATAAGCTTTGTAAGTGTAGTTTGTAAAAGCGTAGAGAAAGCTATGTGAATGTAACATATATATTTTAACCGGATAGGCCTTATCCTACAACTGAATGAAAATTAGTGAAATAATGCTCAAAAGAGCCCATGGTACATAGAACTGCGAGTTACCCTTCGTCCTTTTAGAATAAGAGAAATCCACCCCCCGACCGCCCAGAGAAATGCCACACCCGGATAACTCGCCCTGATCGATTCGAACTCGAGACCTCTTTACTGTGAGGCAAACACGCTACTCGTACACCGTGGAGTCATGGAGGGGGTTGATGTTTTATACGGCCCTGCACGAATTCATTAAATTTGACCAGATTTTGAAAGGCTGGAGCATCCTATTGCTTTATCCGAGACCTAAAATCCAACTGTCCCTTGTTGTTTGCAGATAGATCAATTATGCAGATTTGTATCTAAAGTGTTGGAAAAATATGAGTAGGGTGCATGTTTAAAGAAGCCTGTAATTTTTCTAAGTTCCATGTTACAAGTGCCAAAATAATGTCCTGATGCAGTTTTATACACAAAGTTTTTTATATAATAATGGCAACTGATACAAAAGAGATACATGTTACAGAGTTTTATTATATTTCAACGTAGTCACGAGTATTGTGTATAACCCGTTGCCGGCGATTTGGAAGTCATAGGATACCTATAGTAGCATTTGCTGTATTGATAGAATAGAACTGTTCTGGATCGAATGCCATCGACCGAACAAGTGAGCCAAGCTTGCACTGTATTTGGGAAAATATTGTCGTGTCAAATGTTGGACGGGTTCTGTAGAAATTATCTCAGCCTTACTTCTCGAAGTTGGTCGCAGGTTGTGTTCCAAAATGGAACATGAACCATCATTGTGTACGAACCATCACAGTCGTACGCGAGAATTGCCACAACTTTCGCATTGCTGGGATTCGAACGAGCTTTCGATCTACTTGGTGATCAATAATGACGCCATTCGTTCGATTGACGTTTCAGTTGTGGTTCATATGATTTGGCTTATGCCTCATCCAACGTAATGATACGATATAAGAAAGGTTCTCCTTCGAGCTCACAGTGCTCCAATGAGAGCATATTGTATTTCTGCATTTCCGTCAAATATTGCGGAACCCTTCGCCGTATAATTTTTCTAATTCCAAGGTGTTGCTTTCAAAGTAAAGCAGGGTTGCATGCACTAATACAGTGCCTGGGCCAGCTCACGAATCATATGACTTCGAACATTGCCAACTAAAAAGGTAAGAGCTTAACTTCTTCAGTGATACCAGGACGACCTGCCACACGCTGAAGGCCTTGACCCACCGTGCAACTACACTGTAAGGCAGTGCAGATTCTTGCACACCTTTAATATACCTTAATGACTGCCGTCCTGTATGATCTCAATTTTACCTCAGGTGTTACTATTTCGAAAACATCGTGACAGGACAACATGAGGTTCTGTTTCTCTTGCCATTTGGCATGAACGTGATAACGTGTGCTATCAACGACATTATTAGATTTCCTTGCATGGCGTCTTTACATTAGTACTGAAGCTTTAAACTTCCAACCCTCAAATAAGGGATGAAAATGACGATAATGGTAATTTCAAAAATAAGGGCAGGGTTGACCTTTTGAAGGTGGTGAACTACATTTTTTACAGGTTCTGTAGAATAGCTTTGCAATACTTTGACCAAATGAGTTGAATAGAGCAGATTTGTAAAAAATCGGATGTGGTGCACTTAAATCACTTCCCCTAGTCTTATACAGAGTATTCTTACAAACGATGTTAATCGAGATAAACATTATGTTATTGCTAACCCTCTTATACGTCCAAGGAGAATATAGGACTACAATAGGCCTTTAAGCTATAGTCAAAACTGTAAGAAATGGTTGTTCTGTGAAATCTTTGAAATTCCGTTTTCTTTACATGCCCAAGAGATAACAAATGAATAGTGACTTCCCATTTGAGAAAAGTATTAAGTATTCAAGGAATATCTCCGAAAAGGTTTACTCCACCGGAAAAAAAATTGCTTAGCACACACAGCATGTTTTAACGATACTTACAATTTTTTGTAGTAGGTAATTTTGTCTTTCTTATGATTTACAAGTCCTGCGCCGTGGCGTAGCGGGCTAAGGCAGCATGCCTTGGTCCCTGGCCACGGAAAGCAGCCCGGGTTCGACCCCACCCATGTGGTGCGGATTTTAGGTCCCGGGTATAGGACCAGTGCCCACTCAACATCGTGAGGAAAGTGAGGAGCTTACGCTAGGTAAGCGGCCCTTGTCACGAAAACCAGCATTCCGACTGGGGGATGTCGAGTTGCTGACCACATCTTCCCGTAATGGTTGGATGATGGTCCACCTCTGCCGTGCATAAGTGGGCGTGAGGCCGGCAGTCGGGTTGGTAGGCCTTGGCCCTCTAAGGGCTGTCGCGCCATGGGTTATTTTATATTATATAATTTACAAGATATTCAAAAGTCATCCACAATGAAATATGATACTTTAGAAAATTGACATTTTTTCAGAAAAAGATGTTTCCACGACTTTCCTAGAAGTCCATGTGTCGCATCCTTAGAAGATGTAAACTTAAATACCAAAATATGGTTCAAATCCCGGCCATGGCATTGAATTTTTCATGTTGAATCTATCCATCAAAAACCTTAGCCTATAAACGGCTAGTGTGGACAAATGATTAATTTCCATCAATTAACTTAAATACCAAGTTTGGTATTTAACCGACTTATCGTTGTGAAGCCAATCACAGGCACACATGCATGCTGGGCTTTTCCTGAACGTGCTTTTTTATGCTCGACCATGGCAAACTTTAGTATTTATATGATTCCTGTTCATTAAAGTATTGGTATTCGACCAATCAGAAGTAGCCATGTAACATTGTCAAAGCGCAAGTGTCGATTATTCTTGCTTCGATCGACAACGGTACTAGCGCCAGTTTAGATAAACTCAAAACGTCTGACACTAGTAACAGTGACACTGAACTTACACCTCCACAAATTACGGCAAAAGCACTCAATGTTACCAATAACTTGTTGCCATGAAAGTCAATAAAGGTGTACGAGAAATTCTATTCACAATTCATGGAATGGAGAATATCAAAAGGTATAATTTCGTTCTCAGAAAATGTTTTCCTATTGTATTTTGAAGAATTGTCTCAAAATATGAAATCATCCACCTTGTGGACTCACTATTCTATTTTGAAATCAACACTCAACATTAGGCACCAAATTGACTTATTTCACTAATTGTACAATTGTTATATATATATATATATATATATATATATATATATATATATATATATATATAACCTATATTTAAAATAAAGTGAGCTCTGTTTATATTATCTTTAGCTTTAATTGAAAATGATATTTCAATAAATTGAATTTGTTCCAGTTTGTCTATACCTTCTTTTAGGTTAAACTATGCTTCACGTTAACAGCTGTTTATAGGAAATGAATCAATATTTCTGCACCAGCGTACTACGTACCACGTCTCACTTTATATAAAGAAATAACGATTGTAACATATCACTCAAACTAGAAATGAATACTTTGAAATGAAACCTTTAATTTAGACACATGATTGAGAATAAACAGTTGTATGAAACTTGACTATAATGGTAATTAAAACGCTCGTATCATAATTATTAACCTCGCTTCGCTTCGCTCTCTCGGTTAGTATTACTCTCGTTTTAATTACTACCATTATAGTCTTTCTTGTTGCATAATATACTATTAAAGATTCAGGGGGTTCCGAAACATGTATTTCTGGTGGAACATTGTTTGGATGGAACGCACTGCTTCCTCTACTTACTGTGCGTAGTAGGGAAATTAAAACAGGAAATTAAAACATGCTTTTTGAGAATTTTAAGATGACATATTTTTCGTAGAACCGAATGGTATTGTGCAAAGTTTTGTCTGGATGGGAAATCCCACTGAGTAGCACCTTTGTGAGTGAACACTAGGGTAGCGAAAGCTTTCGAAAATTTTAGGGAACCTTCTTTTTCTTCCTCTTCTCCAATAATCTCAATTTCTCGAATCTTAGTTCCTTAACTGGAGGTTATAGCATATCTGCTATATTTCAATAAAGTGCAAAATTATCTCCTGTTTTTCAAATTCAAGTGAAACAAGATCGAAATTGGGTGACATGAAAATGAAAATTCGGCTTCCAAATACTCAGTTTTAAAATTGTTGGAAATACTATATAGTCTCTGTATATCTAAAGAAATAAGACTTTTTAAAGACGAAAGAGTTGTTACAATCGGTTTCAAGAAGTGCTATAGACAAATGAGCGCGCACACACATTTTTTCCCATTTTGTGTGTTATTCGAAATAGTTGAAAGTGTGAATTTATGCTGAGATATTAATATCAAATTTTGGAGAGTAGTGCAGTATTCTACCTTAGTTAAATGGTAGGCAGAGTAATGGGTCGACTCATTAAGTCCTGGGTTATTTTTATGTGAAAGTTTTGTGTGCAGAATAAAATATTTTGGCAACACGTTTTGTTATTCGATGGAGAATTACATGCCCTACAAGTTAGTGTGTTTAGTTTTTGTGTGGTTATATACTGTTTCTTCTTTCAGGTCAATAACATGTGTATTATTCGACACCGAGCTACCAAATCCACAGAAGCTGTTCGCAAGCGCTCGAGCGTATCGAATAACACATATGTATTGCCAAAACATTTTATTTTGCACGCAAACTTTCACGTAAAAAACGCCAGTTCTTATGGGCCAACCCAGTAAAAGTGTCAGTAGTGTACAACTTTTAATGGGCTAGAAACGTTAAGCTTGTAAAGCGCTGAGCACGACCACATAACACACTATTTTTGGAAGCTGAACAGACAAACTCCCTTCAGTAGTTCTTCGCTCTTCAGCCACTTGAGCTAGTTTGGTGTTCTTTTTCAATATAATTTTATGTGTCCAAACCCGACAAAACTAAATAAAAGTTTCAGTTCACCTGTTGACATCGCGACTGAATAAAACAAGAGAAATATACAGCTTTTTTTTTTTTCAACTAAATTTCTAATGCGGCTTGTGGAAACTAAGTTATATACAGGCTATAGGGACATCGCCTTACGACCGCATAGACGATGGACTTCGAAGCGTTTGATGTTTAATCGTAAAAAGTTAAATGCAATCTAAGGTTTGCAGGGTAGGGTTTTCACTACGGGCGCAGAGTCCTTCATTCTTGCCTCATTTCTATATTTCTGCTTGTCCCCGCATATCTATGTTTTATTTTAATGGTACCTTTTTCTCATTCCTCGTTGAAGTGTATTTGAAGAAGCAGTTTCTTCCCAACTAGTTTCTCAGTCAGTTTTTTCCAGATTAGTTTCAGTACTGTCCTTCCTTCGACCTTTATTTGTAAAGCAGCGTACTTATAATTACTGTACCCTTCGCATGTTGCATTCCTGCTTATATTCCTGATTCACCAAGTACTGCCAACTGTAAAAAGAATTTCTAGAGACGAGAATGAATAAAAACGACTGCGTGCAACTCACGATGTGCAGCATTATATTCAGAAGCTTGGAATAGTTAAAAAAGGAGGAAAAGTTGGTATATTTTAAAACATGTATTTCAAGATTAAAAATTATAAAAACATATATTCTTAAACGTTACCGAACTCCTGTATATTATGCTGCAATAATATTGTTAATAGTGATATTTCTAAAGCATCAGTATTCAGCAGGCCTAGAAAAGATTTTTTTTTTCTCCAAACCGAATACTATAATGATGTGACTACTACAGTGACGAATATGAATGAATAAAAATGACTGCATACAACCCATGATATGCAGCATTATATACAGAAGCTTGGAATGGTTACAAATAAATCGCTGTTACTACACTGACAAGGAAAGAAAATTCGAAGAGTCAAACACATTTCCATGTAAACACGTTACAAGTCACTTAACAAATTAAATAGACTTGTGTTGCTTTCCCATTTATTTCACTTTAATCTCCAACAAAAAATATTTATAACTGGTATTAGCTTTCCTATTAATATGATAATGATATAGATTATTTCTGAGCTGCTTTCAGTTCTCTGTGCAACGTGGAAATGTGTTTGGTTCTTTCAGGTAACCGTGTCTCGTTTATCTCTCACGAACCTTTCTGGGATGGATATGCGCTTTATCCAGCACATGACTTTCGAGGACTTAAACTCTCAACCATAACTTTTGTCGTTCTAGAGGTATATTTGTCCGATAAATCCTTTATCGACCTAAACAAAGTTTGAGTCTATTCCAGAAGGTCGAACGTCTGAAATATTTTACCGCTGCTAAGGTTGATAGCCCAGGAGTGTATTGATTTTGGTTAACGAGGGCTCATTCGAAAGTTTGAAACGTCCTCTTGCTCCGAGCTGCATAGCTCCAGGTTTCAGGGCTAGATGACTGGTTTATGCATTTGTTCTACAAAAGGGCCGATGAGAGCGCTTAAATATCCTTGCATTATGTCCCCTTCTCTTCTCTCTGTTACTGTTATGGAGATTTATACTTTCTTGGATAAATTACTCCATTTAACTCAATTATAGCATTCACAGCATTTATTCTCTATCCCTTGTGTGTAGAACGGCACATAGTAGGTAGAGATGGTAGGTATCATATTCACCCGAAATTTCGAAACCGAAATGTTAGCGGAATTTCATGTTTTGAGGTCCCTTGAATTAAAAAAAAAAAGCCATGTTAAAATTCTGTATCTGTGTTTTTGAACACCATAACCCAAAAACGAAAATCCAGATAAGTACCAAGCTTGATATTTAAACTCAGTTCCTTCCAAGAATGAAACAGAAATATTTTCAAGAAAATCTCCCATTCCTAACTACCGCTTACATGGAATCAAAACTGACTAACGATTTTTATTAAACCACCATATGTTTAAGATACTTGCATGAGAAACAAATGTACCTATATCTCGAATTTTCTGGGAATAGCCACTGAGGTTCTCTCCATTCTGAATGACTTTGGAATAACTGTAAAACCGTAAAACAGATAAAATCTTACTCAACAGAAAAGAATAGGTCTAGTTAAAGGATACAATTTATGCAAAATATAATTTTTTGTGCTTTTAATATTTCTGAAACGTTCTTTGCTATTAGTTTGAAATTTAAAATGTTTCATACTTTTCTTAATTGCAAGTCAATATTCAGTTCTTTTTATAGTCATGAAAGGAGAACGGAATTCAAACCCATAGTATAGCGCACTTTTAAAAGATTTGAATGTTTTAATTAATTGTATGCAACTGTGCCTACAACAAAATGTATGAATACGTAATGGAGATTTAACTATGTTAGCAATAATTAGAAGAATATTGTGACGATTACTTTAAACGCCACAATATTGTGTGTGAATAGTTTTTACAAATGTTTAGTAGATAAAGTCATGTGGATGAAGTCATGCGAAGACACGTGCTGTGCTTGGCAAGAGATAAAAGGAAATGTTTTATAGTTCTAACGGCGACTGTAAACCAAATCAGGTAGCCAAGATGTATAGATCTCTGGGGAAACATTCATTATCTTAAAAATAAAGCAGGAAATTTAATGAAAGTATGCATACATACACGAGCCCTCAAATACACTCGTAATTATTACATACAATTATTATAATCACATGGGAAATGTTAACTCCAATACTCACAGGCAAATCTGCTGTATCACCTTTTTCCTTTTGTATTTACACGTTACAGAAAGCATTAGGTTACGAATATTTTGATAAATGGTCCTTAATATGTTTCCATGATATTTCGTTTTCTCTTCATCTAACCTTTTTTATCTTTTATTTTTTTATTTATTTCATTCATTTATTTTTACAAACAAACACTCTAATTTACTACCTGGTGTTTTTGCATGGCTGTAATTGCATGGGAGAATGAGCAAGGCCTTTCAGAATAGACTATTCGTTTTGTTTCTACGTGTTCATACCTATTGGATTAGCTATTGTGAGGCTACTGGCTTTGCAGAAAGAATTCCAACAAAGTTTTAATAAAACATTCGTTATTACGAGGCTGGTCCATTCTGTGTTACGCCTTACGCTCCATTCTCTCGGGCAAAATAAACACCTACTGGTGTATTGGTATATCTTGACAGACAGCGAGTAATGTGCAGTGATATCTAGACGAGTCCATTTCAGAGCGATTGCAACTTGAGGGGAAGGTAGGTCAGTTACATATCAGTTGTGAGCAAGTAATCAAATGGAGCTACTGAGTAATATTATACCTTGCTGGCTTGTTTAAAAAAGTGCTTGTCTCCTGGTTCCAAGAGAGCATTTAGAAGTGGCGCATTCTAGCAGGAAATTAGGAAATTAAGTGCTACATTCACAAACAAAAGAAGTAATAATTAATGTCTATAGATTAATGAAAAAGGAACGAGGGTCTGAGGCCGCTATGAAAACCCGGGAAATGGTATCAGAGGCAACAGGTGTATCTGAAAGAGTGTTAAGAGAATTATTAAGGAATAACAAAATATTATTCTAGTGCAACAACTTCCTTCTCTACGCCAGGTAAACTAAGACCAACAGCATGCACAAAATTTGATATGAGTGGTTTTAATGAAGAAATACTTAGGCGAACTGTGAATAATTGTCACAAAACAGAAAAAGGAAGATTTGCTCTGTAGAAAGTGTTTATGCCTCAAAATTCTATTGACTTCCAAGGCGGTGTCTCAACATTAAGTAGAGTTCTTTTGAAGCTAGGATTTAGATGGAAGAAAACCAGGTGCAACCGACATATTCTAACGGAACATCATACCATACGGACAAAAATACTTAGATATCTGCGAGATATACAAAGATATCGCAAAGAAGGCCGCAATATCGTTTTTATGGATTAAACCTACATCAATGCAGGACATAAAACGCCATATGCCTGGAGTGATAGCACGCTACAGGGACTCATTGCACAGATGTGAAAAGGCCGGCAGTTAGTAATCGTGCATGATGGAGGCGAACGGGGTTTTATTTCAAACGCCCATGTACGATTTAAGGGCCAACAAAAAGCGAGAAGATTATTACGATAGCACGAATCACAACAATTATCAAAAATGAGTCCAAGGAAAGATCATTCCTAACCTGGTTCCTAGATCTGTGTTTGTTATAAACAACGCCTCATATCACAGTGTTCAAAACGAAAAACATCGGCCGATTGAACTCAACGTTTTCGAAAATTAAAAAAAAATTGAGAAAGCTCCAAATTCCCGCTATAGAAGAGATCAAATGATACCATGGCTACAGAAATATGTTTGAAGAAGAGCTCAGAATCACATCATTTTTCGAACCTAAGGAACCCTGCAATTTATAATTTTACCCTATCCCCAAAACCAGCACCTTTTTGTAAGATAGATAAACTGTTTGAGGAGCACAGTTATATTGTCCTAAGAATAACTGGCTCCCACCCGGAATTGAACCCCATAGAACTATTATGGGTCACGCTAAAAGGTGGGTTTCCAAACACAATGCAAATTTTAAATTGGATAATGTAATAAAACTTGCAAATGAAAAAAAATGAAATAAATCGAGGAATCGCAAGAAGCATGTAAATATGTAAGGAAAGTTGAAGTGGAGTATATAAGAACCGAAGAACTACTGGATACAGGAGGGGAGTTAGTTATTCACTTAAATGGTGACAATGGTGATAGTGACAGCAAACAGGAAGAAAATGATAATGAAGCACGAGAAGATTAGCATACAGGGGATGAAGATGGATGTGAACACATCATGAGGCAGAGGATGAAGACAACGAATCGCCATTTGTTATCAGCGGAGTTGCTACCTTAATTTAGAAGACCTGCAGTGCTGGTTAGACAGATCTTTGAGAGTAAGCTTTCAGTTGTAAAAGTTAAGCTTTGTTTTTGGTCAGATTGTGCAGCGTAATCCCTCTCGTAATCTTACGCCTCTGACGCATTGGGTGATAGGTGCGCTATCCCCACCAAACTTGTTATTTATCCCTACCGCGCAGGATTTCTGTCAAGATATGCATATATGAATGTATCTGTATAGCTTGCATGTGTCGTGTATAGTTGGAGGGACTTACTTGATTTTTTTGTGTGTAATTTACGTCCTTCAACGTTGTCATATCGGACGGTGAATGGAATGGGTGAAATGATGCTCAAATGAGTCCAGGAGCTTAGAGTTACCCGACATTCGTCTTGAAGGATAAGGGAAAACCCCGGAAAAACCTTATCCAGGTAACTCACCCTGACCGAGATTCAAGCTCGGGACCTAAGATTATAAGTCCGCAAATTAAACAAATATTGATACAATGTTGTTTATTATACTACTTTCAATTGCCAAAACATAAATCTGCACGTATGCCCCAAGCAGCCTATATACTGAACAGAAATGTTTCCTATTTATCAGACACAGGACAGAATAACTACATTTTAAATCTGGTAGGCAGTGTACAATCTCAACGTGGGGATAGAAAATTTTCAAGATACTTGTGGTCGAACTGGTGGACTTGCTGTAGGCAAAGAGTTTCGAGTCCATGCAGGATAGAAATAAGAAAGAGCTTCTTAAAGGCAACATTAAAGCAGTCATTTAAAGTTGACCATTGGACGCTATTTATGATCTAAACTTCTTTATACTGTTTCAGTCTTTTACCTTTGAGGATATAACAATGTGAGCCAGGTGAGTCATCTGCCCCTATTTATTTTTTACTTTATGCAACATGCTAAGCGACATATGTGACTTATACCTTTCTTGAATGCATTCTAATGGAAGATCTGCAGTACAATTTATGGAGGAGGCGCAGACAGCTCAGTGCATGAGTGTTGTATGGGACAGAAAACAATCACTGTGTATGCCGATTCCAAAAACATCATACCCAGACACACAGAGCTCCAGTAACAATTTTAGACGAGTTTATAAACTTTTATTCATTAGCGTACATTCACACACACACACACACACACACACACACACACACACACACACACACACACACACACACACACCTTTAAACACGCCCCTGAAGGTACAACCGATCACATGCATCAGTTGATAATAACATTGGAATACAAAATGGCATATCTACACAGTGGGACAAATTGGATTTATATCTTCAGCCAACACTTATTTTCGTTGAATAGCCATGCCAAAAAATGCTAAGTATTAGGTAGATTGTTTTCTCATTTCTCACAAATTACGGCAGTTTTTAGTTCATACAGCAATAATTACTGTAAAAACCGTATAAAAATTCGAGGTGGAGTCTAAGGTCTACAGTTACTTATTTGTCTAAGAAGCTCTGCTCGCAAGGTAGCGTTGGCTAAATGGTATTATGCAGGTTACTGCACTACTCTGCCACTTTAAGTCTGGTTCAAATCCTTTGCGTCCAGTTCAAAAATTTTATTCCCCTTTGTTTTACCTTTTGGGGCATATAATTTGATAATATGATACAAATAACATTTTTATAACATTATCGGTGTTAACAAAATAAAATAATCGTCATGTTTTCCTCTGGCAGGTTGTTATAAATTTATAGTTCGTATTAGATATTTTATTGAGTTCGGTAATGTGCTTGACACATTCAACCAAGTTTGGAACATTTCACAAATTAAAGTGAAGTATGAGGCTTAAGCATGAAACAAAACCTATTATATTAATGTCCTTAAAATGCTCCTTAAAAGATGAAAGCCAACATGGTTTACAACGCCAGGTACGGTAAAGATAATAAGGATCACAAAGTCAAACATGATCCCTAATTGAAGGTAAAAATAAAGATAGCCCGTAGTTTCCCTTTGAGGAGCAAGGGCCTCTCCTAATTGCCGATAGAGTGAGCTCGGCGCAACTTATATGGTAAACTAATCTCTGTAGATCCCTAATTATCGAATTGTAATTCCTGTGTCTTTGGCTCACAAGAAAACTAATAGCAACAACAAATATATTAGTAATTAAAATGCGGACAATAAAGACTAGGAGAAAGAAAAAGAAGAAGAATAAAAAGAAGAGAAAAAAGAAACCAAAGCAATGTGACGTCGTTTCGAACCTAGCCTTAGCATCGTCATATTCCACCAGCTAACGCCGCCTACCAGTCGTTTTACTACTTTTTCCATATCGCTCTTTGAGAAAGCATTCGCTTATCATCTTGCTAGTGTTATATGCGTGAAAAGACGTCGTTTATTTAGGCGTCTTGCAGCTTGTTGGTCCTCATTCAGGGCGTAAGTTTAATGCTTTTTGTATATAGTAGAGCTGCAATAACGGTTTTTGGGCTAAAAGTAACAATGTTTTCACAGTAGACTGTAAACTCGGGTTGCATAGATAAGAATAAATAGGGGCATCTGACTCACCTGGTATATTTTAACGCTCTCTTACAGGAACCAACCAACTCTCTCTATAGTGCATGAACATAGTTACACACATACAGGGAATTAGGAGTATAGGTGCATAGAACTTTATAATTGGTTCCTTAATATCTATTCTCTTGAAAGTATTAGTTGCGTTTTGTCTTTGTTTTCCCAAGAGCACGTCACATAATTTGCTACCTGGAGTTTTCTATACAGTGGTAACTCCAGGAAATAATCAAGACGTCTCAGTACCATTCGTTTTGCTTCCATGTGGCCACACTTCAATGCCTGATTGTTGACGTAGGTAATCTGGGGTTACTATTTATCACGAAGCATTCGAATTGTTGTACATTAAAGTAAGCAATGAATGTTTTTGTCTTGCAAGGTTAAACATTATATCTACAATTAAATCTATTTAAACATCTTTTCGTGCATTTTTCTATAAAAGTGCAAGATGTAGATAACGCAAATAATGACTTTTCACTGTTCGTAAGAACAATGGCTCATTATTTTGGTTTCGTGCAAGTTACTAATCAACCTGAAAAAAATTATTAGTCTGCAAACGATGTAATACTGTACATTACACTATCCTAAATTGCGAATACAAGTATCTGGAGTTATACCTGAACGGCCAGTAAACATAAGAACAGTGCAATCGAGCTGGTAACACTAATCTTATAGGGATGTCACCTTAGCTGATTCGGTAGAACACCTGCCTGCCGTAACGGGGGTCGCGGGTTCGATTCGCGGTTTGAGGTGGGGAATTTTCTTCAACCAAAATGATTCTGCATGTTCCCCAGAGTTTGGAAGTATGAATGAGAGTGCGAATGTGTGCGTGATCTAATGATACAATCCAGCGTTTACGAGTTAACACCATCGATGTGTCTCCAAAGGAGAACGACCGCCAATATGACCACTGCAGTTAAAGAAAAAAAAAAGTCGTATATTGTTATGTATGGTGTGGATATATTTAAATCATATTTTCATTTCAGTATTGTTCTTAAGCTGAATCTCTTAAAGGCAAAATGCAGAAAGGGCTACCTAGTTTAAGCGTAATATTCACTTATTTTTAAAGTTTTTATTGGTTAAATTTTGAGAAGCCTGTGCTGCTATATAATGTAATAAATTAATTCATTGTTTCATATGTGTAAATATTGCAATCATCTTGAACGATGCTGCAATATATTGTTTTGTAACTGTTGTAGGCTCAACGTAATATTCATCCTTTATTGAAGTAGAACCAACTTCATCAATTGTGAAAGTAGGATCAAACCCATGATGTGTTTTAGTATTCTATGAGGCTCCATGAGAACATATATGTTGAAAAATCAGGTACGTTAATTCACTTTTTCTTCAAATGCGTTAACTGTCCTGTAGCGTATACTGCAATGTAATGTAGTAGACTATTTCATTGTTTCGAAGGTGTAAAGTATTACAATCATCCTCAATTTTATTATAATGTATTGTTTTCTAATTAGTTTACTTGCCTTTTTCATCTCTGTTTATGATGTATTTATGAATGCTCTTTTAACTTACCAGTTCTCTAGGATCCGAACTTTTTACAGTTTACTGTGGTAAACTATGAAAGGACAATTTCTTACTTGTCTACTTTAATTTATACCTACATCTAATGCATTCCTATATCGACTCTCAATCATGGGGAGCTGGGGATTGTCATTCCAATGATACACTCTCCTAAACACTTCTGTAGCCTTCTTTAATTTCATTATATGTACGACCTGTCACCATTTGCACAATCTATACTTACATGTTTCAAGCCTAAATGACCTTGTCTAAAGAGTAAAGGTGTGTTCCTATTATTATGAATTAAACGTGTTGGTATTTTAGCACAGGGCTGTGCTAAATATATACCTATATGGAGTACAAATTACGATATCAGTTCATACTGTAAAAGGAAGCGATCTCCTCCGCTTTTCGGCAATGACGTCATCAAATATTAAGATGGGACACGAGACGATTTCTTCGTCCTCATGAGTAGTCTCCTATATCACTTCAATGTTCTGAAGTAGTTTAATGGGTAAAGGCAAGAGGGGTGTGGGTTTTTCCATAGGTATACTGCACATAGACTGTACTGTTACCGCTCGCGCATGTAAACAACTACAGCCTGACCATGACAAAAGCCTCACTGCAGCACAACTTAAAGATACCGTAAACTATGCATTTTGGAATTGCACTTGCACGCGTATACATACTGCTATTTATTAACTATAATATCGTCACAGAGTCCATTACCCTGGGTTACAACGTACATTCGTAAATTATTAAATTTGGAATTTCGACGCCTATCACTGAAGCACTTTCAAAAACAGTGAAAAACTTTTTTGTACGTCGGACGATGTCCGAGATGCAAATGTAAAAGTTCCACTCTGTCGTCTGGCGTGTTCTCCTTCTTACTAATTTCTAAATTTACACACATAGCTTGATAACCACTATTTTTGTTTCGAACGTTCTGGAATATAGCTTTCACCTTTTCGATACCGGAATTAGCTGAAGTAGCTAAGTCTTCTATTATGCTTATGCCCTTGACCACTTTTAAACCCGATTTTTCTAATTGCTTAATAGCTTTAGACAATACTGCAAAATTGTTGGATATGAACTGAAGACTTTCAGATAGTTCATGCTATATCAGAGACTTTGCAGTTACAATAGCAGATGAATCTGCATCACGTAGAGCACTAATAATATTTACAATTTCATTGTAAAGCACTGCATAATACGTGGCGGCCTTTATTCGAGTTCTCCATCTTGTAATTATTGGCTTTGTTGGCAGAGGAATTGCTGGTGACATATTACGAAAAATGGAAGTCTCACAGGGCCTTTGACACTTGAAAGGTTCATTAGTTAGCAGAGTACCACGTTACGCTGTTTTTGAAGTTTGCTTATAGTGGCAGTAGTTTGAATATTTGATGGCCGTACTGTACATTTGACGTCATTCATATAACTTGTATCGCATGTGAGCGCACTTCCCTCCGGTCTTTATTAATGAGATATAGATAATGAGTTGATAACGGGCTTTGAATAAATGTGCACATTTTTAAATGTAAATCATTCTCATAAAGGAACATATGTAAAACATGTTTTCCCTGCACTGGAGCCGCCTAGATGTGTGCGAATGTTTTGCAGACACACACACGCGCGCGCGCGCGCGCACACACACACACACACACACACACACACACACACACACAAGCATAGAATCAATTAGTGTATCATGAGGACTAAGGGGATTAAAATCTTAATAGGCCCTGAACTAATTAACTAACTAATTAATTGGCTATCATTTGCAAAAACTTGTCTGGTCACAGGAATTGCGGATCTGTGGTAAAAGTATAAGTACCTTTAAAGAAAGGACCTGGGACCAGTCCTTCAGACGAAGTCTCTAAACAGTAGAACATTACCTACACCTAGCACAAGGACATCGCTTTAAGAATTGCTAGTGATAATAGGTAGGCAGAGGAACCCTGGGAAGGAGTTTAATCAT
>CM060950.1:265707037-265714537 GCA_030765055.1 Mantis religiosa | reverse complement strand
ATAATCCTTTGTCAAGCTGAAGATTTTGCATACTCTACCTAGCCGGAGTTAGGTGTACATCTCAGAATTTATTATTCAACCTAATGATACAGTTATTTCAGTAGAGTTAGTACTCATTCAGTTCAAGTATTGGACGAACTGTATTCTGGCGCCTGAAAGAGAAGGGCTTGCTACTATCAAACTTACGCCTATCTAGTGGACGATGCTTATAATACACGATTCTAATTCTGAGAATTTGAAGAGTCACACGGACCACTTACACTTCGCCTTTTGGGCCATGGATCGAAGTTCTCAACGTCGACACAACGTTGAAACCAAAGAGAGTGCTTTCTTAAATATGTGTACAATGGACAGAACCAAGGAACAGCATGACATTAACTTCAGTCATTGCAATACTCCACATTCAATACTACGTGAAAAATGCAATTTGCAGTGAATTTTACATGATTCGCAGTTATACTACAATAACTTTTATGGTTCAAATAAAATTATGATTAGTACAAAGATTAGAGTAATGTAAAATTCAGCTGTAAACACAGTTTTATTTAAAACAAAGCCTTAGTATTGTAATAACCCGTGTGTGTTGCTTTTATTAACAACTAAAATTCATTTCCTTAATATACGATAGCTCCTTATGTCAATTGTCCTTATAATTAGAATTTGTCCCAATTTTTGGTTCTTGGAATATGCAAACCTGTTTAGGAACAGCCTGACCATTAACAAGCTATAGGAATTCACTCGTTACGCATGCGTTGCCAACTTTACAAGTCCATGGAGTTGTTCGGCTCAGTAAAGCGTACGTGGTTGCCCTGTTAGTGAAACTTACAGAGCTAAAACAAAAGTTAAGCCTAACGGATGTCCGTGGTTTACTAAAACTTCGGCTTAAGCTTAAACTGTGAACACGACTCTTAACGTGTCAAGTTCAGATGATTATTGTAGGTTGCTGCTCTTCTTGGAGGTCTCGTTAAAGTACGTGCAACGAAAGTTGAATTAGTGTACTTGCCGTTTTACCGCGCTGCATGCGCAGATTTAGCGTGCATGCGCGCACGTTTTCGTTCTTAAGGTGGCCTCAGCTTCCAGGGAAATGCACTCTTTACCAAAAAAGATATTAAATGACGTCGAGAGTTGTTAACTGAGTTCAAGTGTATACAAAAGTAGATACTACAAACAGGTAGTCGCTTCATTGTGAATAAGGGATTAATAAAAAGGGGACGAGGAAATGAAACAATCTCATGTACTGTATTAACGTTTCGAAAGAAAAAAAATCAATGGGTCACGAATTTAACTTTTCCGATAAGAAAATCTTTGCAAATATATATTGCTGCTCTCAGTAAAATGATTACCATTTATTTCAATTTATTGGCTATTGGTTATGAGGAATTTTTACAGATAGTAGAGTACCACAGAGGAACGGTTGGCTACCTCACGTTCAAGAGGTCCCGAGTTCGAATCTAGGTCAGGATGAGTTACCTGGATAAGGCTTTTTTCAAGGGGCTTCCCTTATACTGAAAGATAAATGTTGGCTAACTCTAAGCTCTATGGACCCTGCGCTCATTTTAGCATCATTTCATCCATTTCATTCATCGTCCGATGTGATTTAACTTGGAGGACGTATATGGGGGGAAAAAAAGTTGGACTTGGCGCAGATCGGCAGGAAATGCTTTCATAGATGTATAGCTGTGTTATACCACACTAACTTCTAAAGCTTACAGTTACTTGTACAATTTTCGTTAAAATTTCTATAATGAATGACTTTTCCTCTTGGTAAAACTCTTCAAACGGTGTTAAGAGTAATCAGATGAAAGGGCCTTAAGTAATTACAGCACACAACCGCAGGCAGACCATAGTAGACCGTTTGCACTTCTATCGTGATCCGTGGAAGGAAGGGGTAAAGGGCGGCCGAATTATGACAATGATGTTTGCTGCTGGGTGAAACACTCGCCGGTTAGCTCTATCTCAGCCAACCGCAACTTGAATGTCCTTGAAGTAATGCCCAGGTGGAGAGGAAACCCAGGAGTCCCGTCAAGTGCCAATCTTTCCATAGCAGAAATTCCGCCATCATCTGGTCGAACATCCCTGAAACAGATGAAAGAAATTTGTGGTTAGAATGGCAATCACCGACACAAGAAAACCATATCAATGCCGGCCCGACAGGAATTGAACTTGGGACGTCCCGGTTTCTTCTCACACGATTCAGGAGTACACAATAGAATTGGTATCCATTGCGACTTTGCCTTTCTTGGCATTTCGGTGCCAAATAGACATGCAAATAGATATGCTTTGGAATGTGCAAGAACCGTGTGAAATTATCAATCTTGAAGTAGTCTAGATTCCTCTTCCACCTTTATATAGCGTCTTTGATATCTAAGGTCATACCGGTGGTTATGCTTTGGCACATTTACTCATCGGCAATGATACTCTGTGAGTTTGTTTGCTTTGGGTTTTCTTTCTAACATCAAACACTTGCACACTCTTGCATATTTCCAGATTCTAGTAGGACGGAGAGTAATTCGGGCTATACAAATCCTCTAACCTGGAATAGTCTTCGAACCCGGAACCTTCCGATTTGGAGCTTAACAGTAGCGCTCAGATCAGTCTGTCACGATAGTTTTAGCCTGTGTGTGTGTGTGTGTGTGTGTGTGTGTGAGAGAGAGAGAGAGAGAGAGAGAGAGAGAGAGAGAGAGAGAGAGAGAGAGAGAGAGAGAGAGGAGAGAGAGAGAGGAGAGAGAGAGAGAGTGAGTGAGTGAGGTGTTTCGCCCGCTTTTGCTACATACGGCACCGAAGGCGGTGACACATATGTATGATACATGAGATGACGATGGAGCACCGATGGAATGAGATGGCTGGGGAAAGCGGCGATCCCGAAAAAATCCACCCCATTGCCATGTTGTCCACCACAAATCTCACTCTGCGGTTGCCTGGGGTCGAACCCGAGTCGCCTTGGTGAGAGCCAAGCGGTCTAACCACTCAGCTACACTGCGGCCTTTCGTTTTCACATAGAGGTGCTAGAATCACATCTGGAGTTTTGACTGAAGTACTTATTGGTGATGTGATCTTTGAACTTTAAAAGTTAGATAGGTACCGTAGGTTTTCGTTGTTTATTAACTTATTTGCACACACACACACACACACACACACACACACACACACACACACACACACACACACAAGCACATTCACTGACATAATCTCATTCCAGACTTTATAGAAAGGTAGACGATAATCCTAACTAAAGATGTTTCACTCCAAGGATGGGAATCGTGGACTACTCATGCACAGAGGCAGTCCACCAAATGTTGTTACCACTTTGAAATGCGACCCGTTGAAGCAGTTATTGTCAGTTCCCCCAGATTAAGGTGATAAAGAGGGGTAAAGAACGTTTTATTGATATCAGTTATAATATTGGTAGGTAGAACAAGTAGATATTGAATTCGACCCAAAAATTCTACAGCGAGATTTCTCAAATACATGTTTTGAGGCTCCTGGGAGAAAAAAGGCAATTTTACTTTTTCTGCTACATACAGTAGATGAGGTATTGCATTGTATATCCGACAAATTCGATAGCTAATTTTCAGCTGAGGAAAACGTGTTTCTAGGCCCCCTAAACTAAAAATATATGTTTAAAAAGGTTCGTGTATGTGTGTGTGTGTGTGTGTGTGTGAGAGAGAGAGAGAGAGAGAGAGGAGAGAGAGAGAGAGAGAGAGAGAGAGAGAGAGAGAGGAGAGAGAGAGAGTGAGAGAGAGAGAGGAGAGAGATAAATGCCGGATAAATACGAAGCTTGGTATTTTTTTTCAGTACCTTCCAAAGCTGCAACGGGATATTTAAGAGGAAGTCGCCACCCAGTCTCTAATCTCTACTAAGATTTCAAATAAAATTTGGTAATATTTAAGGCATTTATGACAAACTATTACCTTAATTTTCTGGGGAATAACTTCTGAACCCCTCTTCATTCCGGAGAAATTTTATATAATGTCGTATGAACGGTTAACCATAAGCTACATACAAAAAGCCAACTACAAAAAGAAACTTAGATCTCATTGGTTTGAATTTTTAAATGCTATTATTAAAGGTGCTACTGCTATTCGGTTGTTTCTCGCGATACGGAAAAGAGCAGTTACTTTGAAAGGTCAGTAAGTAAAGGACTAAGCCTTTCAAATATCTTTTATTGCAAATAATAGCATCAAAGTAAGGCTAAAAGTAGTAATAAGTTGTGTAAATGAAAAAAAAAAAAAAAAAAAAAAAAAAAAAAAACGGACTAAAGAATACGCAGGCACGTGCCCCATCAAAGGACGTTCAAGAGCTTAAGATCCGTTCTGGTTGTCGTTGAACCACCTGCTATGTCTTAGAAGACAATACCTCCATCAAATCAAATTGGCTCCTGCATCTCCTCGTCCTAATGTAACAGCCAGGCATAGGGGTTTCCCAGTGGTTAAAGACAGACAAAAGGATATTAGGACTTGAAATGTGGAATCCCCCTCCTACTCGATAGCATGTGAGACTACTCACGAGGCTTATTTATGTTCTTTGCTTTGGTATCGCATTGAGTCTATCTAACTTGGAACCAATTGTTTTAAGAATTCATATGGCTGGGTAAACGCTTATCGGCATTCTAAACAAAATAAATTAAGAATTAAATAGGTGTTTCGATAACACAGATTACAAGTTTAAAGCATAAAATAGATGGCCGAGAATAACCAAACTTATACAGCACTTCCTAAGTGTACCTCAATACTGGAGGTTCAGCTCAGGTGTGGATTCAAATTAATCTGTATGTGGGTATTTTGTACGGGAAAAGCGGAGGGATTCCAGATAAGTGATAGGTAATAGAGAAAACAATAGAGCGGTAGAAAAAGAAATATAAAGTCTAGTTATCATAATTCACATGATTCTTTCTCTTGCCGATTCTTTTAAACAGACTATACTTGAAAATGTTTATTTTTTCTTGTAACTACTTTGCTTTTATTATACATATTCATGTAGGTAAAAGCAGAATAAGGAATACTCTAGGCTTAAGCGATAGTCAGATATCCTTTAAGAGCTGGTCGCTAGGCGATGGCTTTTAAATTAATTCTATTTGCATGACCAGCAGGGAAAACTGAGTAAGTACTTACCCAATTGAGGAAAACGTGTTGGAAAATTCAAACTAGTAACAACAAACATCTCTGAAATATAAGGACTTAACTCAAAATTTGTGTGGGAGTGAATGCATGCGGTCCACGCGCGCGTTGTATTTTGTACATCGTATGCTTTGATGAGATTTTCATTTTTTTTGTGTATTGATATTTTGTCCATCGCCCTACGGTTTAAACAATTATGCAAAATTCATCTGCAATGAAGAGGACTTCAGAGGCTTATTACCAGAAAATTCGTTTCCTAGTTATGCTGTTCACACATAAACATACAGACACAGACATATACACACATATCTTTTTCTGTAATTACTTTTTTATTATTACTGAGGGAGTCTCAAAAACATATATTTCTGTTCAAGTTTCGGTTTGGAGTTTTTGGGTGGAATGCAATACTTTATTTACAAGTACGTGGTAGAGAAGGCAATAAATAAACTTTCATTCTGTAAAATAAATAAGCATTTTACCTCTCGAGAAGTCTACACAATATGAAAAACCTTAAAGGGCATTATGTGTGGATAAAATGGTAGTGTTTAACGCCCCGCTTTTTACTACATACTGCACCGCAGGCGGTGACACTATGATACATGAAATGAAAATGGAGCACGGGTGGAATGAGAAGGCGGGTACCAGAGGAAAACCCCGCCCCCAGCGCCGTGTGTTCACCACATCATGTGTGAATGTCAGTTCAGTATGCATAGTAGGGAAATCCCCGCTTGAAAACCACCGTCGCCTTTCTACCACGAGCATGGAGCGGAACTACAATCATTCGAAACGCTGTCAAAACGCTTTGCGGAAATACAGGCAGTCAAAAAACTAGAGAAATCTCCTGAGTAGTGTGGGAAATGTGCTGAGCAGATAGTTAATCAGATTTTCCGTAAAACACCTCACCATTCTCCGGGATATTTACCTTCGATTCAATTTTCACTCTTTTTTTTTTTCAGAACTGCGAACCCTCGTTTACAAACAGTTGACTGAAAAATACTGACGTCTTCCTGTACCTTTGGTTCGTTCATCCAGCTGATGAGTTGACAGTCGGGGGTCAATACCAATCCTTCCTGGTTTGCGTAACTTCAGTACTCGAGCAATTCTGCAAGATGTGGTTAAACATTTTATCATAACATATATGTTAGGAACATGAAACGCATATTTTATGTTTCTATATAATGAGAGCTTTTAACTGTGTTTAAATGGAGTCTTTCTTTATGGATGCTCTTTAACTGCTTTGGCTTTTAACATTCCAATTCGAGGTATAATGGGCGTAAAGTACCTCTTAATTTTGCTCAGATGCCTTGTATCAGGCTTGAGGGTTTTTTGCGTACTGAAAATCTACGACACGTGACTACCGGCTTTACCTCCCTACCCAAAGAAGATAAGCTAACGATGTTTACGCCCGAAAATGTACATCGCCCTCCGCCCGACTCGGGAACAAGAGATTTGTGTGTAACCCTTATACCGCGGAGGACATGGTACGTCCAAGATATTCACTAACAAGAGAAAAATCCCATGAACGGAAAGATTCACGCGGTAACCGTGTTGCCAACATCAGAGAGGGTTCCCGGATTCAAATCCCATGGGGCTGATCAATCTCACTGGGTGTATTCTGAATTTCCCTCCAATATCCAATAAAACAGAGATACAGTTGAATGAATGAATGAATGAATGAATGAATGAATTCCTGTATTTTCCTTAAGTGGAAATAGGGCCCTTCTGAACCGCGCAACTCAAGGCCCGTAGGCAACGGGTTGAGGATCAGAGGTTTCCTGATTAGAGAGATTCCGGGATGAATGATCAGCCCAACTACGTAAGTGAAAGTACGAGAGAGATGAGGTGATAGAAAAGACGATGATGGAGCAATCGGTATAATTCTGGCGGGGGAAACCCGGTGGAACGGAGAATACCAGCGCCATGTTGTCCAGTACAAATCTCACTTTGCGGTCGTCTGGTATCAAACCCTTCGTGAGAGCCCAAGAAGTCTAACCACTCAGTCATGGCGCGGCCATATCAGTCTAATGACTCTAAGATATGTGTGTCAAAGGTGACATCTGCGCGTCACAGGAGAGGTATTATTGTCTAGCACAAAGGCAAATTATATGTTGTAGGGACGAAAATTAAATGGTTCCTGCCCGCTACAAAACCTATCCCACAAGTTATATCCTAAACAGGTCCGCCTCGATATGACCATATAAGTTTAATTCAACCGTAAAATAAAAAATTATAAAAATATTCATTAATTACTAAGAAAATACTCTTTTGTTTTTTTTAAAAAACAGCCTTTTAAGAGTTAGTTGTATCGAATTTGAAAAATTCAGTCTCACAGCCCGGACTCGATTTATATAACCTTGGGTGCCTCAGGACTTAAGCACAATTT
>CM060950.1:265609713-265706037 GCA_030765055.1 Mantis religiosa | reverse complement strand
ACGCAGTCGCACTCAAATCACATTTCTCACCATGTACTATTCGTTAAATATTTTGTTATTGTACTATATTACGTATAACAGTTAAATATTAGTGAAGTTTATAACTATTTTGAAGGAGACACAGCTAACAACCAAGTGAGTCGCAAAGTACATAAAATTTATATAATTAAATTATTATTATTATTATTATTATTATTATTATTATTATTATTATTATTATTATTATTATTATTATTATTATTATTATTATTATTATTATTATTATTATTATTATTATTATTATTATTATTATTATTATTGTTATTATTGTTATTATTGTTATTATTGTTATTATTGTTATTATTGTTATTATTGTTATTATTGTTATTACTGTTATTACTGTTATTATTGTTATTATTATTATTATTATTATTATTATTATTATTATTATTATTATTATTATTATTATTATTATTATTATTATTATTATTATTATTATTATTATTATTATTATTATTATTATTATTATTATTATTATTATTATTATGATTATTATTATGATTATGATTATTATTATGATTATGATTATTATTATGATTATTATTATTATTATTATTATTATTATTATTATTATTATCATTATTATTATCATTATTATCATTATTATCATTATTATCATTATTATCATTATTATCATTATTATCATTATTATCATTATTATCATTATTATCATTGTTATCATTGTTATCATTGTTATCATTGTTATCATTGTTATCATTGTTATCATTGTTATCATTATTATTATTGTTATTATTATTATTATTATTATTATTATTATTATTATTATTATTATTATTATTATTATTATTATTATTATTATTATTATTATTATTATTATTATTATTATTATTATTATTATTATTATTATTATTATTATTATTATTATTATTATTATTATTATTATTATTATTATTATTATTATTATTATTATTATTATTATTATTATTATTATTATTATTATTATTATTATTATTATTATTATTATTATTATTATTATTATTATTATTATTATTATTATTATTATTATTATTATTATTATTATTATTATTATTATTATCTGATTATTTTGCATCTGTATAGATTACAGATTGCATTACATCCACTGAAAAATTTATGTTCGGGTATCTCGCCGATATCAGAATGTCATGCCGGATTTCTAATGTGCACGATAGTTCCACGATAATATGCGAGGCTCGCATTCAAGAGGTCAGGGTTCGATTCCCATCGTTCACCAACATTGATCTTGGGTTTTTCATGGCGTTTCCTTGCTCGGGTAGGGGACGCGTGGTGGCCTAGTTGTTATGGTACTAGACTGCAAGCCAAAATGTCCACTGGTTCGATTCCATAATTCCATTGGATTTATTCGCGATCGCACTATGGTGCCTGGGGTTCACTCAGCCTCTAACAGAAATGAGTACCAGAGTAATTCCTGGGGTGAAGGTAGCTGCCTCTTGGGTTGACAACTAGACAGGCCTTGTATGCTGATGTGTATATAGATGGGTACCGTAGCCACCCTTCGCCCCAACATAGGCCGCCTAAGGCGGGTACGTTTACCTTTACACTTGCTGCGGTGGTTTTGCAAACCTGGTTTATCACAATTCGCATCACTCCCATTTCATTTGATTTCTTCTAGGCGTGCTTCTGGGTTTCTTTGCGACTGGCAGTGTGGGAGAGATAGCACGACTGCTTCCGTTGACACTAGAAGGCTGCTTGGACAACGAGTTGTTCATCACCCTCTCTAGGCAGATTTAGCAGTGGGATGGGTCTTCGAGCCTGGACTTGTTATGGATTTTCGTGCGTCTGTATACGGCCCGTAGCCTCACTTCATCTTTTCTTCCTAGGGAGTGATAGTCAAAATAGATCTATGCAGTTGCAGTGCGCGAGGTGTCTCCCTCTATGTATAACCTATAACTTATTGGATTGGGTGGCTCAGTTGATTAGGTGCTGGCCTCCTAATCCCATGATCGCAGGAGCAAACCCGGTCCAGATCTATGATATTCAAGTGAGCTTAAGAGCGTATGTCCGTGCCTGTATATTTACTGATATGTAAAAGAACTTCTTTGGAAAGAAACTGCGGTACACCGGAGGCAGTAATATCATCCTGACAATTGATTGCATCGGTAATATGCAATGTAATTTAATATAATCTATATATTTAATATATATACAGTTATGTATGCATTTAATATATACAGTTCTATAGTCAATGTCTGCCACATTAAGTAAAATACATTAAATATGTTCACATTCAGTCTAAATTATAGCCATACAAGAAGACAAACAAAGATATGTGCGATTTTTTTTAGTTGTTTCATTTGCATAGGCGCTTTGACTTCTGGGTTGAGATACAATTAACTTGTCGATGCCTTGGTCTGTAGCCTGTCGAGGAGCAAGCAAACATTGGATCATATCATTTCCACCATGTCCGGTTTGACGGTCAAGAAGAAGGAAATGGAATGTAGCGATGAAAGAGATGATTCGCGGATGAAGTTAACCAATCCAATATTGGCCGACAGACTTCGTTCAGGTCGGGTGGTTTCCGGATGTTTAAATCCGAGATTTCCGAGTGGGAGCAGCTTACCCCAACTTGGTCTGTTCAGCGGCTTTATAAAACTATTAAAAAAGGCGTTTGGAGAATAGAAAATAGCAATGTTGGTACAATTAGTACATATTGCAAAATAAGTTATAAAGTTCATTTACTGTAAACTAACGGCAATGTAATGGTAATCCACAGATCAAGCTATTACTTGTACAGTTTAATTAAAAAAAGAATTTCCAGTAATTCATATCGATTATAATCATTCGTTCAAAATCAATTTCGCTATGAAATATGAGAAATACGCATCTCTAGTTGAGAGAAAGTACACATGTGCTGTAGCAGAGATGAAAGCTTAGAGTTACCAAAATTCGTCTATCAGGATAAGGGAAAACCCTGGAAAAAACTTATCCAGGTAACTTACCCTAACGAGATTCAGACTCGAAATCTCATGAACCTGAGGTAAACACGCTACTATCTACGCTACCGAGGTGGGCAGGACTTTCTTAGTTTGCTGTATTTACGCATGGATGTATTGACCTCTTTCAACTTTGTGAAAAATTAAACTTAAGATGTAAACAGATATCTGAAAAACGCAGGATAGATATAATAATCTAATGAAATTTTATCCTAAGATGGAGCCCAAAGTTGATCACAATTTTGTTACTAAAAGTAATGATTCAGTTTAATGCGGAACTCATTCAGAAAGAAGATCTTAGTTCATTTGTGACGATGGATATGTACTAAGTCTCTGCTGTTTTTGTATCCTAGGAAACACCTTAGGCGAGCCTTATTTATGATGTACATCTCTCTTTTCAACTTATCCTAGGTTTTCAATGCGCTTACTTAAGTACAGGTATTTAAGTCTACAAAGGGAGAGCCCGCTTCGGTAGCGTAGATTGGTAGCGCGTCTGCTTCACTTTCAAGAGGTCCCGAGTTTGAATCTCGGTCAGGGTGAGTTACCTGTATAAGGTTTTTCCGGAATTTTCCCGTATCTTTAAAGACGAATGTCAGGTAGCTCTAAGCTCCAAGGGACCCCGGACTCATTTGAGCATCATTTCACCAATTTCATTCATCGTCCGACATGACTTAACTTTGGTGGACGTAATTTAAAAAAAAAGGGACAAAGGTACAAAAACTGCAGATGAGCCCTTCCAAATTAACTCACAATTTTCCTCTGACAACGAAACGCACCACCACCCTATTCACTGAATCCGTGGTGACCAACTACGTATAGAACAGTTTTACTTTCTCTGCTGCATACTACGGAAAATATTGCGTTCTACCCAAAATACATGATGCAGCAGGAACTTTGTCTCAGACACACCCCACACCCACATCCACCCACCCTCCCACCCACCCACCCACACACACACACACACACACACACACACACACACACACACACACACACACACACACACACACACACACACACCTCAAAATGCACTTTATAACTTATATGGAGAAACGTTGGACGCTTATGATTTTCTCAAAGGACGTTTTTAACACTATTTATTTAAATTACACAGATAAAATAGGGCTATCAAGTTTTCACTGTCCCCTCACTAAGTTCTCACTGTCAACACTCAACACTGTCACAAATACGCACAACGTAGCTTCTTCCGGACAGGTCACTTGATGGAGATTTGAATACAAGGCCTTCTCTATCTACTCTTCTAAATCGTCATAAACTGGCTCTCAGAAGAGCACTCGCTTGCCAACACGCTGGCTGATATAGCGACTGGATGTTTCCACAGAAAATTCTAGAATGATCTGGTAACGCCTTTCCGTAGACAGGAAGAGGCGAGGGAATATCCAGAAGATACAATACATATGTACCAGGTGGCCCTAACTGTCCCATCCTTCGCGTTAGCAGATATCCCTTAGTACGTTAAAACAGCTGCAGAACGCAAGAGAGAAATTCCATTTAAACGTACGGCAGTGGTGTGAGCGGAATACAAAGACTAGTTCAATCCTGGAACGTGCCTCTTATCGTTCGGAGCAGAACCAATATTTAAGCTCACGACACTGCCGTGTGTTTAACTCGAACTGTCCCGTTTCGTAATGCAACTGCAAGCACGAAGGGATATCTGCTTACTTGAATGATGGTTCATTTGGGCCACCTGGTATACATTTGAAGGAAATGCATAATTTTGTACCACTGGTAACCTTGAGATACAGACGAAAACGTGCTACAGAAAAAAAAATCTAGAATTCTTTGAAAGAAACGTTTTATTATATTACAATGCCTTTTTGTGGCATCAGCTATTTTAGGAAATTGTTTTTATTGATCTGAACTTTTCAATACTTCTTAATTTTTTAAAGTGCTGTCGCTATACCTTTGTTGCTCGTGAAGTTATAGAAAGAATGTGAAATTTCAGGACCAGCATATACTCGGTATTAAACATTTGACTGTCAATTCGGTTTCCCTTATCCTTTTTGGACCTATACCGAAATATGTAATGGAAATGTTTATTTCGATTCACATGAAGTAGTAAGAAAACTAGGTGATCGTAAGATTAATTTGTAAGTATTATAAGAGGCAACGATGGACGGTAGAGGAACTCACGTGAATATAACGCGGTAGATTTTTTTCCAAGTACGGCTCTTTCTAATGGTCTTCCTTTTTTTCCCTTAATGGTCTTCTAACGCTCTCTTTCTTTCTTTCTTTCTTTCTTCTTTCTTTCTTTCTTTCTTTCTTTCTTTCTTTCTTTCTTTCTTTCTTTCTTTCTTTCTTTCTTTCTTTCTTTCTTTCTTTCTTTCTTTCTTTCTTTCTTTCTTTCTTTCTTTCTTTCTTTCTTTCTTTCTTTCTTTCTTCTTCTTTCTTTCTTTCTTTCTTTCTTTCTTTCTTTCTTTCTTTTCTTTCTTTCTTTCTTTCTTTCTTTCTTTCTTTCTTTCTTTCTTTCTTTCTTTCTTTCTTTCTTTCTTTCTTTCTTTCTTTCTTTCTTTCTTTCTTTCTTTCTTTCTTTCTTTCTTTCTTTCTTTCTTTCTTTCTTTCTTTCTTTCTTTCTTTCTTTCTTTCTTTCTTTCTTTCTTTCTTTCTTTCTTTCTTTCTTTCTTTCTTTCTTTCTTTCTTTCTTTCTTTCTTTCTTTCTTTCTTTCTTTCTTTCTTTCTTTCTTTTCTTTCTTTCTTTCTTTCTTTCTTTCTTTCTTTCTTTCTTTCTTTCTTTCTTTCTTTCTTTCTTTCTTTCTTTCTTTCTTTCTTTCTTTCTTTCTTTCTTTCTTTCTTTCTTTCTTTCTTTCTTTCTTTCTTTCGTTCTTCATTTATTTATTTTCTTTGTTTCTTTTTCTTTCCTTCTTTCTCTCTCTATTTCTTTCTTTCTTTCTTACTTTCTTACCTCCTTTTCTTCTTTCTTTCTTTATTTATTTGTATCTTTCTTTCCTTCTTTCTCTCTTCTTCTTTCCTTCCTTCTTTCTTTTCTTCTTTCCTTCTTCTTTTTCTTTGTTTCTTTATCCCTTTCTTTCCTTCTTTCCTTCCTTCTTTCTTCCCTTGTACTTTCTTTCCTCTTTCCTTCCTTCCCTCTTTCTTTCATTCTTTCTTTCCTTCCTTCCTTCCTTCCTTCTTTCTTTCTTTCTTCGAACTTTCCAAACACCGCATTCTTATAACACTCTCAATTTATCCTGATGCTCCCTTATAATGAGCTTTTCTTTTGTCGGTAAACCTGCCTCTAACTTTCCACTTGCATGGCATAGCATGGCTTGCCTCTTTATCTCCTTAATGATGGCGATCACAGCTGGTTTATAGGTATAGGCAAACACCTTGCAGCTACCACCAGAAGCAAGGGGTGAATTGAAGTATCTACACTAGGCTACAGGCCACAGAGACGCTTCATGTCCCTAACAGTTCCAGAATCGAAAGCATGTCCCAGTGCTGGTGGTGCCTAGAAAGAGAGAGAGAGAGAGGGGGGGGGGGACAGCCCGTCGAGCCTCCCGTCTTTTATTTTCCTTAGAGATAGTATCTGCGGCATCGCTCCAACACCGCCAAACACGCAAAAGCACACTTGAAAGATGAGAAGGAAAGGAAAGAGTGGGAGCATTCGACCAGGGGAAACCAGAAAAACCCCAGGTTATGTTGGGCGGTTCAAGGGAATTACCCCAGAACCTAGAAGCTACTAGATATGAGTCTCATGCGTTAGCTTAGAGCTGTCTCGCTCAGTAACAGCTGGTTAAAATCTGTCTTAAACTGCTATAAATACATAAGAGGGGAGAAAACAGAGACAGTGATACTTTAGCGGAATGCTGTTAGGCCGCTAATTGCTCAAGGAAAATTTAGTGCTGTTTATAAATGGGGTTTCCTTGGACTAAGTTTCATGTGAAGAATATCATTTTAAAGCTTTATTTGACATGTATAAGCATCAGAAATATGCTGATCATGTCCAGTAGGTGGCATTCCCGTGATTTTTTACTCTCACTGCGATGAATTTAGAGATACTTTACTGTATATAACAGCATAGCGAAATTAACCACTTCATTACGCTCTTCACCTGCGCCATCATAATTTCACAATAATTTACTTCAATAAAAACTTGAATGAAAATGAAAAATTCAATGCCGCATTTGAGACTCAAATCAAGTATCTGAGGCTTTTCGTGCGGATGCTCCACCACAATACGCTCAGACGAGACGCACTACACCTCTCTTGGCTCTGATTCATATGTACCACTGTAAATTCTATAGCCATCTCAATTGCTGCGATTATCAACTTAAAGTCAACTTGCAATGTAGCAGGCAAGTTTAGTTTCCGGTCTACCAATTGAGGTCACACTAGCCGTTCTCTTCTTCTCGCTAACAGATAACAAGCACTCCATAAGCAAGCCGGGTATTTGACAATAATCATTACATAGCTCCTATTACTTTAAAGAGCGTGTGTCCTGAAAGGAATATCACTATAACACTGTGGTTTCAGCTGTTGAAATCTGCTATTTCCGGTGTATAAAAAGGTGACTATTCCGTGCCTCAAGTGTTGGGTTTAAAGATATACCAGACATGGTGAAACCAAGAGCACGAAGGAATAAAACAAATGAATATCAAGTTTACTGAAGCCCGTAAATGACTAAGGAAAACGAAATTTTGTTTAGTCTAATTATATAAATCTACGAGATATTTTCAATCTAGCGATGTATCATATCATCGGTATTTTCAATTTTAAGCTCCTTAAACAGTGATTTATGTACGGCGTTACCTGAGACATATCCCCACATTACTTTTGCATTATATTCGGAACTTGCACTAAAAAAAAAAAAAAAAACAACAACTACTGGTTAGCATAAATTATTTGCAAATTTATGCACAAGTTAAAAAATTGAGTATAAGAACATTTTTCAGATAAAAATATTTGGTTTATTAAATTTAGAAGCTATGAATTTTAAGAATAACAACATTTCGTATTTATTATTAGAGATATGTTTCAAAGATCAAACGTATAATTCACTCATTTTATTCGTCATTATTCTCTTTATCTCTATGAGAAAAAAAAAGAATGTTTCTCAACAAAATAGTAGCAGATACATACACCTAACTAATAGCATTTGTTTTCAAAATTTCATTCACGACTTGTTTAAGGAGCGTCCTAGCTAAAATTATGAACCAAACTTACATACTTTGCATTAACAAGTTGTTAAGAAACACTTGCTTGAGAGATAGTACTATTTGTATTACTCTGTGATGGGAGGAAAACTATAAGCATTGGAACTTTCAAACAATGAACAAGAATATCTCGGAATATTTCATTTCACAAGAAGTACATTTAGCGTATATGAATTATGTGTTTTAACGACAACTAGAAGTTTAGTGCAGTAAGATTTGGCCTTTCTCCGACAGTTTTGAGCCATTTTTGAGAAAATCAAAACTTTCCAAAAACGTTTCAACTAAAGGGTAGCTCAAATTGGAGAACTTATTTCAAAATGTTACGTTGCATCCTTGGAAGAAGCAGAATCTACATATCAAGTTTGTACCTAACCATCTGTTTTCCAGCTATGGTGTTCACACACACACACACACACACACACACACACACACACACACACACACACACACACACACACACACACACACACACACACACACTTTCTTCTAAAAATGCTTTTATTTTGGGGTTCAGCGAATTGCAAAACGCGCATTTTCCCTGAAATCTGCATATCAAATATTTGGATGGAATACAATATCGTATCTACCTACTGTTACCTATTTGGTAGAGAAACACGGCGCTGCGGCGGGTTTTCTCCGGGACCTCCGGTTTTCCCCGCCATCTCATTCCACCGGCGCTCCATCTTCATCTCATGTACCATCAGTGTCACCGCCTGCGGTGCCGTATGTAGTAAAAGCGGGCGTTAAACGCTACACACATATTTGGTAGAGAAAGTATACAAAACTTATTAAGATACAGATAATAAGTATTTCAAATATGCTTTTCACAGCATTCACTGAATTTGACTTTGAACTGCATGTAGTTGAACACAAACATTCTGCAGCGTCCCATCTACTTAAGCCGCATGCTGGTGTGGCCGTAATAGTCTAAATGCAATTATGAGTTATCTGTTTTGTCCATCTTTCGAGTTCTGAGCTACTCAAGGACTGTCACCAAATATTGTATTATCCCTATGTGTTATATAGTGTTACCTATGTGTTTCGAAATTTCCATTTAATAGCATACCAACTTCTGTGAAAATATCTCAGCACGTTAGCAAAACACATGGACAGGAATTTAGTACAAATTCGTCTTGCTTTATCAGTTGTGTGGCTGCACCGGTTTTGTTCAGCATTAATGGGCCCGACTGTTATTTTCCATAGAGCTTCAAGGCTCCGTTTCCAAACTTAAAAGTTCCTGAAGTCCCTAAGATCCTGTAATCGAGTATCTTAATAACTGAACCACCCTTACAATCAGGGCCGTAGTGGAAAGGGAACGCGGATGTACGCCATCCCCCCTCCACTAATTTTCGAAGGGTAACGTAGTCCTCTTACTAATAATATTATTTATACCTTTTTAATTTATTACCTTTCTTAATTTATCATTCAAAATACTGAAAAAATACTATACATTCAAAATAGATTCAAATGATGTTTATGACTATTAACGGACCTCCAGTACATATGTAGAACCCAGAGAATTACATAAAAGAATGGATAAAAAGTCGTACGCATGCTGAGGACAACCAAAGCAGGAAGGCGAGTCTATAAGTGCAGAATTCTGATCGGATCTCCAGCATCTGGAAAATTTTTAGGTCTGCATCACCACACTTTTTTTGTTGTGTGTGTGTGTGTGTGTGTGTGTGTGTGTGTGTGTGTGTGTGTGTGTGTGTGTGTGTGTGTGTGTGTGTGTGTGTGTGTGTGTGCGTGCGTGCGTGCGTGCGTGCGTGCGTGCGTGTGGAATACGGCCCTGCTTACAGCCACAGAAGGTGCATGCAATGACCCTAAAGGTTAGAACTTTTACATCGTAGGTCAAAAACGGTACTAATAGGTTTCTGTTCAAAGCGTTAATTTGACAGTAACTATTATAATCCTTGGTGTTTGTAGTGGTAATGTGGAAAGACTCTTTGTATTATAGCACTCATATAACTAATGCTTTTGTCTTACAAATGGATTCAGATTAGGTAAGAGCGTTTCTCGGTCATATGTAGACAATGCCCCCAATGCCCGCCTCGGTAGCGTAGATGGTAGCGTGTCTACCTCCCGTTCAACAGATGCCGAGTTCGAATCTCGGTCAGGGCGAGTTACAGAATCAGGTATTTTTCGGGGCTTTTCCTTATCCTGAATCATGAATATCGGGGAACTATAAGCTCTATCGACCCTGAGCTCATTTGAGCGTAATTTCATTCATTCATCGTCCGATGTGACTCAACGTTGGAGGATGTAAATTAAAGCATTCAACTGTTTTTACCATAACATAATTTTGTCACCAAAGAAATCGTATGGGAAAAAAGCAAAAGAAACGCAAATTTTCGCACATAATGCGAATGGCACACCAAAGGAAACTTCAGCTCAGAAAATCTGAATATATGTACTATAATGAAGAATACTTTAAGCAGTGAATGCTGAGAAAAGCATATTTGAACTACTTATTATCTGTGTCTTAAAAAGTTTTGTGTACTTTCTCTACCAAATAGGTCACAGTAGGTAGATACGATATTGTATTCCATCCAAATATTTGATACGCAGATTTCAGGGAAAATGCGCGTTTTGCAATTCGATAAACCCCAAAATAAAAGCATTTTTAGAAGAAAGTGTGTGTGTGTGTGTGTGTGTGTGTGTGTGTGTGTGTGTGTGTGTGTGTGTGTGTGTGTGTGTGTGTGTGTGTGTGTGTGTGTGTGTGTGTGTGTGTGTGTGTGTGTGTGTGTGTGTGTGTGTGTGTGTGTGTGTGTGTGTGTGTGTGTGTGTGTGTGTGTGTGTGTGTGTGTGTGTGTGTGTGTGTGTGTGTGTGTGTGTGTGTGTGTGTGTGTGTGTGTGTGTGTGTGTGTGTGTGTGTGTGTGTGTGTGTGTGTGTGTGTGTGTGTGTGTGTGTGTGTGTGTGTGTGTGTGTGTGTGTGTGTGTGTGTGTGTGTGTGTGTGTGTGTGTGTGTGTGTGTGTGTGTGTGTGTGTGTGTGTGTGTGTGTGTGTGTGTGTGTGTGTGTGTGTGTGTGTGTGTGTGTGTGTGTGTGTGTGTGTGTTGTGTGTGTGTGTGTGTGTGTGTGTGTGTGTGTGTGTGTGTGTGTGTGTGTGTGTGTGTGTGTGTGTGTGTGTGTGTGTGTGTGTGTGTGTGTGTGTGTGTGTGTGTGTGTGTGTGTGTGTGTGTGTGTGTGTGTGTGTGTGTGTGTGTGTGTGTGTGTGTGTGTGTGTGTGTGTGTGTGTGTGTGTGTGTGTGTGTGTGTGTGTGTGTGTGTGTGTGTGTGTGTGTGTGTGTGTGTGTGTGTGTGTGTGTGTGTGTGTGTGTGTGTGTGTGTGTGTGTGTGTGTGTGTGTGTGTGTGTGTGTGTGTGTGTGTGTGTGTGTGTGTGTGTGTGTGTGTGTGTGTGTGTGTGTGTGTGTGTGTGTGTGTGTGTGTGTGTGTGTGTGTGTGTGTGTGTGTGTGTGTGTGTGTGTGTGTGTGTGTGTGTGTGTGTGTGTGTGTGTGTGTGTGTGTGTGTGTGTGTGTGTGTGTGTGTGTGTGTGTGTGTGTGTGTGTGTGTGTGTGTGTGTGTGTGTGTGTGTGTGTGTGTGTGTGTGTGTGTGTGTGTGTGTGTGTGTGTGTGTGTGTGTGTGTGTGTGTGTGTTGTGTGTGTGTGTGTGTGTGTGTGTGTGTGTGTGTGTGTGTGTGTGTGTGTGTGTGTGTGTGTGTGTGTGTGTGTGTGTGTGTGTGTGTGTGTGTGTGTGTGTGTGTGTGTGTGTGTGTGTGTGTGTGTGTGTGTGTGTGTGTGTGTGTGTGTGTGTGTGTGTGTGTGTGTGTGTGTGTGTGTGTGTGTGTGTGTGTGTGTGTGTGTGTGTGTGTGTGTGTGTGTGTGTGTGTGTGTGTGTGTGTGTGTGTGTGTGTGTGTGTGTGTGTGTGTGTGTGTGTGTGTGTGTGTGTGTGTGTGTGTGTGTGTGTGTGTGTGTGTGTGTGTGTGTGTGTGTGTGTGTGTGTGTGTGTGTGTGTGTGTGTGTGTGTGTGTGTGTGTGTGTGTGTGTGTGTGTGTGTGTGTGTGTGTGTGTGTGTGTGTGTGTGTGTGTGTGTGTGTGTGTGTGTGTGTGTGTGTGTGTGTGTGTGTGTGTGTGTGTGTGTGTGTGTGTGTGTGTGTGTGTGTGTGTGTGTGTGTGTGTGTGTGTGTGTGTGTGTGTGTGTGTGTGTGTGTGTGTGTGTGTGTGTGTGTGTGTGTGTGTGTGTGTGTGTGTGTGTGTGTGTGTGTGTGTGTGTGTGTGTGTGTGTGTGTGTGTGTGTGTGTGTGTGTGTGTGTGTGTGTGTGTGTGTGTGTGTGTGTGTGTGTGTGTGTGTGTGTGTGTGTGTGTGTGTGTGTGTGTGTGTGTGTGTGTGTGTGTGTGTGTGTGTGTGTGTGTGTGTGTGTGTGTGTGTGTGTGTGTGTGTGTGTGTGTGTGTGTGTGTGTGTGTGTGTGTGTGTGTGTGTGTGTGTGTGTGTGTGTGTGTGTGTGTGTGTGTGTGTGTGTGTGTGTGTGTGTGTGTGTGTGTGTGTGTGTGTGTGTGTGTGTGTGTGTGTGTGTGTGTGTGTGTGTGTGTGTGTGTGTGAACACCATAGCTGGAAAACAGATGGTTAGGTACAAACTTGATATGTAGATTCTGCTTCTTCCAATGATGCAACATAACATTTTGAAATAAGTTCTCCAATTTGAGCTACCCTTTAGTTGAACCGTTTTTGGAAAGTTTTGATTTTCTCAAAAATGGCTCTAAACTGTCAGAGAAAGGCCAAATCTTACTGCACTAAACATCTAGTTGTCCTAAAAGCACATAATTTATATACGTCAAAAGTATTCCTTGTGAAATTAAATATTCCGAGATATTCTTGTTCATTGTTTGAAAGTTCCAATGCTTATAGTTTTGACAAATATGAAGCCGTTATTTTTTTATTCCGTCTTTCTGTCATGTAAACGGATCACATTAAGTAGGCCGCGCTCGATCGCAAAGTGAGATTTATGGTGGACAACAGGCCATTGGGGCGGGCTTTCTCCGGGATCTCCGGTTTCTCCCGCCATCTCATTCCATGGTGCTCTATCTTTATCTCATGTATCACCAGTGTCACCACCTGCGGTGCCGCATGTAGTAAAAGCGGGCGTTGAACAGTACTCATTTCATTTAATTACATTGAGTCTACTTTATTCCTAATGTACCGTCAAAGAGACAGGCAACAAAACCATTTCCACAACCTCGACTAACATGAAGCACATAGATATACCTTTTGGAATGGTTTATTAAAAACAGGAAGATAAAAGTCGTGTAAGTGTAACAATTAAGAGTTTTACATTTCTTTTTTATGACAACCTAGTTGTATTAATCTCACTAAGAATGAGAAGAAAGTTACAGGCTGTTTACATATGATGTCCCTCATGCCAGTATCTTACACCTACGATACATTTATTAATACAATTATTTTGAAAAAAAAATCTTATTTATCTAAAGGGATGCTTCCTAATCCCTTAGCTCACCTTCTTAGTGCAATAATTATCACATTGTCTGATAAATTCAATGGAACCAGAGTTGAAATCTCATTTGTCACTAATAGTTTTACCAGCGTTTACCTTATCTTCAGAAAACATGGACAAAACTCGAATCTGAAAGCTGAACTGATTTGAAATCCGTTATCACTCCATTTAGTATCTCTCGGAAAAATAAGCGTCCTTTATAGTTGCCTAATATAAATACGAATATTACTTCAACCGATTTTTAGTTAGCATGTTAACCTTTTTACAACAAAGCTTTTGTACGTTCATGGGACCTCAAAGCTGTATTTGCCCGCCTCGGAAGCGTGGATGGTAGCATGTCTGCCTCGCGTTCAAGAGGTTCCGAGTTCGAATCTCGGTCAGGGTGAGTTACCTGGATAAGGTAACTAAAAAGACGAGTGTCGGTAACTCTGGGCTCCGTGGTCCCTGGACTCATTTGAGCATCATTTCAGCCCATTCACCGTCCGATATGACTTAACGTTGGAGGACGTAAATTACAAAAGAAAAAGCTGTATTTTCGTTGAACGGACAACGAATAGCACATTTTGTCTAGCATAACTAGAAAATAATTGAATTTGTGTAGGAAGAAAGAAAACCTCTTTTTTTTTTTTTTTGTGATAGGGATTCAGTTAGGTGTTTTCAAGAACGCAAAATTTCCTCCTTCAATTGAAAGCAATGCGTCTTCTCTAACAAATTAACTTTTTGTCCACCACATAAAAAGCTTTCTTTCTAGTTAGTACGATATTTTTACTGATATCTAAAGTACGATATGTGTTTAATGTTCCTAATTTCTTTGTTTTCCCGAGGTAATATAACTTTGCTGTTGTAGGATTAGGATTACTACGGAGGTAATTCGGCACTGCGACCAGTCTTGATGCATTGTACCTATGCCCTCAAGTGGGGTATCCCCGGGAAGAAATATGAGTTCGGATGAGACAGAGAAATACACCCACCGGCACTTCTATCCTTAAAGAAACCACCAGATGAGAGATGATGTAAAATGATAATGGAGGAAGAGGGAATTCGTGGGATGTAGTTGACCCAGCATTCACTCGGCGATCCGGGAAACCCCCAAAAAACCTAGGTAGGTCGGCCACGGGAATCGAACCCGGGCCTCAGGAATGCGGGCCACAGACAAAACTGCTTGAGCCATCCCGCTCGGTTTACTGATGTAACTCAGATCTCTAAAGAAGGTGAAGATATTCAAAATAACGGGAAAATCGAGTAACGCCTTTTAGTTTATACTGGGTTCCATCCTAAAACCACAAAGCAGTTTAATTTATGGAATGTAAACCACAATGTTGATATTAGTGCTCGCAGTGTTCTACAAGCACTAAGACCTTCGGGAATTTCTTTGACACCTTGTTACATAATTTCAATTGGCATTTAGTTAAGACATCGGCCAGCAGATCGTGCTGCAGAACAGAGCCTACACGATTGGGCTCTCCCCTCTCCAAGACCCGGTTCGAGTCCAGTAGCAACCAATGAATGGGATAGAAACAGGTTGACCAACATTGGGCGCACCCGCTGAATACCCCGGCGTAACGCCTCGAAACCTCAGTAATGGATGAGGGTGCAGTGCGGCTGCCTTAGTGGCTGGTCTTCAATTCTCATTACTAATTAATAGCAGTTACGCAACAAATTAAGAAAGAGGAATTAGTTACATTAAGACTAATAAATAATTAAATAGGTATCGTTAAAATGTAACATTTAGAGCATATTAAGTTACTAAAGGTGAAATAATGTACTAAATAGATTTATAAAAGCACACTCATTTAAGAGACATACTGGTCACTAATGGTTAGAAGTTTAAAATTATAACACCATAAGAAATAGATGCCGGTTGGCATCTAGCTAGAAGAACTGCTGACCTATTTTATTATAATTACTTAGTTTAAAAATATATTTATACAATTATGATTAGAAATAAAAAATTAATGAGTATTAATTCATAAGCATTAAATTTGGAATGTGTGTCCTGATATAGGCAGGCAGATGCCGGAAATACATTTTATTGTTTTAATTTATTTTATTTTCATTACAGAAGGGTGGAACTTATTAGACTCAAAGCAAATTTCTTCTTAATTCCTGTCCGGAGTAAGTCTCCAACACATTGGAGCTTTAATATGATAAAAGCTTATAGACTTTTCAGACAGTCAGAATTAGATGACATTCTTTAGTTGTGACAAATACTGTCAAATTTCTGTCTTATATTAATGTATACAAGATATATTTCTTAAAAGATATGTTGGTGAATGCATTTCCAGTTCGGGAAAAAAAAAAGAAAAAAAAACCTTTTCAGTTATTTTCCTCACCACCATTAACTATGAAAATTTAAGATCTTTGTGGATATTAAATACCTACTACTTAGATAATTATTCTATGTTGCAAATTTTTTGTTTTGTGTAGTTTTCTTTTTGAGTCCATGGGTTGGCAAAACGCTATTTCAGTAAGAAAAATTACAAATGCAATGTATTATTGTTGGAAAGAAACATTCACATGAAAATTGCTGATAACCATTCAGATACGATATAGATTTGATTTTGTAAATCATTTTGAAGCTAAAAACTTTACCGTAAAAAATGTACCCAAGACTAATCATGTTCACATCGCTATATCTATTCTGCTTATAA
Source organism: Mantis religiosa (assembly GCA_030765055.1). Taxonomy (NCBI): domain Eukaryota; kingdom Metazoa; phylum Arthropoda; class Insecta; order Mantodea; family Mantidae; genus Mantis; species Mantis religiosa. The sequence continues at coordinate 265,689,729 of CM060950.1, read as the reverse complement.
TGCACCTTAGATGTTCTACAAATTATTGCACAATCCTATTATCTCGTTTCTGTTAATATGGACGTATACATCCAGAAGCAGTTGAACTTAGCCTTGCGCCAGCAGCTATATTTTGGTAAACTGGAACGCCTCCACAATTAAATTTCAGCCCACTCTGTCAACCCTCCCGGAATGGAAAGGAATATTAATTGAATACTTAATGTACAAGCTGTCTTATCCGCGTTTCGAATTACGATTTAATTAATTTAATTTACTTCCGGCCATATTCTTTCGGGAACTGTTGTGCAGTGATCTAGAAGTTTTTAATGATAAATCCTTCCTTTTACCTCTTAGAACTGCAATATCGTCAATTTCTTGTAGGTATTATTCAGTGTGTATGAAATATCGGGGGATGTAATAATTTCCTTAACCCCAACGAAATTCCTCTAGATTCTATAAATTTGCGTAACATATAATTATATTTTACTGATAAAATGATTATTGGAATCTCAGAGGAAAGTTAAGTGAGTAGAGAAATATTAAACCTTTGTGCCTTCATTTATTCCCATAGTTATTCAAATACATAGAGACTCTAGTAGTTTTTGTGTAATACTGAGTCTTGTAACAACAACGTTCAACGTGATAGGAAGATTACTTATTCCCAGGTAATTTAAAGATATTGGAAATGGCAAATAATCTGCAGTCTTTCTGAAAACCAGCCTTCCAAACTATTAATTGTATATCTGTAACTACATCTAAATTCTGCCCCCTCGGTAGCATAGATGGTAGCGTGTCTGCCTCACATTTAAGAGGTTCCGAGTTTGACTCTCGTCGATACCTGGATAAGGCTTTTCTGGGGATTCTCCTTATCCTAAAAGACGAATGTCGGGTAACTCTAAGCTCTATAGACCCTAGGTTGTTTTGAGCATCATTTCACCCATTTCGATATGACTTAACTTGGACGATGTAAATTAAAATTATATAAATTATGTTGCAAAAGTTACTTATAACTTTAATGTTTGCAGAATGAGCTTTATTTATAAATAATCACAAAGTATAATATGATAGAAATAGTAACCAGTTCCAAAAAATCTCATAGCATAGCAGCCGATATTTAAAGCAACTTGTTGAAAAATACTGCATTTCCTGTTATAGTTTGTACAAACAGATGCCAAATGGAAAAATATTTCCATATTATTTAAAACATGCAAAAGTAACCCCGATATAATAAAAGAGCTCTTAATAAAGACGCCTCAAATTATGGACCTATTTCAATTATTCCATTATTTATAAAGTAACAGAGTATATAATAAATAATCAGCTATACATGAGGTGCATAGCGTTTTTAATAATTCGTGTAACCTTTCCTTTTTGCAATAACAATATATAAGCGTATAAGGTTGCTCGAAGTAATTATTAAAATGTGGCCGTGCCTGCCACATTTTACGGACTTAAATGTTTGCATAATTTGCATAGAGTGGATTTTTAGTTCACATGCATAACTTGTCAGGGAATTAGCTATTAAGATGTGGAAACAATGATCACGAGGCAAGGCAGAGAAATGGTACTGAAATAATATAGGTAATAATATCATTAACGTTATAATGGTATTTACCTACCATGTGTAGAGTTAAACAGAACGCAAAATAGTTATAGGTATACATGGGGGCAGCTACCGGTGTCCGGAATAAAGACGCCAATTCGAATCAAATGATTCATTATTCTAGTTCCCTTTTAGGAATATAAACGTCTAAGGTTTCTGCCATTTTTAACTGCTTCAAAATTGGAAATTGTCAAGCTCTGCAAAATAAGATTTATCATGACCACCCGATTTCATCTAAATATTGGTCCCGAGAGCATGTTTTGAAACAAGAAGAAATCGCAGGGAACCAAATTGGGTCGACACGGTGTATGGCCCAGGAAATCCTTCGGATTTTGATTAAATAGCTCCAAATACAGCTTCAAAGTTGACAGTGTTGTCCAAAGTGAGGAAACGCGGCATCCATCGGGATGACAACTTTTTCATCTTCAACTTATGCGAAATATGATTAAGGGTTCCGTCGATACACCTAAGGCCCCTGGCATTTTCTAAATTTCCGTTTGACGATCAGTGAAAATCATATCGTAGAGTTTCTCAATGACTTGCTTGGTAACCACATCTGTAGGGCGTCCTGGGAACTCCTCATCAAAAACGATGTTCGACCACGTTTAGAGTCATTGAACCAATATCTAAATGTTGTTATAGATGGCCGAAGGTCCCCACAAGCAGAATTCAATTTCGCCTTTTTCTCCTCTCAAGTTTCCCATCCAAAAGTAAAAATCAAATCAGGAAACGTTACAGCAGTGCTTCTATTTTAGGAAAACACGGTGAACCACTACCTGAAATGCTTACCAAATCGAAACTAAGCCATGAACCAGTAGCAAATTTGTTTTGGCCACGTTTTTGGGTCCAAAATGCATATTAATTATCAATGCATATAAACCAAACAGATATAGGGAAGAATTTGTAAATCTAAGTTATACAAACGGTTATCAGACAGTCCATTTTATTCCCCTAAGGATTTATAAATATGAGATGGTTAACATATAACAATTTTGAAGATCAGTATTATCTGAATTGTACATTTGTAGTGACAGATAAAGTTATTATTATTATTATTATTATTATTATTATTATTATTATTATTATTATTATATTTCTCTTTATATACTTACATGTGTATTGTGTGTGTAGATACAGTCTGTCTTGCGTACCAAAGTGGCAGACGGTCAAAGCGACGGTAATAGGTGCTCCGTTTTAATCGTAGCAGTTTTTTTTTTTTTTTTTTTTTTTTTTTTTTTTTTTTTTTTTTTTTTGTAATTTACGTCCTCCAACGTTAAGTCATATCGGACGATGAATGAATTGGGTGAAATGATGCTCAAATGAGTCCAGAGTCCATGCAGCTTAGAGTTACCTGACATTCATCTTGAAGGATAAGAGAAAACCCCGGAAAAAATCCTTATCCAGATAACTCACTCTGACCGAGATTTGAACTCGGGACCTCTTGGACGTGAGGCAGACACGCTACCATCTACGCTACCGAGGCGGGCGTAGCAGCTTATACATATATGAAATCCTGGAAAGCTCCGAATTCGAAGTGTGTAATTACGGCTATTCCTACTCATTATTGTGAAAAATGCAAAATCTATAGAATTATTGTTTATTTACCTAGGAATGTAAGAGAGAGAGAGAGAGAGAGAGAGAGAGAGAGAGAGAGAGAGAGAGAGAGAGAGAGAGAGAGAGAGAGAGAGAGAGAGAGAGTACCGCATTGTACTTAATAATACAGTTTCTATTCCATGATTTCACGTGAAAAAAATGTCATTTTTAGAGAAAAAAAAATCCATGTCTGTCCGCGCGCGTGTATGTTATGTGTGTGTGCGGGAGAAGGAATTATTGAATTAATGAACAGTATAACTCTAAAACGAAAAGTTGAATAAATATTAAACTTGGCATTAAGTTCATTTCAAAATCTACAATATGAAGGCTTACAAGAAAATCTGCCACTCCTACCTAGCCTTTAAGTTGAACAATTTTCGAAATGTTTAATATTCTGAAGAAATACTGTAAGGATTTTGATTAAAATACATGTATTAAAGGTATTTACATGATAATTTACAAGACTAATAATGATTATATTTGAAATTTGCTGGAAATAACCTATGAGGTTGTCTTTATTCGAAAGGAATTTTGTATAATCTTGTATAACGTTATAGATATGCCAAATGATAGACAAAAACGTACTGCACAAAAATGCAATTTTCTTTGAAGTATATATACACCTTATTTCAAATATCCCTTCTATGTGGCACAGGCTATTTCCGAGATATGTGTTAAAGTGTCTGTAATTGTTTAATGCTTTGTCATTCTTTTAAAATCCTGTCGATTTTCATTATTTCTTGTGATTGCATGAATAGAGACTGGAATTTGAAGGTCATCACATAGCGACAATGCTTTAAATACTCACCTTGGTAGCGTAGATGGTAGCGTGTCTGCCTCACGTTCAAGAGCTCCCGAGTTAGAATCTCTGCTAAGGCGAGTTACCTGGACAAGGTTTTTTTCGGGGTTTTGCCTTATCTGATAGACGAATGTGGGTAACTAAACTTCATGGACCCCGGACTCATTTGAGCATCATTTCACCCATTTCATTCATCGTCCGATATAACTTAACGTCGGAGGAAGTAAATTACAAAAAAAAAAAAAAAAAAAAAAAAAAAAAAAAAAAAATTACGATCTCTTTGTTTCTATACAGGAATGTTTTAAAAAGGGTACTGTTATTTCTCTAAAAGTTTTATTTGAATTAAAAGGAAATCAGAATAGTTCTAGACCCATTAATAAATAATAGGGATTAAAGAAAGTTCTGTGAATTAGATCAGACTTTTTCAAGTGGTCGCTTTTTCTTGGGGCCATGCAAATAAAATGGAATTTCCAACTCATCTGAAAGCAATTCACTTTTAAAAATCTTGAATATCAATGTAGCCTATTGTATTCTTCTTATGTCTATAACAAAATGTGGGTAATGGAATGAGTTTTTGTAAGAACGGCTTATGCAAAAGTGAGTAGAGGAAGTCATTTTACACATAATATTCTTATACGGATATTATGATGTATTAATCATACCTTCTAACTGATATGAAAGTCGTGTTTGTACCTTGTGTTTCCCTGATTTGTTTATACTCAGACACTGAAATACTAATGAACACTTATAGAGGTATTTGAAACACTGTAACTCTTTGAAGGCAATGCTTCTTTGCATCTCTGCTGTTACTGAAACTGTTTCAAAGCAACTGGAAAATATCTGAATGCACAATTTGTTTATAGGAAAGAAGTTTTATAACAGCTGCATTGTTCGTATTGTTATTTCTGGTTATGTAGACAATGTTACCGCCATAACTTACGATAACGTGGGTAATGTTTGGCAGAAAAGTCTGCCTAAGAATTATTACTTTGTGGTTCTAATAACCTAACTGTATAGCATTTACTATCCAGTGAGTGATAATTACATATTCGAAAGACAACCTATCTGATTGAGAAGCACCTTCGCTTTATTATCTTAGATCGAGGGATGTCTACGTCACCCATCTCTTTGTTGTGGGGCACATGTCTTGTCTTGCAACACGAAGGGTTGAAACGAGCTGCCTTCCCTTGTAGTAGAAGGCAAATGTCGGATAACTATCAAGTCAATGAAAATAAAAAAGAAAGGAAAAATGGCTTATTAATGGATATATAAAATATTCTTATGAAAGTATATTAACTTATCGACTTCAGTTTTATTGAGATAAACCTTTATACAGAAATAGCTACATATATTACACACTTTCTTACAGATACAAAGCAATAGCGATATCAGATATTTAAGAACTGGACTTAAACGTGTTCATGCCCTTAGAAAGGAATGACAAATTATTGAACAATTTATTTGAAATAAATTGTTTCAAAGAGATGTGCAGAACGTTTCCGTCTATCGCCGATTACCAGTTAAGCAAGATTATATCAATTTCCTTCCGATTGGAGAGCACTTCGTACTATTTTCAGAAAATTCAAGATATGCAGAGATTAAATTGATTATGGAAACATCTGCCGTATATAATATCTAAATCAAAATCGTTAGTGCCATTTTACAGAAAATGAAAAATTAAAAAAGATGTTCCACTTAAAGGATAGTTTGAAAATCTTCCTGACGTATGTTTAGAATACCAATTGAATACCAATTTTGGCGTTTATCCGACATTTGCTTTTAGTTATACTACTCACACATATCTCTACACGCATACACACAGACGCGACAGCGCAAAGGCGCGCGCGCATACATTAATAGATACATAGCATTGTGATCTCTATGGATGGGACTTCTGGGGGGAGGGATTCGGCACTGTGATCAGTCTTGATCTATTGTACCTGCGCCTCCAAATGGGGCATCTCCGCGAGGAAGATTGAGGCTAGAGCAGAGAGAGGGTGGCCGTCCCAAAGAGCCACGACAGTGCAGAGACTCATTATAAATGTTTTCAATTTTATCCAGATATCTCTAATAGCTTTGGGAGAGAAATTAATAATTTAGCTACCAACATTAATTAATATTTCCATTAGAAGTAAAAATTGCAGCTTTGAACAACAAAACTACTTACATAGCCATTAAATAAGCACAAGGCAGCAAATTAGTATGAAAATGCGTCATTCTTTCCTAATGTATAAATCTTTCCCCGGTGGCGACTTTATACCTATAACTTGAACAACTTAAATATGTAGCAGAATCTTATGCTAGTTTATTTATTCACCGAGCGGAGTATTTCAAATATGAAAAGTCAAATAAGGAACTGCAGATTATACTGTGTGCCCTTGTACGGCACTTCAAAACGAATGAGGGCAAAAATAAGCGTAATGGGCAATAATGGCTAAAGGTTCGAGGTATTTATAGTTTCTCTCCGATTTACCTGGGTATGTAGAGGAAATAATACATTTTGCTAACAAATCAATATTGAGATTTCACTGGAAATAGTGAAATAGGGAGTTGAGGCTTCTCGAATTAAAAAATAATCATATTTCAGAAACACGTGTGCGCTCGCTTTTATCTCTGTGGTGTGCCTAGACTGAGAGTAAGAGATAGAGAGAGGGGGAGGGATGGAGGGAGGGAGAGGAAGAGAGCATCATATCTCAGAAAAGAAAATATAAGATAAATTCCAAACTATTTCCAAAGATAATGGGACATGAAGATTTTCAAAAAAATCCCTTTCAGCCCTAACTCTCTTTTCATGAAAAATGTTTCGTTATTTTATATTTTCTCAAAAATGCGTCATATGTCATATTAACATGTTATATGGTTAAGGTATTTGTATGACTAATAAAATGTATAATTTTCTAAGAGCAGCCTACGAAATCCTGTTCATACAGAATGAATTTTGCGTATCTTTATATTATCAACTGGCAAACAATAAGATATAGATAAAATTTTGCCACGCGAAATATTTGGATCTCAACACACAATTTACTGGAAAGGTAGTCAGATAGAACAATAAATACAGTGCCATAGCCGGGAATTTTTCAGTCTCTCCAAACGTTGTCCTACACATGATCAGTATAAAAGAACAATCAATACACACACAATTTATTTCCATTAGCTTGAATATTTCGATGCTTTCACTTGTTGAAGTGCTACCAGTTCTTACTCGCGATTTCATGGGAAAAGTGTGGAAACTTGTAGGATATTACAGAGTGGCCCATTTGCAAAGCCTTTGCCTTCTTTATTTCCTTGCACCGATAATGAAATGTAAAATGGAGCAATTTTTGCAAACTTTATCTGCATTAATATGAAAGTAGGTAGAAATGCAAACTGTTATAAAATGTGGGAGTGCGACAAAGTTGAATGTAACAGTTTTAAAAATCTAAATGTAGTATAGTGTAGGTATAGTTTAATGTTAAAAATTGAATCAGATTTGAGAAATACTATAGCTGGAACCCAAATGAAAAGGCGAATATCGAGATCTCGGAATATCTGTCTCCGAATGCTAATAAGTTAAATTTTCGGAAAGTTTTCTGGTAAGTACTGCCCAAATAGTGAACTCGCATTGTAGCTTTGGAGAGTCAGATATCTTTTACGCAAATACTACTGCTTCGCTTATTGGGATGGAAGTCCATTCGACAGCATCGGTCATTGGGCAATGGATGTCAAGTTTCATCGGGCACGAGAATAACGTACGTACTACGTTCTCCGCGGAGGAATATAGAAGTGGTTAATACGAGAGGCTGTTGATGCATGGATATGAATGTGTGCGAGAGGGAAAAAGGATACGCACGGAGAACGATTTTGTGACGTGGAGAAAATTGTTTGTATGGAAGGAGGAAAAAGGAAGAAAAATGTTCTGAAGAGGAACGCCAGAAGTCGAATGAGAGTGTGGTGGGAGAGCCCGAGAGATAGAAAATGAGTGAAGGACGAGGACGGCGAGGAAAAGACAATAGTTAAAAACGGGGAGTCGTACGACCCTGTGCGCACGTGCGGGAATGCCGCTGCCTTTCTGCCTCACAACGCAACGAGCTCTTCTTTTGTTAATATTGTACCAGCTTCATCAAAATTGTTTTGTTTTAGTGGATTAATGCAGCAGAACTACAAAAGTGTTCTCCTAGGTCCCAAAGTGCGTTCTTAACAAACTCTTTTAATTAGTTATAACGCCTAATTGGTTCTATGGATTTAAATAGAAATACTTAAAAATACTAGGTAGAAATGGAAAAAGCAGATTTAAACGTTGTACATAGCAAAAGCGTTGGTTTTTCTGAACAAAGCTTATTTCTGTCTCTTAGAGTATTAGTACTCCTATAACAGACAGCGAATGGGTAATCTGAAGATGTAGGGGCAGATCTATCGGAGCTGGTATAAATTCTTGTGTAACATCTTAGGTAATATAAGATATTCAGCAAATAATTTTACTTCGATCATTATCTGCGATAAACCACGACTACGGATCGATTAAACTCATTGTGAGACGCATCAGCCATTCGTAGTGAGACTTTCTTTGAAGGAACAGAAAATATCCCGCATCATAGACGAATTTGACCAGCGGTATGTCAGACGAAAAAATATTTAGTTAATAATTAAGGTTCACAATAACTGTATTGGCTGGCCTCGTAGCTCAGTCGATAGATTACCTGCATGACGTGCTAGAGGTCTCGGGCTCGATTCCCGGCTGGGGGTGGGGATTTTTCTCCATCCAAGATGATTCCTCATCTTCCCCAGAATCTGGAAGTAAGAATAAGAAATGTGAATGTGTGCGTGATCTAATGATACAAACCAAAGATTACGAGTTAACACCATCGATATGTTCCACGGCCGCCGATATGACCACTGCAGTTAAAGTCGGGGTATAAATAGAACAAAAGAAAAAAAAGCTGTACCTTTAAAACTTCTAATTTATCAAAATTAAACTGATAAAAGTGAGTGAACTTATTTTACCTTCTTCTGAATATAAAGATCCATTAAGTGAATTTTTGAGGCTGAAGAGAGATACAAGAATATCCCCATTTCTGCTTCTATGTAATCGATATCGTTACGGCTTTACTGCACCTCTAAAGGCAATAGATCTAACTTGAATTATTACAGCATCCTTTTTGGCCTTCAGTAAAAACACATTAAACACAGTTTTCTTTAGTAATTGCTGATTCTGCAATTGTAGCTGTTTTGTATTCACTCTTCTTTAGCAACGATGAAGCTGCAGTTTACGCCAACAAATGGAACAACAGCAACAAATAATAATAATAATAATAATAATAATAATAATGATAATGATGATGATGATGATGATGATGATGATGATGATGATGATGATGATGATGATGATGATGATGATGATGATGATGATGATAATAATAATAATGATAATGATGATGATAATGATAATGATGATGATAATGATAATGATAATAATAATAATAATAATAATAATAATAATAATAATAATAATAATTAATAATAATAATAATAATAATAATAATAATAATAATAATAATAATAATAATAATAATAATAATAATAATAATAATAATAATAATAATAATAATAATAATAATAATAATAATAATAATAATAATAATAATCAGTACTATATTCGTTTAGTGTACATTATCACATTTAAGAAACGGTATCCCACGAAGTCCACAATGAAGTTAATAACGGAAGCATATCAACTACTAATCAAGCAAAATATCGACATCGGTTTGGATTCTGCTTCTTACACTGGAGCAGATATATTCGTAGAGAGGTATGAACTGGTGATTTTGGTCAAAATGATGTATTACTTATTTTCACTATCTTAATGAAAAATTCTCTTTATTTTGATATATTATTTATGTTTGATGACCCATTTCAAGAATTTTAAATATATTTAAATAATATTAATGTTCTAGGTACTTAAAAATAATACACGTATCCACAATTTTAGAAAGGAATTGATAACTGGAACCACAGACACCAGAAAATCCACTCACATGCCCTGAGTGTGGCTATTAAGCCGGTTTTGCCCAATCACGTCTCCTATGTTATTATTGTTCATGTTATTACATAGTAGTAGTAGTAGTAGCAGTGTCAGTGGCAGTAATAGAAGATTATTCGAAGGGGATTCGGCACGTCGACCAGACTAGATCTATTGCACCTATGCCACAAGTGGGTTCTCCGGCGTCTCTGTACTACATTTTACCAAATAGAAACTCCCCGGTGGTAAGTTAGGACAATGCCATGGTCCCGAAACAGTCACAAGGCCGGTTCGGAGACCGGAAGTCACCTCTCCAAAGCAGGATAGTCCAGGCAGGCTTGCACAACCGGCATCCCGCCTGCCGCGTTGCTGAATCGGCCCAGTAGGACGGCTCAGAGGCGGAAGTCCGTCCCGCCGGAGGGGAAAGCGTTTTCTTCAGAGCATATCATCCCGCCATGACCGCCGAAACTTCTATCATAAAAGAGACCACCAGATGAGAAATGACAGTGAAAGTGGAGGTGAAACGGAGGGACAGGAAATTTGGGGGATGTAGTTAACCTACCCAGCATTCGCTGGCGAACCGGGAAAATCCCCGAAAAATCCATATGTCGGGTAGGTTGGCCACGGGTATCGAACCCAGGTATCCCGAATGCGGGCCACAGACGAGACCGCCTGTGCCATCCCGCTTGGTTATTAGTTCACATATAATATGGGAAGCATAACGGGAGTGAGTGTACTGGATAATTTAAGTGTGGAAATTGAATTAAGTGATTTATTTCGTATAAGAATTTTTAAGGCAGAAATTGCAATGTAAGATTCCTAAAGCAGCCAGATCTAAAGTGAAGCTCACTGGAATATGTCGACGAGGTGTTATTGTGCAGGTGTATTTTAATTCGTATGTAATATGTGAAAAAAGGTGTCGGTGGAAAGGTTTGTCCTGATGGTTGAGGGATGCGCATCTGAGCTCGTTCCAGTCTTCTTCTGAATTCGGGGAGGGTGCGCATATCCGATACACTACTTTGATTTCTGCTTCGCCTAAACGTGAAGTTAGGAATTAACCCGCCCCTAATCAATCGGCCAGCACTAGGTACTGTACCGAACTCCAGGGTGAGTGGGACGGTGAGCCCGCTATATCCCCTGTGTAGCCCTGTCATCCCAATGGGATGACCCCTTGTTGGGCTCCGTGATGGGTGGGGAGAACTGGGGGTTTAAACTCACTCCATTTCTTATGGCAACCAAAAATTTTAACGGAATTGTTAACAAAGGTGTAAAAGAAATAGCTGAGTCTTGTGGTCCTCGCTATTTGGTTATTTTTAGAACTGAGGAAGGTCGGAAATTTACCACCGTGACCCCGTTTATTATCCAGAAGGGTTTAGTAAATATCGCTGGTCCCGTAAAATCGTGCATTCGAACTGGCAATGGCACGCTGTTGGTTGAAGCTGTTTCATCGACACACGCTACGAAAATTTTGAGAGCCACTATGGTTGCGAATTATCCGATGCGCGTTGAATTGCATAGGACTTTGAACTCCTCGCGTTTTGTAAACAGCAGTTTACAGGACGCAATGTCCAATGAGGAGATTCAGATAAACTTGGCGGAACAGGGTGTAACCAATGTATATCGAGTCCACCGCAAAGAACGAGGTGATACGGTGCCCACTCGTACTCTGTTTCTTACCTTTGATCGGGTAGATCTCCCGCAAAGGATTAAGGCAGGGTACGAAGTTATTGAAGTGAGGAAGTTTATACCCGATCCACTGAGGTGTTACAAATGCCAGCGCTTTGGCCACACGCGTGATTCTTGTACTGGTATTGCTATCTGCGTTGACTGAGGGGAAGTCAAGCATGATGGTGCATGCACCTCACCTCCAACATGTATCAACTGCAGAGTTAATCATTCATCAAACTACAGAGAATGTCCCCGTTTAATGGAGGAAAAGGCGATCCAAGAGGTTCGGGTCAGAGAGAAAGTATCCTTCTTGGAAGCCCGGAAACATTTGCTTAGTCGTCATCCTTCTGTCCCTAGGACCGTTACTTATAGTGCAGTTGCAGCTAAGCCGGTACCCAGACGCGAAATCGCAACACAAACTAGCGACTTAAACGGGGCATTAATTGCGGTAAAAACAGTCACACCAAGATCACAGTCACAGCAAGAGACACCAGCACGAACAACAGTGAGCATGTCCAAGTCTTACTAAGAAGAGTGTTTTAGCCAACTCACCGCCGAAAGCATCAACCTCAAAAACATTTGAACCAGTAATAGATAGTGCATCGCCCAGAAAGTTCAAGGCCACATATGAAAGAACTGACTTCCTTAAGGACAATAGTAAGAACATTATGAAGCCAGCTAGTCAGCAAAGAAGTCCGTGACCATCTTGTTATAGGTCTTCTTGTGAGGAATCATCTCGAGAGGACACAGAACGACAATCATCATCGTCGATGGCAGATTCCGATCAGTTCGAGCCCCTCGAACAGAAATTTTATGCTGGAAGGCGGTCCTCCTGCATAGAGGAGATGGAGCAAGAAGATGCTTCCCTCACTACCAGAATGGCAATGGAAAAGGGGCAGGATGAACCTGCTGAAAAGGGTGTCGGCCCATTGCCGAAGAAAGGGAATAAATTGATTCGCCCACCGCAGGGCAGGTAGTTTTAAAATTGGTTTAAAATTTTAGAATCGATTTTTATGTATTTGGCATTTTACTAATTTTTAGTTAGTTTTTCATTGCTCCTTTTGTTTTCTAATTGCGCATGTTTATTTGATTTGTCATTTTATTTAATCTTTTTGTCATTTATAGTTGACTTTATTATGGATTTTGCCAGAATTTGGCGTTTTAGGGAAAATTTGCAGGTAGCTAGGAAAGTCAACAAAGTCAACCGTTTTATGCCTCTTGGTGGTTTTAATTTTTTTTCTCAGTTAAATTATAGCTTTCCATTAAGGGGAATAGCTTCTATATACCCAACAGCGGTTTCATTATTGTCATATCGTTTTTACTGTACTTGTGTATTGTGCAAGTTTATTTTATCTGCAATTATATTTCTGATTTATTTTTTGTTATTTGTAGCTGCAATATCGGACTTTTACCGTGGCAGTTTTTTGAATGGCGCTGAATTTAAATGTTTTAAAATTTTAGATTCGGTTTTTTCTTTTTTCGGCATTTTACTAGTTGTTAACTTATAGATTTTCATTGCTTCTTTCCTGATTGTGCATGTGTATTTGCTAAGCCATTTTACTTTGAGTTATAGTTTCATTTATCTATGGATATTACCATGATTTAGTTTTTAATAGGCGCTGATGACCCTAGTAGTTGAGTGCCCTTATATACACCATTATCATCACCATCATCGCCTACCTCTACTTTGCGTATGTGGGCTTGAGGTCGGTAGACGGGTTGACAGACTAAGGCCCTTTGGGTTGTTACGCCATGGGGGGGGGGGGATTTGACATTATAGGACGTTTAATCTGCCCTTAAAAAGAAATGGAAAAGTCTAGTTTGTGAAATAGAAATTATATTCACCTGCTAAGTATAGGGTACACTGTCTGTAGTTTTGTTTATTGTGCACAGTACTCTATTGCATAAAGATGGCAAGTATGGTCTTGATGACGAGCACGGTTCAAGGACATCTTGAACTCAATGTGCTGTCTTTCTCAGCTGTGTTTCATTGTGCTTTTCAATTTGCTCAATGGAGTTTGATAAAAAATTAATAATAATAATAATAATAATAATAATAATAATAATAATAATAATGATGATGATGATGATGATGATGATGATGATGATGATGATGATGATGATGATGATGATGATGATGATGATGATGATGATGATGATGATGATGATGATGATAATAATAATAATAATAATAATAATAATAATAATAATAATAATAATAATAATAATAATAATAATAATAATAATAATAATAATAATAATAATAATAATAATAATAATAATAATAATAATAATAATAATAATAATAATAATAATAATAATAAAAAGTGAGGAATATCTTGTTCACTGTAATCTCGAGAACGCAAACCGTAAGTAAAGATGCGTGAAAGTTGAAGCCTGAAAGAAAATAGCGGTGCCTGCCAAAATAAGTTAAACATACATGGAGAGCCTTGTCAATTTGTTTATAGGGTGGTATAAACGAACAATAAAACTTGAAAATCGTCTTACAATTCACATCACTGCAGTGGAATGGAGACCTCAGTCAAAGCGGTAAATGTAATAATGTTTGGATATGCCATTTACTACCGCTCAGTAAAGCAGTAAATTACCGGCAGTGCAGTCGAGACCTCAGTGAAAGCACTAAATGCAGTCACTGTGCCTTTCTGCAGAATATATCCTACAGTAAGGTATCACTCAGTCAAAGTGGTAAATGTAGATAATCATTGTATTTTACTGCAGGCAATATGCAGTATAGTAAAGTTCAGTAAACCGAACGGAATGACCCAGGCGGTTTCATCTGTGGCCCGCGTTGGGAGGCTCGGTTTCGATTCCCGTGGCTGACCTAGCTGAACTATGAGTTTTTTCGGGGGTTTTCCTGGCTGGCCAGGCGAATGCTGGGTAGGTTAATTACATCCCCCTAATTTCCTGTCTCTCCATTTCACCTCATCATTTCACATCATCTTTCACTGGATGGTCTCTTTCAGGGTAGAAGTGTCGCCGGGAGTCTTGGCGGTGCATGGCGGGATGATATGCTGAGGAAAACGCTTTCCCCTCAGAGTCGGCCTAGTGCGCTGATTCAGAAGGGCAGCAGGCGGGATGCCGTTGTGCAAGACTGCCTGGAGCACTCTCCTCTGGGGAGGTGGCCTCTTGTCTCCGAACCGGCCTCGTGACTGTTTCGGGGCCACGCAGGTGGAATGACGATTTCCCTAAGCCCACCGCCGGGGAGTTTCCATCTGGTAAAGTTTAGGAACCTCGCCCTCTGCACTGTAGTGACTCCTTGGGGTCGGCCGCCCTTGTCTCCTTTCGCCTCATCCTCCCTTCCTTGGTTGCCCCACTGGGGGCATAGGTACAAAATACCAGTCTGGTTGAGGTTTCCAAATTACCTCCGAACAATCCAGTCCAATGTTCAGTAAAGCAGTACATTACTGCCAATGGTGTCGAGACCTCAGTGAAAGCAGTAAATATAAACATTTTATTTTACTACAGACACTAGGTATGCAATAATATTATCGACTGCTCATTAAAGTAGAGTTGGGGAGATTAAAGAAAGTCATATGCAAAATGGTTACTTTTCAGTATAATTTTAATACATAGTTAATAGCTATAGCAATATTGTTATATTACCTTGGATTTTACAATTTAAGTTAATACTATACAACATGACGATAAATTTCCGAGCAGCATAGCACAGGATAGGCTATCGTGTTTACTGATGTCGTGGCTTAATTGTAAAGCAGAAGGTAAAAAGTAGTTGTAGTCAAGCGATTGGGAAGTAGCTTTTACTTTTGCATCTTGAATATGGGTAATTTCAGCTTCACGAAAATGATTCTAGCGGAAACCTTGTTATCGCGTTTCGCACGAAAGCCCTAGGATAACTGCGTATGACCTTTTAATTTTTCTTCAGAATTACCCAGAAGGAAGTTGCGGTTTTATCATGGTTTTCTTTTTGACGTATTTTGAATATCTGGCCTTGTAATTCGCGAATGGTCACGCAATGTTATATAAATTTGAGTCACTGTGGAACAGAACTGCCTGACAAAGTAGAACCTGTAATTATATGCCGGAATATTCCAAGTTAGTCAGGAAGGGCCGGCCACATGGAGTTCAAGTGCCCCTTTTTTTCTCTATTTTAAGCAACGTGTTCCTTCTTAGACTAAATTCTAGTTTTTGACCGTTATATTGTTATCAGTGTATGTAGAAAGTAACGCCACAATAATAATATAATACTGCATGCACGAAGCTCATGAACGGAAGTCCACGGTTCAAATCATCAGAACCATCGTTCCGGACTTAGGGCTTTTCCTGGGATAACTGGCATAACCGTTAAGTCCAGGAGACTTGGAACAACCTTAGACTTGGAACTATGCCTTTCCAAACTGTTTTATCCTAATCACCACATTTTTCATGTATGTATTATCAGTGTCGACCGCCTGTGGTGAAGTATGCAATAAAAACGGGCGTTTAATACAATTGAAAAGTAACTTGTATGTTTTTTAATTGTTTATTAGCACTAAGCTAATATATGTATGACAAGACATTCAGCCAGGCTCTTAATCTGTCATATTTAATTTACACAATGCATTTTCTGTATACGATTTCTAATACTTTATTATAATTATGAAAGTATTATAGTTTATCGTTTAATTTAGTTCCGTTTGTGCTACCTCTCTTCTCACAGACTAATTCAACTTTTTACACTTCCTGCATTTCTGTTCTTATTTCTAGCTCTTCTAGCCTGTTTTGTTTTATTTCACAATTTCTCTTCCATACCCACCATGCTTGACGCAATTACTTTCAACATTTTCTTAGCTTCAATTAGTCCTCGGATTGATTGCAATTCCGCTAATAATTAACTGCGATGAAATTCCTGAAATTCCAAAGTTTGAATGTTTTGGGGGTATTTTTAGCTTGCTGAAATCAAATTCAAAGCCAAAAGTTCCTATCACATACCATTTTTTTCCATTTTATTTATTTATTTTCCTTATGTTGTTCTTTTCTTATGGTTGTAGGAACTTATAGCATTATTATATATACTGCAATGCTTTAACATGTGAAGTTGTATATTGTCAGGATTTGAAAACAAAATGTATTTAATAGTATATTGTGCAACGAGACTACAATGGCAGTAATTATACCAAGCGAGCTAAGCGAGGCGAGTTTAATAATTACGATACGAGCGTTTTAATTACCATTATAATCAAACTTCATACGACTGTTTATGCTCGATCATGCATATAAATTAAAGGTTTTATTTTAAAGTATTCATTTCTAGTTTGAGTGATATGTTAGAATCGTTATTGTTTTGTCTAAAGTGAGACGTAGTATGTAGTACGCAGGCGCAGAAATTATTTCGATTCTATTCTTTTTTTCAAAGCATTGGTTTTACTTTTAATTGATCCATGATTTATTATAAAAAAGGTAAACAAATAAAATAAGGAGTTAAAAATTATTCAATTTAATATCCTATAAACAGCTGTTAACGTGTGGCATAGTTTAATCTAAAAACATTAAAACAAAACATTGGTAGCATTAGAAAAACTTAAATAGTTTTATCATGAGGTATTTAACATCAGGTGCTTCATTTATAAATGTTTTCATGTAAATGTTTTGGCTTTTTTCCCATTATAGCCTTCTGATTTGCGTTTTGGTAAGCTGTTCAATTTTGAATATTTAGAATGTCAATTTGGTGCCTAATGTTGAATGTTGATTTCAAAATAGAATAGTGAGTCCATAAGTCAGTGATTCCGTATTTTGAGACAATTCTTCGAAATACACTAGGAATACAATTTCCAAACACGAATTTATACCTTTTATTATTCTCCAATCCATGAATTGTGAATAGAATTTTTCTACTTCTTTATTTACTTCTGTGGTAACAAGTTATTTGTAACATTGAGTGCTTATGCCGTAACTGCTGGGATGTAAGTTCAGTGTCGCTGTTACTAGTGTCAGATATCTGAGTTTTTTTTTCTAAACTGGCGCTAGTACCGTTATCTATCGAAATGAGAATAATCGATACTTGTGCTTTCACAATATTCCGTGGCTACTTCTGATTGGTCGAATACCAATACTTTAATGAACAGATGTACTATAATGAGGCCCATTAAAGTAATGCTACCAGTCGTATAAATACTAAAGTTTGGCATGGTCGAGCATAAAATATTTTTAAGGTTGTAGAAGTACAAACTTAAGGCACCGGATGTTCCTTATCTGATACAGGGTACGAGAGCGTAAGGAATTTAGAGTGAGCTAACGTACTATCTTGTCATTACTGTATGATTATTTTGGCCACACTTTGATGAAAGATGTACTCTTATCTTATCTTTGTGGCACACATTTACTCTAGTTCCCCTCAATGGAAACAAAATCAGTTTCAGTCTTTATTACGGAGTATAATGTAATCTATTAGTCAGTACGAAAGTATTTACCACGTCGCATCACCCATGAATGAATGATCCAGGCCACTTTTGTTATATACGAGGAAAATGCACATTGCCTAAGAAGAGGCATAATATTACATATTTTGTAAAACAAAAATCATATCTTGCCTACTTTGAAATGCAACTTGGCGACCAAAGTAAAGCTTGGTCACCACACAAAGTAATGTATAGCTTGCATTAAAGAACTTCGTCATTGGGTCAACATCAGATCATTGCTATCTTTTGGAATAACTATGGTTTGGAGAGAGCAGACGAAGCATAGTAATGACTAGGGCTGTGAACTTGACGAAATATCATATTTTTTATGTGTCATCACAAACAGTACAGAATGTAATATGAATTCATTTCTCTTAAAAATGAACTAATATTGACTATTTTTATTTGCACCTTTTTGCAGTTTTCGGGATTTTAATGTCAAGTCGTAATTTTTAGGAAATATCCTGCTTTTTCTCGCATTTTCTTCAGCTTTTTGCTTTTAAACGTACTTTTTTACGTTTTTTTTTTAAATTTACGTCCGCCCCAACGTAAAGTTATATCGGACGGTGAATGAATTGGGTGAAATGATGCTCAAATGAGTCCAGGGTCCATGGAGCTTAGAGTTACCCGACATTCGTCTTGAAGGATAAGGGAAAACCCCGGAAAAACCTTATCTAGGTAACTCGCCCTGACCGAGATTCGAACCCGAGACCTCTTGAACGTGAGGCAGACATGCTACCATCAACGCTACGGAGGCGGGCTACTTTTTTACGTTATTCACATGTACTGTACTTTAGAAGTTGACACTCCTCAGAGTTTTTTTTTTTTAACGGCGGAAGTAACCGAGGAGAAAGGTATATGAGGCTATTTGATAAACGCATGTTTATTTTGCGGTCACAGGGCATAAAACATCAAAATGTTTTACTTTTCGTTATAGATGCAGCTAAATACCTATATGGTGAAATCGGAAACCGCAATTACTCATTTTACTCTAAAGTGGTTCACGTTAACATGCATAGGGCATGACCTTCATAGAATATAGCTGTTGCTCAAGACTTGCTGGATGATCCTCAAGTTTAGGGAAGTTTGTCATTTTTCAGTGCCAACTTTTCAATTCTTCAGAAACAGTAATATGGCTAGAAAAAAAGAGATAAGAGCAAAGCTTCGGTTATCAAAAAGATTAAAGGTGTGGAGGAACACTTGCAGAAATGTGTGTCGAAAAGTTTGTCAAGAAGTTTGAGAGAAAATGAAAGGTGTATTAGGAAAGAACATTGGGTATCAGTCGTCATGTAAAACTGAGAAAGTTCTGCAAGATGAACATTTGGACTTTAGTTGTTTCGAAGGGAGTTTTTCACAGGGAACAATGGTCACTTCAAATATGCGCCCATGACGACAGTTGAAGTAAAACAGAGTTTTTCAAAGTATAGGAGTGTTCTTCAAAACAACTTGCGATCCTTCAAACCCGAGAGCTACTTTAACAATGCTGGGTAAGAGATATGCCTAAATATAGACATTTTTCCTAGTATACATAATATGTAGGGACACATTGCATAGTATTTCTAATTATAATAATAAAAGTGACATATGTTTCTTTCTTAAATTTTGGTCATTAAATTAAAAGAATTTACTGTGATATTTTAAAATATTAATGTGGTTTTCCCCAAAATTTAATGACAATTTACATGTTTGGTTCATGAACTTCCCAGCCCTAGTAATGGCTGTTACTTCTGTTCGTGTGATGTGAAGGGGTACAATTCTAAAAATCAAAAACAAATTGTGTATCCAGTCGTAAGGTCAGCCATTTTACATTTGTCCCATAGGCCTTATGTATCAATCCCTGTTCGACCAGAAAATGTTCAGCAATATTCATCCGTATCTGATGTAGAAGGGGGGGGGAGGGAATCACGATCGGCGACAGTGACCATATACCAGAATCGTCTGCTGCAGTACGTGGGATTTTTAACCAGAGTGAATTAAATGACTTAGTGAGGAATCTTGCCATTGAAGCTTCAAAACGGAGTTTAAAGAGTGTCCACCTACATAACGGGAATGTTTTTCGTTCAGTGCCAGTCGCCTATTCAGCGATCCTCGAAGAATCATATGCAGATTTGCAACTGATATTGCGAGTGAATTACGGTAAACACAACCGGTAAACTAGTTGCGACTTTTAAGTTATTACTGTGCTAATGGTCAACAATCTGGGTTTACCTAATTTCCGTGTTTCCTTTGCCTATGGGATAGCAGGGCACAAGTTAATCACTGGACTCATGAAGATTGGCCACCTTGAGAACATTTGAAAGTCCGCTCTAAGAACGTTGTGTGCCAAACCCTTGTGAATCATAAAGTTCTGCTGCCACCTCTCCACATTAAGAGGAGTTAATGAAACAGTGTGTGAAATCTTTAAATAAACAAAGAGAGTACTTCAAGTACATATTCATTTCTCTCTAAAGGAAAATTAAAAGAAGGTGTACTTAATGGTTCTAATATAAGAAAATTGATATCTAATGCAGCATTCAAAACACTATGGGTGAAACGGAGAAAGCAGCATGGATAACTATTGTTGGGTACTTAAGCTCGAAATACCTGAGACACACATTAAAAGAAAATAAACAGGACGACTTTCTCAACTAAGAAGCGATTGGTACAAAATGCGTATGATACATTCAAATAGTAAAGTAGATAAGACAAAACAAAGCAAAGTAAATAAGAAAAAACACAATTAAAACACTCTGGTGACATGTGTGAATAACCATATACCTAATTGCCTTATGTTCTGTATGTTATACTTTGTTTTCATTTAAAATAAATAAGTATATTGAGAACATTTGTAGTCAAATTCGCTTAATTTTACAAAACATGTGTAGTGATTTTGCAAGAAAACCTTACGTGATAGAATTAAATGGATTGAAAATTCGGGTTCAGTGGTCAGCATTATACAAATCACATTATTTAATCCAGGCAACAAACAAAAAGTTTAAATTCGCAGGCTAGTGTAATAATTAATGTGCCAAAAAAGTGGGTCTTTAAAAGAAAAATGTTCACCAACTCCTTTTCTATAGTTTTATTCTTGGACTGTTTCATACTGAAAGGGCACTGTGCTATTCTTCCTCTCTATTGTTGAATACAGTCACAATACCCAGTCACATTACTTCTCATTCGCTTTTTTCTTTAACAAACCTATCTAGCTCACCACATGTCCTCTCCCCTATTGCTGGCTAAGTACTTCCTTGCTTTTATTAATGCTAATGTTTTCATGGGGGAAAAAAAAAACCGACGAGAGAAATATGTAAGAATCTTTGCATCGAACCAATACTGTCCGCCAGCCACAAGAAGGTAAGTGGGGCCTGAACAGGGAGAGGGGTTTGAACGTTTACCTGCCCAGTTAGTGGATCTGTTTACTAGAAATGAGTGTGTGAGAATGCACATGAGTCACCCATGCTACCAGATATAATCCTCGTTTCAGTAACTGCATGATAGGTATTATGCATGAGTAGGTTATGTGGCAACACTGTATATTTTACATGAACCTAGCGTCATTATCACATCCGGAAGGCAAGCATAAGCATCATACGATCAGCAAAAGTGATTACGTTACACATTCCTCTGCCTTACCTTCTTGTGTTGGGTGGCCAGTACATGATATTCTTAACAGCCATCAAAGTACTCTATCAGCCATGTTCCACTTGAAGCGAGATTGTGCTTCATGTAGAAAATGGAAGGTTGAAGATATACGGGTAAGTTGGAGTCCAACGAGTATGTCTATCCATCTAAGTGCATTTTTGCCAACAGGACTCTCAAACGATCTCTAATGCAGAAAGATGTCATTCTACTCCAATTGTGGTTGTAGGAACGACTTTAGTATTACAGATCAAAGATACAAAGATCAACTAGAATCTGAAGAGATTGTCTGGTAGGCGATGCTAGAGAAAAATTTTACTACGTTGATCGTGGGAGTTGTGTGTGGAACTGCATGAAGCTCATGAGGGCATTGTGATATATTATATGTAAGTACATGTTAAGAATTTGATGTATGTATTGGCCGCAACAGAACACCTATTTGTTTTTAAAAGGGTGTATCGAAATTGTACAGTATGGGTTATTAAGTCTATTTGCGCGCATCGCCATTGTATATGCAGTCCACAGTTAAGCGGACTGCGGAACATTCGTGTCCTAACATTGCTAGGACATAAGCATATGTTTTGCAAGAGGTCTAGGCCTTGTTGATAACTTGAAACTCTGGCCGTAGTCTTTTTCAGGAAAAGTTAGATTTGTTGATTGACAAAGCAGTCTTTACAGCTTCAGTCTAGTGAGAGGAACGCAGTACCTATGTCGGTAAATAATTAAATGATATGGGAGGTATAATCCCACTCTCAATTATTAAATTAAATAAATAAACAGCCACCAACACGAACTAGATGACGGTGCGTTAATCATTATCTAATCTGTAGATGTACCTACCGACTATGCTTAAACCAGGAGGATGAGATCCTAAGATTCAGCCCGGATCCACCTGCGTTGTAGATTGTTTTCTTTAGCACCTGCGCCTTATCAGCGCCTTTTCTTTGCCAGTAACAGCCTTAATAATTACTTGATTAACACAGCAGCTTGCTAGTGCTTTTTGCTCTCTCTCTCTCTCTCTCTCTCTCTCTCTCTCTCTCTCTCTCTCTCTCTCTCTCTCTCTCTCTCTCTCTCTCTCTCTCTCTCTCTCTCTCCAGGAGGTATACGTATGTACAAATGTGAAACGCGGCACGTGTATGTTATATACAAGTGGTCCATAAAGTAAATAGCCATGTAGATAGGTCTCCATCAGATTTTAGTCCAAAATTCATATTTTAGTTTGTACATAAGTACCTACAAACGGTAGTTTCACTAATTATCTTCATGTTGTTGTTTTCTTTTTAACTTTTTCTAGAGCGACTGCTAGATGTAAAAATTGCAGCAGAAATACATGCTTTGAGCTCCTTGAATGAAAAAAAAAAAAAAAAAAAAAAAAAAAAAAAACATTTAAAGAGCCACTGTACGAGCGCGCGCGTGTATCCAAAGCCAGAATTCGGCTAAATACCAGATTTGAGATCTAAATATGGTTTCCTCCGAAGTTAGCACACGAAGATTGTGAAGAAAATATTTCCAAAAGAAACTGTTCCTTTACATGGTACAGTTTTGGAAATATTTTTTTTTTCCTAAAAAGGCTCCTAACATTTTATTTGAATGCCGAATTTTAAGATATTTACATGACAAATAAAGTGCATACTTGATATTTACAGAATTAGCCTGTGTAGTCCTCTCTTCACTCTGAATGATCTTAGTATAATTACCAAACTCGAAACGAAAATAAGCGTTTATCCAAAAAAATTGTAGATCTCTTTAAAATGCACAGAAATTGTCAAACGTATTTTTGCAATTAATTTCAGAGAAATTCCTTGTTATTGGTTTGATTTTTCAAATAGTTATACTTTCGTGAGGTTGCCATTTGTTTCCTTTTCCCGATCCGTGCAAGGAGCATAGAATGTCAAAGCTATCCATAGCGACACATTCTTTAAGAATTTAAATATTACTTTACCTTCTTTATCTCTCAGCAAAATGTGTGAATGTTGATGGGTTGGTTACTACACTGCCCATACGGCCGACGACCTCCGGGGAACCTCGTTCCGCCAAGCGATGTACGGATGTCATTTATTAACTGTCACCCAGAGGGCTTTGATGAAGGGCTGATAATGATAAATACCGATGGAATGGGAGGACTTACGATTTTACTGTGATTTCGAACCACGTTAGTGATAGTTAACATTCGCTATTTAGAGATGAAGGCCAGCTTAAAACCGACACTCCACAAGTCCTGACTCTCTTATTCGAGAACCGCGAATGCAACTAAGCTACTCTGGCACCCAAATATATAAATGTTAATTGAAGTTTCATATCTGAATTAACAAGATGTAGATACCTACAGTAATATTCTTTTTAAATAGCTTTTAGAAGAGTGGTAGGGAAAATCGTGAGAATGCAACCAATCTAATTGTTATGCATTCAAACTTTTTAGCGAAATTAAAATTAGAGCTAGGAATTATATGCTATTAATTGCTAAAACTAGCAGGAATAGTTAATTCGGTGGTATAGGTAGGCTTTCGGTTATTCTAAAGAAACCGCTGGTGTAGCTACACACTGGTTCTGCATATTCTACCATTTTACAAGTATTTTCTACCTATTTTAGTATACACAAAGTGTAATGTGTTAGTCGTTATAAATACATGATTATTCTGTGTCGTTGTAGCACAGAGGGCCTTGGGTTGCCAACCCGACTGCCGGTCACATGCTCACCTACCGTGGCACAGTTGGGCGATCATCCAACCGATTCGGGGAGATGGTAGAGCCAGCATCCTGCATCCCCCATATTTCCTTCCCTGGCAAGGATCGTTGCCTATCGCAGCTCCTCATTTCCTTGCGACTTATCCATTTTATAATAGGACTGACAACATAACCAAGGTGCTAACAGCAGTAAATCGAAACCAGCTCCTGTCATGCGATTTAATCCAGGCGGGAAAGTTAATCTGATATCTCTGATTGGATAAGTTTAATATGAATTGAATTCTACAAGATAGAAGCGGGGTAGCAACGAACTCTACTCCAGACAGTGAAGAATGTGATCCTAATACACGGGTCAAAGAAGCTCAAAACACATAGTATTCGTGTAATATCGAATTTCTGCTACCTGCTGTAGATATGTTGAAGAAGAAGTAAAAACGAAATCCGGTTTGAACACGATTGAACGTGTGAAGCACATTTTTTTTTTTTTTTTTTTTTTTTTTACGTCCTCCAACGTTAAGTCATATCGCACGGTGAATGAACTGGGTGAAATGATGCTCAAATGTGTCTAGGGTCCATGGAGCTTAGAGCTACCTGACATTCGTCTTTCAGGATAAGGGAAAACCCTGGAAAAAACGTTATCCAGGTAGCTCACCCTGACCGAGATTCGAACTCGGGACCTCTTGAACGTGAGGCAGACACACTACCAAGGCGGGCATCTCGTTCGGGTACGACTAATGCTGCCATAAAGATAAGTTGCACATTTTAAAGGCTTTACATTTTCCCTTCAGTTAGATTTTCTCTAACGTATGGTTTACCACTTATAGAAAATTCAATTAGAACGATGATACCTTCATAGGCAATTTACAAATATATTCGATCTTAAGTACCTGGTGTACATATGTAGATGTTAAATTTTAAACTTTTCTTTTCGTTTTTTCTTTAGAGTTCACACAAATGTGCATCGTTTTATACTTTTATTATAATTTTTTAATATTTGTCACGTAAACGAAGGGAGTTAAAGTTGAATTACATTTCCGTAATGCAGTACTGGAACAGTTCGTGGTTGCATTAGGTACCTCAGCATGCTTTCTAAAGAGAAGCAGCTTCCAGGGGCACATTCAGCATGAGCTTTTGTTATAAATTCAGGGATGCTACTTTACCAATGTATTCCACTCAATATATTTTACTTTCCGGTTGAATTTACAGTTGTGTAATTAAGAGTCGTGCTGTAGTACTCTGCACCATGAAATGTTTTACCGATCTTAATAAGGGCCACTAATATCATTCTCTGCTCTAGAGTTATTTGCGTCTTTAGTGACGAACAGGTTAAACACCTGCTAATCCAATTATATATGTCTATACAGTAAAACCCCGTAATAACGCTCTTCGAGGAGCTGTGGTCTAATCTAACCGCATAATATTCGAGATAGCGTTAAACAAGGAATATGGTTTATTAGATATGAAAAAGCAATTTTGACACTATTTGATAATACGCAGGATAATCAATTTTATTTTGTTAAGTTTTGGGTGCATTATGTACACTTGAAAAGCAACGCACCACTTCTTGTGGAAAATAATCAGCTATGATATGGAACATGCAGGGAGTTTACGGATATGACGTAATACACGATAGCGTTATAATTGGGAGCGTAATCATAGGGTTTTACTGAATTTGTATTTCTTGATGGCTCAGTTTCTTAAGATACTTATCAAAATGGCTTATTAGCTCAATGACTTATTAGCTTGATATGCCTGCATTTGCAATTTCTGCTTTAAAACTGCCATATTCAGGGCCACTTAATTTTCTTTTCTTCTCCTCCTACTCCTCTACTAATTTTATTCTTCATTCTTTCTCCTCATCCTCCGACTCCACTTCCTCTATTCATTCGTTAGACTAGCCTGTCAGTTCATCTTTTTGCTTCGATTTTTACCAGATGCTCAAATAAAAGCTGACTTTAATGTGTATTTTGCTATAGAATGATTTTATTTTAGTTCTTTTCTTTTATCTCTGTTTTCCATTCGGTCTAATATGGTGCAGCGCTTAATCTATCTCAGAAATGTCATTTTCCTGAACTATAGTTTAAGCTGTACTGTGCAATAAGTATCCAGATCTTAAGTCACTACTCTGTGTGGTTTAAATGTTCTTTCTTTATTTTTTCTCTATTTTAAGTTTCGAGTGGTTTTTATATTGTGCCACACAGTTCCTGACATACGTTTCTAATGAATGTACTATCCCAGTAAAACATACATGTCTCAACTTAAGTAACTAAATTGCCTCGTTTGTTTACCAAATTGTATTTTATTTTAAAATGTTTGATCCGACAGGTCCTTTTCCATTGTGAAAATCTTTGTAAGGTGTGATTGTATGTGTCCCTTCAAAAGCATTAAATGCCTTAATTTAAGAGCTAATTTTTACTTTGCATATTGCGGATGGTTAACTTATATTCAACAAGGTAATCATCTGGAATTCAAATTAATTTTATTTTAAAATTTGTGTTTTTAGAACTCCTTTCTTCAACATTTATAACCGGTTAAAATTTGTCATATGTTACAGCGTTTATACAATTCTTAATTCGTTAATTGCAATAACGTCAATCAGTTGAAGTCTCATACAAATAATTTTTATGAGGAACGGATTGAGTAACTTTTTAATTTCAGTGGTGAATTCTTATACGCCATTCAGTAGTTTTAGGGGAAGTTAAAATATTCCTTCTTAACACTTAATTTATCATATAAAATGAGAGTTTAATTTAAAGTTGGCATTTAGAGGTAACTGGATATCAGGAATTCAGTGTAATGATCTTTCGATATACTGGAAATAGATAGGTTCAGATGGTTAATTGAAATGGAAGTCTGCACTTTTAACTTACTTAAACAGTATTGTTAAGATGTATTTCAGAAGAAATTCTGTACATCTGAATTATTCTGTTACAGATCCCATAATTCTTAAAGGACTGGAAGAAAGGATTGCTGCCACAGTCGTCTAGTGGATACCACAGAATGAAAGTGAAACTGAAGTGGAGCCAAAGAAACAATTCCAGTGTAAGGTGGATAGAGCTCTATCTGCTGCTTCTTATCAAATTAGGGTAAGTTTGGTTGAACCAAAAGCCTAGAACAAAACCTTCTGTTGAACGAAAAGCAATAATTTTGTAATGAGACATGCACGTAATAATAATTAGGTATACAGTTGTATAATTGGTAGGTACATTTGGCGGATTGAGTTGAATGAGTTGATGTTTATCGATGATGTTTACTCGTTTCATTATTAAGTTTCGCAGTGATATACAGTTTGTCTTTTGTTTTCTGTATAGCAACGGTTAATGAAATGACTGAAAAATCTGGATTTTTAAACAATACTGGAAGACAAAGTTGCGAACGGGTTCGAGAAACATGGCGTGAAACATTTGAAGCACCACTTTCATCAAGGATCACATTTTATACTAGATTACAGAGCAAAATGTGATGAAACATCAATTTTGAATTGGTAGTGTGCCGGAAAGCCACTCTTTACAGCGTCTGAAAATGAAATGCTAGTTATTCAGATGTTTGTTCAAAGTAAAAAAGAAAAGCAGCCAGGGAACTGAATATCACATTCAGATTTTTGAATGATGAAGATGCGGGCCTGTATTTTCAACGAAATGGGCTTCCGCTCTCTATGCACTAATTGTGCCACGCTTTGCAAATGAAAAGCTTCTAAATACGAGGACAGGACGAAGAGAGTTAGTGGCTACTAATATCCAAATCTTCATTCTCCTATAGAGAAGGCACTGTTAAACTAATTACAGAAAGGCACCTACAACGCGTGCTAAAGCCTGATTATAATAAAGAGCTTGTACAAAAGTGTCATTTGAGCACAACATTTAGACTATAAGAGTATGTAAATGTCCAAAACCAATAATTTGAACAGTTAAGACAATTATGGTGACAGTAATATTCTTTGTTAATGTTTCATCATAAGATTGTGCCACAGTGAAAATAAAGTATATTTTTCTTTGTATACAGAATACATGATTACTTATATACCGGGTGAGTCAGCCGCGCCTTATTCGTTTGTAAGATAGGCCACCCATCAAACGTCATGTGAGCCTTAGTCCAGTTTTGCGCTTACTAAACTGTATTGCTTGATGTTCTTAGAAAGAAGAATGCGCAAAATTCAGAGTAATAGCGGTTTAAGGGACAAAACGTACTGCTCGCTAAAGTACACCTCAAAAACATACGACTCCTTTACTGAGAGCGAATTCCGGTTACCCGGTGATTTTACAAACTTTTTATTAGAGTATACATGACGAAGTAATTCAGTAAACGCCTTGGAAAAAATAGATCTATCATATGAGTACACTAACAACGGATGGCGGATTCTTGTACTTAGAGCAGGGGCTTGTCTGCCAAAAATTAGGAAAAAATTAGAGATACGCCTCATCAACCATGGACGCGTACAGTCAAACCGGACATATTAAAAAACCGGTTTATTTATATTTTTGCTTAAACTCTCGTGCAACTCAATTAACATGCATAAGAGCTTTTGCCATTTATGCAATAATATTAAAACGACCAGCAAATAATTAAAAGTGTCTTAAAAGGCTAAATCAAACACGAGAACTCGCGAGGTGGCAAAGGTATAGCGCCAGCATACAAGTTGTACTACTGAACCCAGAACGTGTTTTCAGGCAAGTCTCGAAATAGCTCCCTGGGATTATGACCACCCCCGTGCCCTAACTCCCAATGACACAGATTCGATTCTCAGCATTGTTAATTTTTTTATGTTCATCCAAAATTTGGAAACCCAATTCACAATAACTTAATTATAAAGTTCCTGAGGGCGTGCATTATACAAGAAGGTCATCAGTTCGAGCACCTGCTTCGTTAGCGAAGTCGTGTTCCAGGAAGAGAAAAAGGGTCATTTCAGCAACACAAAGCATACCAATTTGAAACGACATTTTTAGTAGCAAAATAATTCTATGTCTGTAAAATAGTATTTAACTTCCATATTAAACTCCGATACTGTAATTTCCATGTTTTCTGTGTTCAAATGTGTATAAATGATCCTTATTCCAATCGCACCTACCTATAGGTGTGCTTAAAGAACTATCTACTTGTAGTTCACCGATAAAGAAACATCCAAAATGCCATACAACATAAATAAAACAATTAAAAATAAAAACAATGACAGTTTCAGAATAATAATTGCAAATTGTTAGTATTACACGAAAAAAAAAATAGTATACCTATACAGAGTATTCGAATCACCGACACAGCAGTCAGATGACATCGCAGTTTTCCCGCTAGTTTCAACTGAGCTACCTAGTAACGTGTCAGATAAACATTCCGTGTAACATATACAGGTATTCGCTGGTTCCAGTGTACATTTGCAGACGTGCGAACGTCAGCTATCTAATTACGAATATATTACAGGCGATGCGACATCTAAATTAGTACTAATTTCATTGAGTGTTTAACATCCATGTGAAATACGCGGGCAGAACCTCGTAATGGGGTCGATGTTTTCATGTTGGAGTGTAAAATTCGGATTGCATAGAACTCGAGAATAAGGGGCAGCTGACTCACCTGGTATAGTTATACCCCCGGCATGTAGCTATTGCTTTATGAGGTTAAATAGAAAATATTACAGAATTGAAGACTTTCGGTATTTAAACCCGAGTGAAAAGAGATTTTGTAGAATATTTCACTAACATGTAGGGGAAATATGGGTAAATGATACCCCTAAGGAACCATTAAATTTATGAGAAAATCTTGAACATTTATTTAGTGATTTCTGTTTGATTACATACATTCACAGTTATTTTAATATCCCAGAGCATAATAGCTAATACATTGTTGGACAGATAAGGTCAAACTGAAAAATTCAAAGTCACGGCCGGGATTTGAGCCATGGATCTCCTGGTTTCCGTCCAGTCGCTCTTACCGATTGAACTACCATGGCCAACGTGCCGTCATGACGTTAAATTCTCAAATTGACTTATATATTTATTCCGGTAAACCACTAGGATCTCTCGTATTCGAGATACACCGTTTGTGGCGACTTACTATTGTAAGTGGCATTGAATTTTTCAGTTTGACTCTATCTATCCAAAACCTTAGCCCATACACGGCTAGTGTGAAGGAACGATTAATTGCCATCAATTGACTTAAATAAGAGTTTAATGACGAAGCCTTGGACTCGAGTACTTACACCCGTTTTTGAACACATGTGTCACAATACTACGAGGAAGCATGCTGTACAGTCAACAATGACATCAGCACCAACTTTGCAAATCACAATGATAATCCTTGCAAACTGTGCTAGTTTTTGTGTATAGATGTCTTTCACGTAACCATTTACAAAACTGAAGGGACTCAGATCTGTTGAAAATGGAACCCAAGAAAACAGCTTCTTCTGAAGGGATTCGACTGCCGTAAAGTCCATGCAAGAGCGTCATGGCAGAATTGGTAATCTAGGGGGTGGCACCATTTTGTTAGAAGTACTGCGGATTGATGTTGCTAAAGGACCTCGTTCATCAGTGAATGACCTGATGACTTTCTGTTACCACTCGTATTCCTGAGAACCACATGGAGCCCAGTCACACTTTGCATGGTGTAGAAGTTGGTCCACGAACTCCTAAACCTCCCAATCTAACAATTTAGTAATTTATTAAGACAGAAATATATTTAAACTACACGTTGACTAACCGTTCATATTTACCTCACGCCACACTTCCCCACATTTCTACACATTTATATAGTCTTGAGCTCTTAATAATTGTTTTACTTGAAATTCGGAGGAAAACACCTTATTTGTTATATTCGCATGACCTATTTTCATAGCTTCTACAACCTATTGTTACAAAAGCTTAATTTTGTATGTAATTCTTGTTATCAATAGAAATAGGTTCACATCACACTCCCTTGAAGGCACCGCGGGGATAGAGGAAACCAAATAGGTAATCAAAATCTAGTCACTCTATATTAGCCTACAGATTCCATATAATTTTTCCATTAGATCGCGAGTAACAACTGAAAAGCGACAGCGCTTTGAAATACATATGTACTGAAAAATTAAACAAAAATTATATATACAGGATGATGATGATGATGATGATGATGATGATGATGATGATGATGATGATGATGATGATGATGATGATGATGATGATGATGATGATGATGATTGATGATATGATATGTGTATAAGGGCGCTCAACTGCAGCAGCCATCAGCGCCCTTACAAAAAGGCAATAGCCAGATATAAATTATTCAAAATTAAAAAAAAAGAAAGAGATCAAAACAAAATGACTATAAAATAAATAAGCCCAACTGGGTAAAAAACAATTAAAAGACTATAAGTAAAAATAAAATTCCAAAAGGCATAAAAATTACTACTTTCCATATCAACTTGCCATGACAAAACTGCCTGCCACAGTGGTGGTCGAACCAACTTCTTTCTTTTCTTTGGGGCAGGGCTTGCACTTTCAGCAGCTTTCTCCTGCCTTTTCCTCACTGTCGTTTGGGCAGTGAGGACAGGATCCACCCGCTCCACATCGTCAATGGAAGAGGACGGCTTCCGCACTGGTAGCTTCGAATCCGGTCTCTCGACAAGATCGGAAACTGCGACCGGCGAAGATGGAAGTCGCCGATCGGCGTCCTCTCCAGATGATTCCTCAGATGTTGACGGAGATGCTCGCGGACTTTTGTGCTGGCTAGCTTTCCTTTCGCTCGTCTTACTATTTTCTTTGAGTAAGTCCGTTCTGCCATAGATGGTTTCGGCGGTGACTTGGCTGAATGCTTCTTCTTAGGACTGGACTTGGTCGGCGCGCGCAGTGTTGTTTGTGCTGGTGTTTGTTGCTTTGGCTGTGATCTTGGTGTAATTGATCTTTCGGATACTACTTCCCCGTTTATTTCGCTTAGTTTGTGTTGCGACTTCACGTCTAGGTACCGGCTTAGCTGCAACTGCACTAGAAGTAACGGTCCTAGGTGGGAAGGCTGACGAATACGCAAGAGTTTCCGGGCTTCCACGAAGGACACCCTCTCTCTTATTTCCTATATATACCGGAAATGGCTAATGCCATAGCAGTTTATTTGTAATAAGCAGTATGTATTATGGAATTCCACATATTTGTATAGTATGTTTCGTCTATATTTTAGAAATGACTGTTATACAGAATAATACAAAATGTCTTCCTAATGAAGAGGGTTTCCTTTCCCAGAAAATTACTTAAGTATATATTTGATTTGTTTTCTAAATATGATATTTTAATAAAAGTCGTTAAAAACATTTTTGAGAAAAACCAACATTTAAAATATCTTTCACATAGTGATACTGTGGTTGCGAGAATTTTCTTGAAAATCTTTGTGTTGATATTTGCTGCATGCTGAATCTAACTAACAAGATTTGGTATTTATCAGATATTTCCTTTTTGAACTTTGTTATTCACACTCCGCGTGCGCACAGCCACCCGCCCAAACATTCCGCCCCCCCCCCATACACACATCTAAATATGGAACTTTTCCTAAATATGTATTTTTTTCAGAGAGCCTCAAACCCTCGGCTGAAATCGCCATATTATGTGATTAGCATATTTATATCCTGTTACATTCAGTGCCTTAATATTTGCTGGTAAGTCATACCTCTTAACTTCAAGTATATTAATAGCTTGCTAGAGGTTAGAGTAAAATGGATTCTTTACCAGAAGTTTGCGCAAACGTCTTCTC
Organism: Mantis religiosa; assembly: GCA_030765055.1. Taxonomy (NCBI): domain Eukaryota; kingdom Metazoa; phylum Arthropoda; class Insecta; order Mantodea; family Mantidae; genus Mantis; species Mantis religiosa. The sequence goes on along the minus strand of CM060950.1, from coordinate 265,656,664 downwards.
CAAGTTCTTTGAAAATTCAGCCATTTCTTTCTTAATATCTTCATGGTGGAGTGAAATACAGGATGTTAATTAACTACACCGAAATATTTTCAGAGCAAATAGAGATATCTTAAACCAGTAATATCAGATATGAGACTTATGGTCTGTTGGTTCAAATGTGGAAGTTATGACTATAAGTTTCTAAAGTGCCAGTACGCCTCTGCTACTGATGGTACCATTTGAATGCACAACACACGAAACTGAAGAGCTCCGTGTCGGAGCATTCCCCGTAGCGCAATGGTTACAACATTAGCCTTTAAGTGAAACGTAAACAAGTTCGATTCTTCTTCCTGTTTTTTGTCTGTTTTTAAACTTTTGTTTGGTTGTTTTTTTTTTAATAAGTTGTCTAAAATTTCAATTCTTGCGTAAATGTATGCATTTTATGCAGTAATTTCACCTTATCAGTGCAATTAATTACAGTTCTTTCTAACAAAGGTAGAATCCTATTTAATGCTTTCCCATGGTCCTGAGCCGTGGAGTAGTGGGCTAAGGTAGCATGCTTTGGTTCCCTGCCGCGGAATGCGGGTCGGGATCGATCCCATCCCTGCGGGTGCGGATTTGAAGTCCCGGGTGTAGGACCGGTGCCCACTCAGCATCGTGAGGAAATTGAGGAGCTTACAATAGGTAACCGGCCCTGGTCAAGAAAGCCAACTTTTCGGCTGGCGGTGTCGAGATGCTGACCACGTCTCACCGTATTGGTTGGATGATCGCTCACCTCTACCTTGCGTATGTGGTCGTGAGGACGGCAGTCGGGTTGGCAGGCCTTGGTCCTCTACGGGCTTTCGCGCCATGGGGTAAGTCTAAATTAAATGTTAGGTGGTTTAAAGGCTGAACGAACGTACATAAAATAAAAGTAAATGCAGCTCTTTACCTCAGGTTTATTGGAAATGCTCGAAATGGCGACCTGCGTTTTCAATACAAGCGGCTAGGAATCGACTGTCGTACTCTGTCCAAAATTCTTTGTGTGTCGAATAGCTTCATATTCTGTTATTATTCGGGCAATTAGGTCGTCTTCAGAGGTAATAGGCGTTTCATTGACCAGAGACCTCAGAAAAGAAATCAATTAATTTGAGGTCGTGAGAGCATGCTGTCCAAGCTAGTTGGACTCCCTCTTTCATCGGCTACATAAATATGGTGTAAATCACAATAGTGTTATTGCACTGAACAATCAGCTTCATGTTCTTAGTTACGAATCCCGCTATTTCTTCCCATTAAGATTTACGAATTAAAAACACGAAAAAAATTTAACACGAGAGGAAACGAACCAATAACCTTCAGAGCACCAGTTTTCAGCGTTAAGGTTTGTGCCAGCAGAGTACTTACAGAAACCTCACTAAAGTAGTCTACATGATGCGAGAAGACATTAATCGCTGTTCAGTGTTGCAATGGCAGGTGATTAGTTTGAGATTTGAGAGGTCTTTGAGCCATTAAATCTTGAGGACGCCAACAAGATCTACTAAGAATCGATATTTCTATTCTCGGGAAGCAGTTTTAAAGACATTCTACTCCAATAATTTTACCCACTTTGTTTGAATTCCAACTTATCAGCATCTGATCCCAGTTAGGTTTAATACAATTAACTGCGTAATGCTAGCCGCAGACCATGCATTTCCTATCTCAACTTGCTTATATTACTCACGTCTACAATCGCTGAAACTATTTCTGTGTCGTTCATTAACACCCAGTGCCTTAATATTTGCTGGTAAGTCATGCCTCTTAACTTCAAGTATCTTAATAGCTTGCTAGAAGTTAGAGTAAAATGGATTCTTTACCAGAAGTTTGTGAAAACGCCTTCTCGAAGTGCTTTGAAACTTCAGCCAATTCCTTCTTAATATCTTCTTGGTGAATTATATATACATTTTCCTGATAACTTGATAATCTCTGAACTCTAGACACTCCAGTCTCTACTCTGTGGCTCGCATTTGGGAGGCCCGCGTTCGATTCCCGTGGATGATGTACCTGATCAATGGTTTTTCCGGAGGATTTCCCGGTCGCAGGCCGAATGCTGGGTAGGTTAATTACATCCCCGAATTTCCTGTCACTGCATTTAACCTCCATTATCATTTCATGTCATCTCTCATCTCGTAGTTTCTTTCAGGGTAGAAGTAGAGGTCTCGTCGATACATTACGGGATGATAATACTCTGAGTGAGCACCTCCTCCAGCGGGACGACCTCCGGTCTCCGAGCCAGCCTAGTTGGCCGATTCAGAAAACGCGGCAGACGGGATGCTGGTTGTGCAAGACTACGTGGAGTATCCTGCTAGGTGGAGGGAGGGGGGGGCCTCCGCTCTCCGAACCGGCCTATGACTGTATCGGGGCCACGGCAAGGGGGATGACGATTGTCCTAAGCCTACCACCGGGGGAGTTTCTATCTGATAAAGTGTAGGGACTCGCCCTCTGTACTGTAGTGATCCTTGGGCTCAGTCGCCCTTTGTCTCCTCTCACTTCATCCTCTCTCCCGGGGGTGCCCTACTTGGGGCATAGGTACAAAAGACCAGTCTGGTCGAGGTGCCAAATCCCCTCCGAACAATCCAGTCCATTCTGTATTTCTTGGAAACATTAATGGCATGGAAAGGTAAAGAAAATATATTTTTAAAGGCAATAATAATAATAATAATAATAATAATAATAATAATAATAATAATAATAATAATAATAATAATAATAATAATAATAATAATAATAATAATAATGATAATGATAATGATAATGATAATGATAATGATAATGATAATGATAATGATAATGATAATGATAATGATAATGATGATAATAATAATAATAATAATAATAATAATAATAATAATAATAATAATAATAATAATAATAATAATAATAATAATAATAATAATAATAATAATAATAATAATAATAATAATAATAATAATAATAATAATAATAATAATAATAATAATAATAATAATAATAATAATAATAATAATAATAATAATAATAATAATAATAATAATAATAATAATAATAATAATAATAATAATAATAATAATAATAATAATAATAATAATAATAATAATAATAATAATAATAATAATAATAATAATAATAATAATAATAATAAATAAATAAATAAAAAGTAACGAAGTATGCAATTCGCTTGCTTATTGACTCCCACACACTGTATGCAGTCAAAGCGTCGATTCCATAGCTCCATCAGTTTTAATTTAAAATATAATATTTCATATTTTATCAGTGTCTAGTTCTGTGCAGATATTTTAATATAAGATTTTTCAATGTTACTACCTGTTTTATTGTTATTATTTAAGTGACTTCACTATATTCTTTTAGATGTATGCAACATAGTTTTTGACGGTCGTTTCTTTTGCGAAAGTGCAGTTATTTAAACAATTAAAAAGATATAAAGCTCGTTGTACATATTTCAGCAGAATTTAAGTAAATATAATGCTAGTCAGTTGCGCTCTAGGAACTTTATTTAGTATATAAATCAACATCGTTTAACTACTCACACGTGATGCTTCGTCCACAAAATATTGTCACACTTTATCACACTGCCATATTTGAGCATGTGTTAATATCTTTATACAGTCGTGAAGTAGATGCAGCTGTAACGTTTTGAAATCAGAATACGTTTCTAAACAGTCGTTCTTATATCTGCCACAACTTACTTTGCAAAGTTCGCTTGCGCTGAAGTGATATCAAATAGGAAGTAAACAGAGGATTATCGACCTTCTCTTTGTCTGCTGCAGCACTAGTAGAAAGCCCGCTCCTCTTCTTGCCATAATTGCGAAAATTGTTAGAAGCCGTTCAGCAATAGCGTATTTTGTGATACGAAGTCTTTCATCACGTTATCCTATACTTAAAAACAAAAATAATGTACTTTTAGTTAACATCATGTTATCGGTATGTGGAACGTTTTTAGTGTAATCGGAAAATGTTTGCTGTACATTAGGCGTTTGGAAGTCCTGCATCTCTCTCCTAACAAACAATTACATATGCAGGTAATAAATGTTCAAAAGAAACTTTTACAAAGTATGAACTTTAATGTCCCATTCATAATGAAGAGGTAATGCTAATAGATCAGCCCGCCTCGGTAGCGTGCTGGTAGCGACTCTGCCTCACGTTCAAGAGGTCCCGAGTTGGAATCTCGGTCAGGGTGAGTTACCTGGGTAAGGCTTTTTCCAGGGTTTTCCCTTATCTTGAAAGACAAATGTCGGGTACCTCTAAGCTCTATGGACCCTGGGCTCATTTGAGCATCATTTTACCCATTCCATTCATCGTCCGATATGACAACGTTGGAGGACGTAAACTTACAAAAAAAAAAAAAAAAAAATGCTAATACAGGTAGTGCAAACACGGCAATGAAGTAAGACCATTCAGAATGTAGCTGTAGGCGAAACCAAAGTTGGCACTGTAAATTACATCCATAAATCTTGTCATGTTTCAAATTAAATAATGTAGCCAATAATATCCAAAATGAAAATATATCTAATCGTTATAAACAAATAGGACATATAAGAGTGTGTGAAAACGTTACATCAGCATCTGGCATCAACATTTACAATGCAAAGCACAGCCAAATGGATGAGTACCATGACTGCATAGTAGATGGCGTTAAATCTCGAATCGCAATCGTCTGTTGTTCACAAGCTGTCAATTCATGATGAGGAAAACGAATCCAAAATTCTTCCTCAGTGCACAGAATGCAAGCATAAATTTGAAGTTTGCATTTTCCTGTATTATGCAGCGTGTGACTGATAAAAAGATGCAAAAAGCGGTTGCCAATGAGCAGAGCTGTGTTTCTTGTTATTACGATAAAGCGAACATTTGTTAACATTAGTTAACATTTGTTTTGCAGCTTCAGTTAGAAGTATCTATGTTCCACAATAAAATACAAATGTCTTAAACCTGCAATTTCTCCTTTTCTCGCGAAGGTCTTTATTTACGGTTTTTTTTTCAACCTACGTCCTCCAACGTCAAGTCATATCGGACGGTGAATGAAATGGGTGAAATGGCGCTCAAATGAGTCCAGGGTCCATGGAGCTTAGAGTTATGCGACATTCGTCTATCAGGATAAGGGAAAACCCCGGAAAAACCTTATCCAGGTAACTCACCCTGACAGAGATTCGAACTCGGGAGCTCTTGAACGTCAGGCAGACATGCTACCACCACGCTACCGAGGCGGGTTGTCTTTATTTACATTACTATATAATATAACGTTATATATATGTATGTGTGTGTCTGTGTATGTGTTTGTGTGTACAAGCTAGCATATTTTAAAAATTAATTACAAAATTACTATACTGATGATTATAAAGGTAACCTAAGCACACGAATCTTATTTTTCAGCCATCAGAATTAATTGCATAATTAATAATATTGCTCTCGATTTGGTAAAGCAACCATCTGAATTTCAGATTGAAAATAATTCCTTGTACGTTATATTCAAGCTTACTGATGATACACTATTTTTGTTGTTTGTGATTTATTAATATTTTTAATATTTTTGTCCAAAGAGATTTTAAAGTCGCTTACTGCATAAATCACGCTTTTTTGTGCTAAATTATTGCAAAATTTTGTTGTCTTTTTAACATGAAGGTTAACTTCAAAACACTGTCACTAATTAAACATGCCCCTGCCAAGATGAGGTATCACGGAGATTACAAGATAGTTAAACTAGAGCTAAGCTATTCTTAATTAATAAGGTTCAGATTATATGCTACTCTTTGTATTTAATTTTAGATGACAGAGATCAAAGTTCCAAGGATAGGCAGTCTCTGCTAAGATTGTCGCTAAAATTTTTGTACTATAGAGAGAGAGAGAGAAAGAGAGAGATTGGAAGAAAAGGATAAGGGCATAAGTCATATCAGAGGATAGACAAATGTTTTCGAATTAATAATAGTTTCTATCAAATGTAACCGAGCGTAATGGCTCAGGCGATTTCATCTGTGGCAAGCATTCTGCAGGTCCGGGTTCGATTCCCTGGCCAACCTACGTGGCTCATGTTTTTTGTGGGGATTTTCTCTTGTCACCAGACGAATGGTGGGTAGGTTAATTCCATACCCGAATTTCCTGTCTCTACATTTCATCTCCATTATCATTTCACATCATCTCTCATCTTGTGGTCTCTTTCAGGGTAGAAGTGTCGGCGGGAGTCTCGATAGTCCATGGCAGGATTATATGCTCAAAGTGGACCACTTCCTCCTCCGGTAGGACCGTCTCCGTTCTCTTGGCCGGCCTAGTGGACCGTTCAGGAGCATGGTGCATGGGATGTCGGCCGTACTGGCCTGCCGAGTGTTTTCCAACTGGTCAATAGTAGGAACCTTGCCCTCTCCACTGTCGTATCTCCTTGGGTCGGCCACCCTCCGTCACCTCTTGCCGCATCCTTCATCTCGGGGATGCCCCACTTGGAGCACAGGCACAGTAGTTCAAGACTGGTCTCAGTAAGGATCTATCCTATCCTTCTATCAAACAGTCTCTCCAAGGCGGCCCGGGTTCGATCCCAAGCGACCACAAAGTGATATTTGTGGTGGACAACACGGTGCTGGGACGGGTTTTCTTCCGGATCTCCGGTTTCCCCCGCCATCTCATTCCACCGGTGCTCTGTCTTCATCTCATGTATCATCAGTGTCACCGCCTGAGGTGCCGTATGTAGTAAAAGCGGGCGTTTAAGACTACACTTTTCAATTCACTTCTATCAAACATATTAACTTTGTATCATACAGTTAATTTCACGTTAACATCTGTCATGCGAAATGCACAATATAATTTTACGAACACGAATATCAAAATGCGATTGAGTTCGATAGCCTCAAAAAGTTTCTAAACAAAGTAATAATTTGTTTGGTTTTCGAATGTATGCAGATAAAATTCAACTTTGTACTATCGTAACCAAGTTAATGTAATGATCCAGGTGAATATGAGAGAATGAGAATGGAGCCATTAGTTGAGAGAGAACTGTTGAGTACATAAGTGAAGAGGTTTTTTCTATTCTAATTCCAGTGAATAACTATTGAGAAAGTCACCTTTAGACGTAATTATTCAATAAATGATAATTTGTCTCAAATTACTGGAACGATATTTTTGTCAACATGAGGGAGGAAACAACGAGAGATAGAAGCATACCGTTCTAGGTCAGCTGGTAAATATAGCTGTAAGAAATTATAAATTTTAGAAAATATAAGGCTCAGGATTTTACTTTTAGCAATTAAAATATAAAAGTGTCGATTGAACAAAGAATCAGTAAGGAAATAGAGAATATGAAGAAAAGACAGATAAATATGATGAATAAGTATATGATTAACATTAGAAGGACCGTACCCGCCATTTTGACAGATGCGCTGCTTTAGAAGACATATTTCTTACTTATGTTTTTTTCTACACTCCCCATGTTCTGCGACTTTTAATACTTATGAAAAACACGTATCCAAAGAATTAAGCATTTTGGACCTTTCTAAAAACTGATACAAACAACTCCTACTACAAGGACCGTCATCTGGCCGCCCGCCTCGGTAGCGTAGATGGTAGCGGGTCTGCCTGACGTTCGAGAGGTCCCTAGTTCGAATCTCGGTCGGGTGAGTTACCTTTCATGAGGTTTTTTCCAGAGTTTTTCCTTATCCTTAAAGACGAATGTCGGGTAACTCTAAGCTCCATGGACCCCGGACTCATTTGAGCATCATTTCACCCATTTCATGCAACGTCCGATATGACTTAACGTTGGAGGACGTAAATTACTACTACTACTACTACTACTACTACTACTACTACTACTACTACTACTACTACTACTACTACTACTACTACTACTACTACTACTACTACTAATAATAAACCACCATCCATCATTTTGAAGTGTACGGGAGTGTGAACAATAGGCTTCGTATCTGTCCACATCTGTTGTTGTTTTCCTTCTTGATTGGTTTATGGCTCTCTGCACACGCTTTGTCGATGAGTAAGAAAGCTTTATTGCCCAAGTGACGCAATTCGTGCTAACACTTATGTATTTACGAGGTGTTGGAGCAAAAATCTTTCCTTTGAAGTTGTTATGGTGGAATACCTGGGGAACACCATTTTTCAGGAACACAATGAACAGAAACAAATTCGCTGAAATTTTGTGTTCTATGCGATTTGATGACAAGGACACACGTTTTCAAAGACCAAGTATAGATCGCTTTGCAGCTGCTACTCCTGTCTGGAATGCTTTTATTGTCAATTCCTTGCAGTGTTACATTCCAATTAAAGATATCAATGTGGATGAGCAACTGTTTCCTTGCAAGGCTAGATGATTTTCGTTCAATATTGAGCAATAAACTGCACAAATCTGGAATAAAGTTTTGGCTTGCAGTTGATGCAAATTCAAAGTATCTGGTGAATGGTTTTCCTCACCTGGACAAAGGCGATCACCGTCCCATGCTCTTGCAGAGCATGTTGTATTGCGTCTAATACAGCCCTTTGTTTTTGCAGGAAGAAATATTACATGTGACAATTTTTCCACAACCAAATAAATGCCTTGCAGAAAGTTTGAAGCGTAAAAGTACAAGTATTGTGGGCACAGTAAAGAAATGTAGAAGGGAAATCCCTCAATCAGCATGTGCTACAGCACCATTGCACACAACTGTACTTTATAAGTCAGGTAGCTATCAGGGGAGAAAGAACAAAAATGTGCTTCTTTTGAGTTCAATGAATGACACAGTTACTATAAATAAACAACATCCTAAAAAGCTACCAGAATCAGTGGCGTACTACAATAACACCAAGTACGGCGTTGACGTCGTCGATCAAATGGCTCGACTGTACACTGTGAAATATGGATGCAGAAGGTGACCTATGCATGTTTTTTTTTTTTTTTTTTTTCAATCTGTTGGCCTTGGCAGCTATTAATGCATGGATACTCTATAAGAAAGTAACGGGTAAAACAGTAAGCAGGCGTCAGTTCATATACAACTTAGCAGAAGAGTCGCCTTCAGCATATAAATACATAAGGCTACAAAATGCACTTCCTAACACAGTACCTCAGCAGAGTAACATTGGAAGACTTGCCAAATTGGCGAATGCAGAGGGAAGAATAGGAGCAAGAATTTTTATAAAAAGCAGCAAGTATACCTATTTGTGAACCATGTTTAGGCTACGCTGAATAAACGTGTGTTAGGTACTACGATGCTGCAGGTGGTTTTGAATGATCGAAATGAGGTTTAAAAGTGTTTTTCTACTATATACTGTGGTATTCAAAATATTATGTTGAAACACATATGTTTGCTAAGGGAAGTTGTCCATTTCACATTTGGTTATCGTATATATATATATATATTTTTTTTTTTTTTTTTTTTTTGCCTAAAATATTAACTTTACCATGTAATTCTTAAAACAAGAGTAAAATTATATACTGGTAAACTGTATAAATAATATTAAATAAACTGGTATGCGTTAAAATTTGTTTACTATTTTAAAAAGGCTAAATAAAACTGCTCCCGTCAAAATGATGGGTTGGTCCTTCTCGGTAGACCATACTCGCCTGTCCTTCTAGTGTTAATGTAATCAGGAAGATATCACTTGTTGCGTTGGGGATTAAACAAAATTCATTTAAATTAAACACTGTGTTCAATCGGGATATTACACAAAAATATAAGAAAACCAATAAGACCATTAAATTCGGTTAAATACAGGGACAGAAACGTGTACAGAGATAAAAAATATAGAGTATTTTTTAAAAGTAAGACGATCAAAAAATGAGCAATTTGAAAAATGAAGTATATACAGATGTAGACTGCTATTAGATTTTAAATAATCACCTGTAGAATTGAAAACGTTCTAGATAAATGAAGAGAAGACTATAAAACAAATTTTCCCTTGTTGACCATCAGTCAGTGTTACAGAATCTTAGTGAAAAAAAGGTCAAAATTAGAGAAGACATACACAGAGGAATAGATTGGAACCTTCAGACGAAGATGTGAAATACTGTTCAACAATAGGAAAGAATTGCGAGTCGACTGGCCCACACAGAAGAGGAAAAATATGCTGAGCCTAAATTAATAACATTATAAACACAGTTATATGTACTGTGGGAAGGAAATACAAAAGAGATGAAATTAGGATACATCCGTTCAGAGGAATTGTGTAATGAATTTAACAAAAAATTTGTATAATGAATCTCAAAATAAAAGCTTTTGTGAGGAAAATAAAACGTATTTAGATTATGGTGGGCCCTAAGAGGAGTATGAACTACTGAAGCTATAATAGATATTCTAAATTCCATGAATTAAAAAAAAAATGTGTCAAATCGAAAAAGGAAATGTATTAACTCAAGAGTGCAGTGCAACAAATGGGTTGTCAAATAGATAATTTTTGTTCTCGCTACTCTTTAATACTTCTTTTAGTACTTCCGTACTTGCAAATGGTTCCTAGTTGGCACCTCGAACGGGGTAATTTGTCCGGATAACGATTTTTCCGGTTATTTTCGTTATCCTAAAATACGAATGTCGAATAACTTTAAGGTCTATAGACCCTGGGTTCATATGAGCATAATTTCACTCACTTCATTCACCGTCTGATATGACTTACGTTGGAGGACGTTGTATTTAAAAAAACGCCAACAATAACTTTTACAGATGACCGAGTTATAATAACTAAGATGCTTAATGTGTCACAAGAAAATTAATTCAAGCCCTTCAGAAATAGGAATTAAAGTACATTTTAAGAAACCTGTCTCACAGAGGAGAGGCAATATGTTGAACAACTAGAGATCAAATAGGAAGAAGTTTAAAAATAAGTCAATAAACATAAGTATTTGGGATCCATTCTGGAACATGATTGAATAAACTAAGCTAAAATTGGGATAGAAATAAACCAAGGTAAGTAAATAATTGCTATACATAATTCTGTTCCTTGTAGCAAGGATAATTCAAATAAAACAAAAAGAACAATTTATAATAAATCATTGGTTCAAAGTGTAGGGTTATATGCAGGTGAACCTTGGGCGTAAGATACATCACACACAAATATTCTATTGACCATGGAAATGAACGTCTGTCGTAGAGTAGAAAGAAGGAATCAAAAAACGGAAAGAATTAAAAACCAAAGAATCATAACAATATGACGTTATATCGATGGGCGGTGAGCGAATTCCGAAGATGAGTTTGGAATAGAACGCTGATGGCAGAAGGAGAAGTGGAAGAACCACCAGAACAATGGATGAATGTAAATAGGACGGAACTCACAGAAGAAGATACTCGGGATGGAGATGTTGAGTAAAATAATCTTGTGTTGGAGGAAAGCTACGTAGCGTGAAAAATTCCTAATACAAAATGTTGTAAAAGATTGAATAATCTTCAGATTTGAAAGTTTACTTCCTTCTTGTTACGTATATCGGCTAAGAAATGAATGGCATTTTAACTAGAGACCTTAAACAGAAACACAGATCAGTTAGTACTTAATATCTATATGGTAGTAACACCCAAACTAAATTTAGGAGGTTTTTATCTAATAATTAATGCAGTGAATCAAGGTGGTTGTTTGCAAATAATAATTTGGACAATAATTTGAATTAGTATTTCAAGCACAACTTGAAGTCGGAGACGTAAATATACAGGGAGACAGAATGACACTGAATGATGTTTTTTTTTTTTTCTTTCTTTTTTCAATTTACGTCCTCCTACGTTAAGTCATATCGGACGATGAGTGGAATGGATCAAATGATGCTCAAATGAGTCCGGGGTCCATGAAGATTAGAGTTACCCGACATTCATCTTACGGGATAAGGGAAACCCCGGAAAAAACCTCATCCAGATAACTCACCCTGACCGAGATTCGAACTCGGGACCTCTTGAACGTGAGGCAGACATGCCGCCACCACGCTACCAAGGCGGGCGATGATGATGATGATGATGATGATGATGATGATGATGATGATGATGATGATGATGATGATGATGATGATGATGATGATGATGATGATGATGATGATGATGATGATGATGATGATGATGATGATGATGATGATGATGATGATGATGATGATGATGATGATGATGATGATGATTAAGGAGTGTTGAACACCCGCTCTTACTTAAAATGATGTCGCAAATGATGGATACTCATGATACATGAAATGCAATTATTACTGAGAAGGGAAAGTTGGAAAGAAAACACCGAGTGAGATGGCGCCACGGTAACGTGTGCAACTCGCATTCGGGAGATTATGGATTCGATCTCCGTTCACCTTTGCCACTTAGGCGAATGCTGGGTCCTTACTCTCGTACAACAATGTTATTTTCTATAATTTCCCTTAATTCCATTTGCATACCAACTTTCAAGTGTCCTTCAGGATCGTGGTGTATGTTGGGGCCAAATGGCGCGGATGTTTGGGCATTGTAAATGCTGTTCTCAGTGCTGGGAGGCGTAGGGACTACTGCGCGTCTATGTGGCCTTTTGCAGTTTCCCTACGTCATCCCTTTCCTTTTGGGCAGTGTTAGCCACAATAGATCTGTGTAGGTTGTAGTACGCGAGACATCTCCTTCCGTTATCTGTTCTCTACCTTTTAGAAATGAAACATTACAGGCCTATGTTTAACGTAACTCTTTGGGATTTCCCAGTTTTGATTGAGAAATAGCTAAAACAGGAGAACAGATGGCAATGGCTAGATTTGAACCACGGACATCCACGGGTGCATGCTTTAAAGAGATCAGCCGTTCGCATCGATTACGTATGCATCATGAAGACTTAAACATTGAAGAAGCGTCGAAAATTGATTGCGCATTTTCGTTTTCAGAAGGAAAAAACTAGAATGAGGTATGAAATATGTATTCACCTTTTATTACGTATTACAGTTCATTATCAAGCACTTGAAATAATATAAGCTAATCTGGCGTTCAACGCAATGTTTATCACTGATTATTAAAATTATGTAAATGAAGGCTTGAAGGCTTTTCCTCCTTGGTGTATATTGCACTTTATTGCAACTACCAAATTAATGTTATTCTTGGAAACGAATTCATGCGTTGGAATTCTAAATATTCTTCTGACGAAATATGATATGAAAAATATTCTTATTCGCTAAAGTAAGATACGAATCGATTGTTATTGGATGGGAGCGGGTTAGCAAAGAAAGCGGGATAGCCAATGAAGGAAGCGGCTGCTGTTAAATTGATTAATATCTAACTTTGCCAATTAGAGAGATGAGAACATTTTTCCCACGTTACAGGTGCGTGATCATTCAGCCGAAGCAGCGAGGTATTTTGGTTAGAATCATAATTTCTCTAGCCCATATGTTTGCTTTCCTAACCTGCAGACTGCTACCTATCGCAACTTTTGAAGTGTATTACGATGCTTAGTGGCCTTCTGTGCTATGGGCCGAAACAAATCCATCTGTAATTGAGGATTTGAAAACTGAAAGTATATGTAACAAAAAATTTGGATTAGAGTGCCAGAAATTACATTTGTTATAATTTTCTGTATTAAAATGGCAAGATATCACTTCTGCGATTAGTATGCATGGAAGTCAAAAATTTGCAAAGAATTTCTGCCACCCAATTTCTCTTGAAAAATTATTTTGATAATATCGAACTAACGAATTCTATCCGAATCTTATTAACATATTATATGCATAATATATCCTAAAACTTCACCGAATATCTTTTCGAATATTCGTCGGGAATCGGAGTATGGTCCTCAGAGAAACATGCATTTGCCAAATTTTTACTGAGTATGTTTTATACCAATATAAGAAATCAGGAGCAGGAAGATAACTCCAATGAAGTCTGCTTTGAAAGAACACCTTCATAAAGTCAATAGACCTTGCACCGGGCAGTGAAAAATGAAGTTCAATCTTCAGACATAAAGTTGATCCTCATCCAACTGCAAGAGCAGGCTGCAATCTGGATCTACATCTAATATCCTGGAACTGGAGTATGTCTTAAGGAGACTGCGACTAAGGACATTGCAACCTTCCAAAATGTATGGAACACAAAAAGGCAACGCGTTTCACAGGACCTATGCTTAAAGATTCTTCTATGAAGATCAAGGGGATTGTGGGGGAGGGCCCTTATGAATGAAAGAGTTACGAGAACACGGGTTTGAAGAGGAACCACGAAATACAAAAAAAAAAAAAAAAAAAAAAAAAATCGATTCTCTGCGTCTGTTGCAGCAGTAGCTTCGGAAATAGGTTTCCTCGCCACGGTAAGTACGTCATAGTTGAGGTTGTGCTAAGAACTAGTAGTTTGTCATCCGAAACTCCTTGTCACAGAACAAAAAACCTAAATGAAGTAATCATAATGAAACTCGTGAAACTCGCAATAGACGAATCCCAAATAACGTCTGCAAATGGACGATCAAGAAAAGCTTTAACGAATTTAAGTACTACCAATTTTGAACGAGTAACACGAATCAACGTCCTGCGCCGTAGTGTAGCGGGCTAAGGCAGCGTGCCTTGGTCCCTAGCCACGGAAAGCGGCCCGGGTTCGATCCCACCCATGTGGTGGGAATTTTCGGTCCCGGGTATAGGACGGGTGCCCACTCAGCATCATGAGGAAAGTGAGGAGTAAGCGACCCTGCTCATGAAAACAACATTCCGGCTGGGGGATGCCGAGATGCTGACCACATCTCCTCCCCGTATCGGTTGGATGATCGTCCACCTCTGCCGTGCGTATGTGGCCGCGAGGCCGACAGTCCGGTTGGTAGGCCAAGGCTCTGCATAGGGCTGTTGCGCCACGGTTTAACCTTTTAACACGAATCAGCAGTGAGTTTCTAATTAGATTCTCGTGCGTTCAACGATTTCTTGGCGGTTACACTTAATCTCATGCGATATTTGGTACATTACACGTTAAAGGGTTGCCGGCCCTCGTAGCCATGGTCGTTAGAACGTATGTCTCTTGCGTTCCACCGCGTAGAGGGTCGCGGGTTCAGGTCCCGCCCTGGGCATGGGTGTTTATATGTATAGTGTATGTGTGTGTGCAACTACAGAAAACAGATAGGTAACAATAAAAAGGGTTAAATAAGGAAAAAGAAAAATATATATCTATAAACATAGATATATATTTAAATATATATAAAAGGAAATAGAAGTGTGGATGTTTTTCAAAGGAAGATCTCCCGAAGAAAAGATATAAGCAGTAGGAGACGGAAAAGTTTTAAAAAGACTAATTAAAAGAAGTGCAGAAATTACTGCTGCAAAAATTCATTTTAAATTAACTGCGATCACTGACTATAATATATAGGGGGATGGAAACTCGTCATAACGAAGCCAAGCTCAACGTTTTACCAACAAACGCATAAGAACGCTGCTCGCATTCCAGGAGCTTAAAAAACTAACAGACGAATGACAACGGATAAACTATGTGTATTTAATGGTATGCCGTTAAAGTCTGATGTTATGAAAAAATGAGAATCCGCGATCTTATTCATTGTTATCGTAAAAGCGTACAGAACAGAAATCGAGGTATGGATATTAACTGCGAGGAAATTCTCTACCGGAATCTTCATCTCATACCTGTCAAAGTATGCGTAACTCAGACGTGAAACACAACATGACATATAAAAACTAAGAATATGATTAAGGCTTGCTCCTAAGCCCATAATTAGCACTATGATTGTCAAAGCGGTAATATTTGATTGGAAGTAGTACAAATGGGACATCACGCTAAATACATGAGAAGCTGTAAATTCGTGTTACAAATCAACTTGAGGGTTAACTTTAGTGGAGTTTTATTTATTCGCGCTCTTTAACTGCTGTGGATTTCAGCGTCCCATTACATATTGGGCATTAAATACCACTTAATTCTTTTTAGAGATCTATCAGGCTTGAGGTCCTTTACCTAACGTAAATATACATACAGGACCACTGACTTTTCTTGTCTTCCGAAAGAAACCATGGTAAGGACTTTTACGCTCGGAATATTCCATCACCCTACGCCGCATTTTAATTCGTGACCTTGACACTAGAGACTAGCATGTTACCCCAGACCACGAGGATAACTTGATAGTTCTTTGCAAAAGGGAGTTTTGCTCAAGATATCGCAGAAATACACAGGAATTGGACTTATTCAAACTAGATAACAGTTGAGCAGGAAAACATCATAGACAATTGTATCTCAGTATTGAAAGGGAAGCAAAAACCGTCAAACAGTAACTTTAAAACTTAGCTACAGATTAATTAGCTTTAACAAATTCAGAGCACTTCATTGCACCACGGGTAGCAGAGTATAAAATTGAAGTTTGGAGCGTGATTGGTTACATCATGAATAACATGAAAGTAACAGATCAACGAAGCTGAAATTAGAAATTGTGATAGAGACCCTAAAACGATTATATGCAGTGTTTAAGCACGTAGTATAAGAAAGGCCAGGAAGACATACTAAACGGCAACTTTTCTACCAGGAAGTAAGGTGAGGCTGATAATTTACACGAGAAATATACATGATTTCTCTTGAAGATTCCAATTGAGGCATTTTTGGAGGATTGCTTTCAAGGGAATGTTTAGCCAATACTGAGTAGAATATTTCCCGAAAACTTTCATATGATGTCAACTCTGCTAATGTCCTGCGAACCTATTGGTTCCAGAAGACAATCTTAAGGTATCCACCAAACTCCAGACCTTTGGTGAAGTGGGATGTAGAGGTAGTAGATGTACCTCTGTAGATGTGAATAGGAAACTCATTTATCCATCCAGAGGAGGTTCTTGCAGTGTAATTCTCACTTCAAGACCAGATTGTATGAAGAAGAAAATCTTAAAATCCTAAGTTATTTACTAGTCGTTTCCCGCATTATATCTGGAAAGGATGTACCTACATATGAAAGAAATATTCTTCTTCCTCCTCAGCAAAGAACTAAACAGAGATTCACAAACTCCAAATCCATATCTCATTGCAAGAAAAGGACAGAGGAAAGGGAAGGACAGAGTGTCGTGATATTTCTATACAGTCTGAGAAGTCATTCTTGTCCATCATAGAACCATTTTTGATCAGAAAGGATGTGGTGGTTATGTCTTTAACCACAGTCTCAACTAGTAGAGTCAACAGTGCGATGCGCTTCAACAAGTTCTAGTGATTGCCCCCGTTGAGAGAACTGTGTAGACTCGTTTATCACAAAGAACGGTCATCTTAAAAGTAAAATATCCAGATACCTATCAAATGCGACCCGGAACCTCCTCAAACCTCTATAAGGATAAATGTTCAGATTTGCCCTCTGGAAGTTCCTCTTACCAGAAGTCAACACTCACAATCAGTTCTTTTTACAGAACAAACTGAAATCAACAGTATCATTTATCAACAAACGTTCAAGGAAATCTAAACAGAGTACACTGGATATGAACATATTTGCACTGATGGATCTGCAATAAAAACCCAATTTTGGCTTTGCAACAGTACTTTCTGAACACACAGTGTTGTGCATACTGCTCAAGTATTTCTCCATTTTCTCAGGTGAACTGTTTGCTTTTAAAAAGCAATATATCGTAGTAACATTTTCCGATTTGATTAATGTACTATCACTAAAAATGGGAAATCCAGTACCAATTTCTAGTTCAAGAAGTGCAGTTGATGTGTCGAAAAGAAACCAACAAAGGAAAACACATAATTCTAACACTGATAGCAGCCCACAGACGAACTGCGCTATTGAAAAAGCAGGTTCTGAAACCTTGAGACCACCACGAACTCGCACAATGACATAATAACCACACCAAATAAGACTATGTACAATACATAAACAAACAAATGAAACGCAAATGGTAAAACAAATTATCTAATTTTCCTATCAACTTCACTCAATTATCCCAAATCCTGAGAGAAGAATTTATCCTCAACATTTAAAATGCCATTTTTAGATAATCAGCGTCAGAGTCAAAATTAATCACAGTAAACTCACACACGTTTTTGTTCTCCAAAGAAGTCGATCTAATCTGTGAAAGATGACAAATCGACCGACCATCATCGCAAATACGAAGTGCTCTCCTCTGTATCGTGGTGCTAGCGTGTCTGACTCAGTTCAAGAAATCAGAGTTCGAGTCTCATTCAGCTATAACGGCTTTCACCGTGATTTTCTTTATCCTGAAAGTTGAACCTAAGCTCTCTGGACACTGATCTCATGTTAGCATCATTTCACCCATTTTATTTATCGTCTAATATGACTTAAATTGGAGGACGTTAATTTAAAAAGATCTTATGAAGTTGCGCCCTAAATGCAGACAAAAGAATGAAACCCCAGGAGAGTTCTAAACGAAGCTACAATAATACTCTGAATAATATAGTTTTTGAAAAATGTTACTTTGCATGATCTGTTATAATGTTAAGCTTTTGGTATTGTTAATGTAAAATTGAAGGTGTGTTTTGCAATTTAAAAAGAGAACTCTAAAACTTATATAAGTATGAACTTTTTATACTGCTTCTGAATTACTATCCAACGTTTACAGTATAAAATTAATTCTAATTTATTTTCCTCTTAAATCACCTATTATATTACCTCCTATATTGCACATGTGTTAACTATTATGAAAGTACATATTAGAATGACGTATACAAGTCGCTATATGTATGATACCATTTGTCTAAGTAACTGGGGAAAACTAAAACACGTAAGTCCGAGTTGGCAGTTGACGGAAATCGAACCCGCGACCTCCCGAATACGAATCGCCCTTTTAGGAGTCAAAGTTTATAGAGAAGACCACGAAAGGCTTTTTATAAAATACAAAACCATACAATCCTGAAGAAAATGGTATATTGGTCCTTTAATTACACCCACCACTATTTACATTTGTGCAACAGTAGTCAATTTTATTCACCTTTTATTATACCTTGTAGTGCTAAGGGATCATATTATTTCTCACGAGCTAGGTGCATTGTTGATATATAGCTATGCGTCAGATTTCTTCTGGAGTATTGCCCTTACATGGAGCAGAAATAAGGACAGTAAGCCGCTTGTTTTGTTTTAGATATTTCCATGCCTAAAGAGGGAGGGGGGAACTGCTGGCAGGTCAGTTTAAGTGTTTGTTTTTATAAGCATCCTAGTGTATAAGACGTTGCCAACACCTGTCCAACAGAGAATATCGCTTTCTAAGCCGGAAGATGTGACTTCAGCTTGACTTCAGTGTGACTTCAGCAACCTATTGTAAAGAATGCATTTCCAGCAACATTCTGAAGGATAAACGTAAACAAGAACGGCAAGAATATCAAAATATGTATAATTTGCAGCTGAATGACAATAATTATGTTCGTGGTATTGATAAATGAAGCACCGTGCAGAGGAGTTTCTCAGAAATATCCCGGACCGGAAGTAAGCCGCTCGATTTGAGGTAGTGCCATTCCTGTTGTCTTTTTCATGTTTCATTACACACTTTGTTGAAGGTAAAGGCGGGGTAGAGGAAATCGAATCAATAGTCAGACGTTTAAAATCTACTAAATATATACTATCCTACAAATTCCATATTCGACTTCGCATGAAACAAGTGAGTAGCGACTGACTAAAATAACGTTAAAGTATTGAGCAACTGAAGCCAATATGCTCGGTTATCTCGGAAATAACAACATAAACAAAATTATTTGAATTAAATTGCGTTTTAAAATGTGTCTACATTATGTGTGTATGTGCGTGCGTGTGTGTGCGCGTGTGTGTGTGTGTGCGCGCGCGCGCTTGCTCTCTACAATCGAGAAAGCTAATGCGTGTAAATTACCTGTAAGATAATCTCTGCAAACGTTTATCTCGATTAGCATAAAATAGATAGATGAATAAGCGTTTGTTAGAATAGTCTGTACAAGAGCAGAGAAGGTCATGTGAGTACAGCGTATCAGAAATGTTAACCCTTTTTTTTTTCGTTAACTATATAAAATGGAAATCCTAGAACCAACGTGCGGCAGGAAAATGTAATTACCAAAGTGCTGCACAAGCAAAGTTGATGACAATTTTTACAGTCATTTTTAAAAACTTCCGTTGCTGTTGTATGTTGAAATTTCACAGGTTTTTGAATAGTAATTCATTACATAATAGAACTACAGAGCTTTGAAATTCCTTTCAGTTTCCCATTTTATGAAAAATTATCATATTTAGGGAGTTTTTTCATTTGACCATTGTTTTGTAGCATTCCAGTATTCTTAAAGCTTAGACCTGCATTTGTATTACATTTTACTTTATCTAGTAGGTCGAGAAGGTATTTGTTGTATAACAACTATGAATTAGATATTAAAGTTTCACCCTAAGTGCATGTCGCGAGGATTCCTGTATTCAATTAAGTTATTTTTAGGAGGAAAAAAGGGATCTGTATGTGAATGTGTATGTGTTTCTATGAACATCGTAAGTTAAAAGGTTGGGAAATATATTAAAATAGGTATTTAAGTTTACAGTATCTTCCAAAGACAATTTTTTTTTAAAGAGAATCGCCCACTCCAAGCCAACTTTTAACTATTTATGTAGAATTTTTTTTTTCGGGGGTTTTACTTTTCTCAAAAATAGGTCTTAATTATTTTGAGTTAAATACCCAATATTTAAGATATTTATATGACAAATGAAACGTATATTTTAACTTGTTAACTCCAAAAAATAAATAATACTGCGCCCGTGGATTCATGTACACCACTTACATACACAAGGGTACAAAGTGCTAGTCAAGGAGCCCCAAAGCGTGTATGTCCAGAGAAATCTGGGTAAGAAATGTTGAGTAAAATACAATACTTTCTTTATTAGTATAGGTTAAGTAATGGGGAAAGTAAAAGCCTCTTAAACTGTCACCCTTATCATTATTTGTAAGTATTAAACGAAGGTATAAAGAGCGATATGATATGTTTAGCTCAGTCTTTGTTCGAGATTTTCTTAGACAGATATAAGAAATCTGACCTTAGTTATTTTGGCATTTTTATTATTCCATATGTTTGAAAACGTCTAGTGGTCATTCAGCAAATACTTTGAATCACAAGTACTCATTACCGACCGAGTTAAAATCTGCAAGGTCAGACAAAATAGGAAAGAAATACATCCGTCCCGTAAATCTTTTTATTAGAATGTTTGCACACACATGCGAATTTGTAGACATCTCCGTTTCAGTTGTGTTAGATTAAATCTGTTGGTTTTCAGTTTCTCTATGTGGAAATTATCTGAGCGAGATAATGGTTCAAATTAATTCTAGGTATACTTCGGTTACAGCGAAGGGATCCAAATGAGGGAGGGTGTCATAGTTTTCTGCGTTAAACCTCTCCTCGGGATCTGAAGCAGAATAAGGAGGAATATAACGAGTTGTTGCCATGGAGACCAAATACATATACTAACTCTTCTCATTTGGTTCGAATTTCATCAAGTTCATGACTTGCTAGTGGAAGGTGCTTTTCCATCACACCCATATTTAATTTGATATAAACTTTTTTTAACGGTCTAGGCTTTAGCAAAACTTTGTAGCGTAAGGTCCGTGACAGTCCACCACAAATGATAAGGATATGGTCCTATGAGTTATTTACTTTCTTTATTAATTACCAATGGGAAGTACAGAAAATATTGCATTCCGTCCAAAACTTCGATACTGTGAAGCCTCTGCAAGTATAAAATTTCAGACTCCCTGCAGGGCGTTTATGCGTTTGTGTGCCTTTGAATAGCATAACTCAAAAATGAAAAGTCTTAAATATTTAATGAGTACTTAAGTACGTTTATAAAAATCATTGCAACCATTTTTCATAAATCAAAAGTATCAAAAGTGTTTCTATATAAAGAGCAGACACGGTGTTCATTTTTATTCGTTATCTCCCGCCCTCCGATTGAGCAAGAATGACGTCATACTTGACCGCTGAGTCTATCTTGAAATCATAGTGCCCTCTAAGCAGAAGAAGCGGTAATTTTGGCGGAACAGTAAACAAATTAGTGGTTGCTCTAGTAACTAATACAATCAGCTTCCCCTGGATATGAACACAGAGCACCGCGTCTTCATGGCTGAATGCTACTTTCGTACCGGTATTAAGTTGGTGTGACATATAAACATAACTTAAACCGCTGTATAGAGGAGTTCGTGCAACGCTGGCATTCAGACAAGTCCCTCGTAGCGTAATGTTGTCAAAAGTATATATTTACCGTCAAATTGACATACTTTTGTGTGCAACATAAACGCCTTACGCTTTATCAGTATACCATACAAATTTTTGTCGTTCTCACGCTTAATTAAAATGTCTAATTCAGTCTGTAGAGCACCTGCCTGTCGTGCTAGGGGTCCCGGGTTCGATTCCCGGTGGTGGGGGTGGCGATTTTTCTCCGACCAAGATAATTCCCCATCTTCCCCAGAGTCTGGAAGTATGAATGAGAGTGTGAATGTGTGCGTGATCTAATGATTAAAACCTAACGCTTACGAGTTAACACCTTCAACGTGTTCCAAAGGAGAACAGCCGCCGATATGACCATTGTAGTTAAAGGCGGGGTATAAATGGAACAAATAAAAAAAATATCTATTAATGTTGGTATCCTTATGTCTTTTAAAACACAATATGTGCATCAAATATTTCCAAGATACAGGATCAGTTACTCACAAAGAAAGAGACACTGGACGCTATAAAGTGACTAGTCCCAATTTAGAAGAAATAAATAATGTTATGACAGAAAGGTCTCAAGCATACCTTCTCGCAATACAGACAGTGTTTTTACAGAGAGAAAGAAAATATAAGGAAGTGGACACATAAGACTATGTACTAGAGATATCTTCTTATACACGGTGATTTTACCGCGCAAAATTTGGGGAATTTACTTGAAAATCTTCGTATTGCATTTTCGGAACCTGTTTAGGGAGTTTGGTAATTATCAGGCTTTTCGCTTTTAGTGTTTTCCTGTTCGAGCGAGCGGATTTTTGTAAACCAGGAGGCTCAAAACGTGTCCGGTATTTTCGGTGAAATACAGTACTTCCTAATAACTATTACTATAAAAAAATTACATCTATATATACTTTTTCCTAATGTTTACTGTTTTTATTACTTCCGTTTGTTTTGTGCACCCAAGGTGGCACTAGAACCCGCGACCCTCTATGCCGCGGACGCTAGAGATATACACAGTAATGAGCACGGCTATGAGTCTATAGAGAGATGGTAGAAAAAATAAAAATGTTGACAAATATTTGGTTGAAGTCGGTATGGAATTAAGGATAGATTAAATGAAAAGGCATTTAAAAATGTTCTCTTTTTTTTTTTTCAAACCACAATTGACATTTTATGTACAAGATTTTGTACACAATTTACCAACTTTTTCAAATAGTATTTAAATCAATACAAAATTAACTTTAATTTACATAAATAACCTAAAAAATTGCCATTAACCAATTACATAACACAAGACCTGCCTATAGAGGTTGCACCTGAAGTTCCAAATTGGGGCTAACTACTAGCTTTGCTAGCTAAACGAAATACTGCAACCAAACACATACGTAATTAACTGAAACTCCGTGGGACAAAATATGTATGCTTTTTGCTTAATTGTTGTTATCAGAAGCAAAGTGCCACTTTAATGCAGTGGCCCAAAATTAGCTGCTCATTCATTGTCTCATGGTGTAATGATTTGGCATTGGCATGTCACGCGTTATTGACTCTTATTCATCATTCAGTAACTTGGTTGAAGAAATATAAAATTTTAAATTAACGCCATGAAATGGGACCTTTTAAAAATAATTTCAGATTCGTCCACATACATTCGTTAATGGCATGTTTTTTTTTTTTTTTTTGTTTTTTTTTTTCCCTTAGAGTTACGTAAGATGCTGTAACATATTACACTAAAGGTACTATTAAGCAAAAATAAAGTCTTAATGAACCTTGCGGTTTTACAGAAACATGCTATCACACGAATAGAAGACTAAATTTAAAATGTTATTATCATACATTAATTCTGGAAAGGTATCGTATATATAGATGCTTCTACGTTTACTATATAAAAATCTGAAATCTTATTTAGGGGTACACTGTGGCGTTCATTTGATGATAAGACAACCTATTGTAGTCAAGCCCTTCTGTTGGAGTTAGACCCTTCTATTGAAGTTAAGGCATTCTTTTGGGGTGATAGCGTTCTTCCGGAGTTATAGCGTTGTATTAGCGTTATGGGGTTACGTTACAGTTATGGCGTTCTATTGGAGTTAAGATCTTCCATTGCAGTTATGGTGTACTGTTGGAATTATGGTGTTGGGTTGATGTTAAGACGTGCTATTGGAATTAGGGCATTCTTTTGGCGTTTTAGCATGTTATTGGAGTGAAGACGTTCCGTTGGAACGTTTAATGTTACGGTGTTGTGTTTGGACTTAAAACGTTCTGTTGGAGCTATGGCATTCTGATGGAGTTATTGCGTTTTTTGGGGGTTTAGACGTTTTTTGAATTTTTTAACTTCACTCTGAGTTATGGTATTCTATTGGAGCTATGGTTTTATGCTGGAGTTAAGACATACTACTGGATTAAGGTATTCTGCTATAGTTCTAAAGTTTTGTTGGAGTTATGGAATTCTACTGGAGTTGCGGTATGCTGTAATGGTTTTCTATTGGAGATATGGTGTTGTGTTGGAGTAGTGACTTTCTATTGGAGTTATGGATTTCTCTTAGAATTATGACATTCAGTTGGTATTATGCTGTGACAGAATTAGGGTGTCTTGTTGGAGTTAAAGCGTTCTTTTGGACTTGTAGTGCTGTTGTATCGGAATTATGGCATTATATTGGAATTATGACATTGAGTTAGTGTTATGCTGTGATAGATTTATGGTGTTTTGTTGGAATTAAGACGCTCTTTTGGACTTGCGTTCTATTGCAGTTATGATATTCTGTTGAAATTATCACATGCAGTTAGTGCTATGCTGTGAGGGAGTTATGGTGTTATGTTGGAGTTAAAGACTTTCTTTTGGACTTATGGCGTTCTATTGGAGCTATGGCATTATGTTTTATTATGACATGCAGTTGGTATAATGCTGTGGTAGAGTTAGAGAGTTTTGTTGCAGTTAAGGCGTTCTTTTGGACTTATGGCGTTCTATTGGAGTTATGGCATTCTCTTGAAATTATGACATTCATTTGGTATTATGCTGTGACAGAGTTAGGGTGTTTTATTGGAGTTAAGGCGTACTCTTGGACTTATGTCGTTTAATCGGAGTTATGGCATTATGTGGAATTATGACATGCAGTTGGTGTTATGCTGTTTTAGAGTTATGGTGTTTTGCTTATAAGTCTTTTGGACTTATGGCTTTCAATTGCAGTTCTGGTTTTCTGCTAAAATTATGGCATTCATTTTGGGTTATGGTGTGATGGAGGTTTGGCTTTTAAATGGAGTTAAGATGTTCTGTTTGAATTATGACGTTATATTTGAGTTATAATATTCTGTTGGAATTATAGTATTCAGGTGGTGTTATGCTGTGATGGAATGACAGTATTCTTTTGGAGTTAAGATATTCTATTAGAATTATGGCGTTCTGTTGGAATTATTGTATTCTATTGGAGTTATGGGGTTCTACTGGAGTTGTGGCGTTATACTGGAGCTATTGCATTCTATTGGAGGTATGGCATTATACTGAGACACACAAATTTTGGAAGGTACATATTTATAGTTTTGAAGCTGTCCAAAGAAATCTAAGAGTTGCAAATGGTTTACTCCTAAATGAATTAAAGACTGAGGATATTTTACAATTCTTGGATATTGCATCAAGAAAATTCTTGAATCACAATAGTAGATTCTTATTAAAAAGGTTATGCTGTTTCTTTTTTATTGATAATGTTTGAGAGAGAATGGGCATAATATAGAAGTCAAGCATATTTTTATTCCATCAATTTACGTTAATGGCGCTGACAGCTAAGCCTTGATGAAACTCTAAGCTACAAACCGTTACAGATTTTAGTTCCATAACAAATTATGGATTTGAATACAGTTAAAATAGGGGATTTGGACATGCAGGATTTTCTATGCTGTTCGTTTAGGTCAAGAGAATATATAAAGAACAAAAAGGGTCAGAAAATAAACGTTGAAAAGGAATGTTGGGAAACAAGCGGTCACGGGATATTTTGGTACCTGAGCATTACTGGTTTGTATTTAAGGACGGCAAAGGAGTTAAAAAGCTCGATGAGGGCTTGGTACTTTGTACCTAACTCAGGTAGCACATGTGCAGAATGATTATGGTTTTAAGTTGTTGCTTGCGTTTATCTAAGAGTGGTCGAATAGTGTGATCGAAGTGATTATGAAGAAGCTATGTGTGCTTCACAATGATTACGCATACTGAATTTACAGAGATGGTCTTATATCATGTAAGTGAATGAAAAAAGGTCCCAGAATTTCTGGGACATCAAAATAAAAATGACATAAAAATTAACAAGAGCATCGGGGCATCGTTGTGGAATAGGTACCCCATAAAGCTTATTTAGATATGTAGCAACTCAAAAGAAACGTTTTAAGAACACAAATATCCTGATGTTTTCCAGAATTTTTCATTCCATTTTTATTTGAATGGTTTTAATGGCCATGTGCAGGTTAAAGTTTGATAAATAAAATTTAAGAATTCAATGCCATTGACAGTATTCACAGATCATGCCATTTCTCAAACCAATGAGCTACTATGGCAAAATGTCGTACACAAGTTTTGTTCATTTTTTGTATAATACCAGAATTTTCGGCGGTGAAAATAGGTTTTGGAGTGAAGAAGAAAAAGTCAGAGTCAAGAGTCATCACTGCCTTTAACTTCTTCTTCTTCTTCTTCTTCTTCTTCTTCTTCTTCTTCTTCTTCTTCTTCTTCTTCTTCTTCTTCTTCTTCTTCTTCTTCTTCTTCTTCTTCTTCTTCTTCTTCTTCTTCTTCTTCTTCTTCTTCTTCTTCTTCTTCTTCTTCTTCTTCTTCTTCTTCTTCTTCTTCTTCTTCTTCTTCTTCTTCTTCTTCTTCTTCTTCTTCTTCTTCTTCTTCTTCTTCTTCTTCTTCTTCTTCTTCTTCTTCTTCTTCTTCTTCTTCTTCTTCTTCTTCTTCTTCTTCTTCTTCTTCTTCTTCTTCTTCTTCTTCTTCTTCTTCTTCTTCTTCTTCTTCTTCTTCTTCTTCTTCTTCTTCTTCTTCTTCTTCTTCTTCTTCTTCTTCTTCTTCTTCTTCTTCTTCTTCTTCTTCTTCTTCTTCTTCTTCTTCTTCTTCTTCTTCTTCTTCTTCTTCTTCTTCTTCTTCTTCTTCTTCTTCTTCTTCTTCTTCTTCTTCTTCTTCTTCTTCTTCTTCTTCTTCTTCTTCTTCTTCTTATTCTTCTTCTTCTTCTTCTTCTTCTTCTTCTTCTTCTTCTTCTTCTTCTTCTTCTTCTTCTTTTTTTAACAACTTCAGACATTTATCTCTTCATTAGTTTTGAGCTCATGCAGTGACATTGTTATGTATTGTATAAAACTGCTTTATTAAACATCCATAATCACTACACATGAAAAGCCACGATTTCAGAAATAATATACAATCATTTAAACGAAAACTTTGCAAAAAAAAAAAAAAAAAGGGCCAAAATATAAAGTTTAGCATCATTTGTTCTCTGTGCATATAGGAGTTTAGTTTTACGGCCCATCAGCTAGGTCATTTTGGTTTTCCATGTTAAATGTGGGAATTTGCTCTCCGGCAATTAGGTGCTAGAACTTTTATAACACAAAGAACAAGAATGGGTATATGTATTCACATGAATCAGATGGTTCCAGGAAGCAAGAGAGGATTTCTAAACAATAAAGTTCCCACAACTTTCAAATTTGGGAAATATGGAGTCATTCGAAGAAGGCAAGAAGGCAAGAAGGCACATTTTTAGTAAATGTGTGTAATCCCAGCGAATTCGTTGACGAGAAGAAAAGGTTCGGCTTTTCTTTTTTTTTTTTTTTTTTTTTTAAATTGATCTTAACAGCTGCAAACTTCACAGATCCAAAATAATAGCATGTATAAATAAATAAATCGAACACTAAGTGAAACTCTTCTTTAGTCCTTCTTAATATTGTAGATTAAACAAATCCGAAATCATAGAATGTGTGCTTTCTTGAAATAAAGCTTTTGTGTAATACTTTCCGTGGCATTAGTGTTTTCTTAAATATTACCTGTTTTAAATTTTTAAATCCTCATATGCCTTAAATGATACACTTTTATTTGTTAAATACCCATTATTTTGCTTCTTATGAAATTGCTTAAGACGTGCTATCAACTTAGTTTATAAAGATTTGCAGAGTGCAGCAAATTGTTTACCTATGCAGCAGGTATTTATTGTAGTCAAATTTGGTAAGAAAACTTATTTATATGTGAATACTGTGTAGGGCTGCCATGAAATTGAAATGGGTGGAGAAAGTTACGCATTTCTTACACATCAGTGTTTTCAAATGTACAGCCATGAAAAGGTAACCGCAGCGACAGAATGTAGAAGTGAAACGGAAGCTCGTAGGAAATCTTGTGGTTTAAAAAATGAAAGAATATACTACTCAACTTGTTCTTGTAACACGGGTGAAGGCAGAATAAACTAAAACAACCTAAAGTGAAATGTAAGACGTAAATCTAGAAACAAAAGGTTTCCGAAATAAGTTGCCGCTTGTGAATGAACGAGTGTGAGTAACTTTGTTTTAAATTCATGAACAGTAATGTACGTGCATGTGTAATTTTGACATTCAAAGTGGGGGTGTAGCTCCAACCTGCAAAAAATGCCATCTAATAAGAATTATATAAAAGTAATCTCTGTTTTCAATACAGATATCAGAATTCGCAGTACCTTGTCTAGGAGAGGCGATTCTTTTCAAATCCTATACGAACGTCTTTCAGCCAATCAAACAGGTCATTGTTATAACTCTGACCAGTGATAATCAAATTTTACTGATAATAGCCAGTAGTATTCTGTTTAAAATCTAATGAGTAGAGTTGGCACCTTTATGTGGTATTAATTAGCAAAATATATACATAAATATGCAGTGTAAAGCAGTTAATATGCCATAAAATATAGAATAGGGAAATTATACAATATTAAATATTTAATACCATTATTAAATGAAAAAGGCCATAGACGAAAGCTCGAGCAACTTTACCTCAGGCTGGTAACTCGAGAAGCTCTAATTTATATTTAATACCAATTTATTATTTTAGTTACAACATTCAAAGGAGGTTTATACATTTTTTAAACAATTATGTGAACAATTATGTTTTTTCAAAAGTTTTTTTTTTGTGGGGGGTGTGGATCAGTGAAAGATGTTTGTTGCTGAGAAACTTCCTATATGCTGTGAAAGATGTTTCTATTATATAAGGTAAATGGGGAAAATCTTAGGAAGAGAATTTTTTCTGGAGAATTGTCTTAAGGCCAACCTCTCCGTTTAGAATCTGACACACGCTGTGAGATGTTAAATAACCAGAATTTCTCTTCGCCGCTTTTCGCAGTTTTCTCTGTACACTTGCATCAGCTTCTCATGCCAATGTTTCCATGGCATCCTCTATGATAGCAATATAATCTTGCAGAAGCATTCCTGACGTTTCTAGACGTTTTAAAGCCAGCCGACGTTGCCGCGGATGTAGTTGATCTCCCTAAAGACAGCCTGGAATTCACAGATCAATGCAGCATTTCAGGATCAAAAGATCTACAGTGTTTATATCATCTAGGTGAACATTATAGAAATTAGCAGCTTCTAACCATGTTCCCTACCTCGTTAACACCGATTCTGATGGCAGTGCTATTGCCCGTTGTAATCTTCGTGGAAATTTTACCAAACGTTTTTTCTTGTATCTGAAATTAACCTGTTCACTTACCAAAACTTAAATCTTGGTTAAATGTTGCAATGTATGCGCCATGCAGGTAAAATGGAGCATTTTGGGATAAAATACTTTCAGTGCAGTTGCAGCTCTAAGCTATATGCTACAGAATCGGATAATACTTTCTCATTGTGCATACCAATCGACGGCGGAAATTTTAATTCATCTTAAAAAAAACCTCACAATATTTGATTGATTTGTAAAATCCAGCTCTTTGTAGTAGATGAAACACGGTTTTGAGACGCTATCTGTCAGGGTTTAGTTTTCATTTAAATAAATGAAACTTCAGCATGCGTTGTTCCATCAGCAACAACCAAAATGAAACCATTTGCCTCGTAATAGCACATTTTAAAATAATTCTTACGTAGTACTGATTGGTGAGGAACATGTCGCTCACTGTATTTTTCCATGAAAAAAGTGAATTTAGAAAATTCAAGTTTATATCATGTAATGATTGTACCGCACTACGAAAGACCTGAAAAAAGGTTACTTGTAGGCAAAGATTGCATCCGCGTGCATTTATTCTGTATGTGTAAATATTTGTTCTGTTTTTTCTTCTTTGCACTGCATTTCCTATATTTTCATACTGAGACTTCATGGAATATGCGATAAATTTGTTGCATAACTATTTACTCATTGATAGTTGTAGGTATGAGTGATTCGTTAAATGCATTCCGTAATTTTAACTTTGATGCCAGCGTGATACAACTTGTGCCACAATGGCTCCAGAAAACTGAGTTGAATGAAACAGTTTTAAACAAAACTAAAATTCCTTTCACAAATTTCAAAAGTAGGAAGCTTGGAAGTATAGAGTTATAAATCCCAAAGTCACAGTAGGTCATATAATGTGATTGGAAAAATATTGCTACAAGCTCCAATATGCAGTTGGCAGTACTTAAGGGAAAATATGCAAGGATGGCACAGAATGTATAGTATAGAAACTTCACAATGCAGGCGTCTAGTTAAAAATCCATTAACTTAGCTATTAAGGGGCAAAATAAGTTTGACACTCAGTATATTATAATAGTAGCGTGTTTTCCACAGCTAATTGGAACCTTTGGTGAAATGTATTTTAGAGGTTACTTTACCTGCACTAGTTATCCTTTCAAATACCTGAGGCAACTGAAACAGGTCAAAAACAGATATTTATATACACAAATACGAAAATGCTAAAATATGTAATTTTATGCGATATCGTTAAGAATATATAAAATACCCACAAATGTTTAAAAATATGTAAAATGAATTATAGTTATAACACTAACATAGTGGTTTGTAAACATACAACTTTCCCAACATATAAAGAACAAGGAACCAAATAAGTGATCGCATAGATTTTCCAGCTCTACTAATAAGAGATTGTTATTTTCTTTTACGTTCATTTGTTTTGTTCTGCTTGCACCTTATTTCGAGAGAGGAATTATGCATTTGCCTTATGTTCATAAACAGGTGGAACAACAAACGCTGAGTTGTTATTGGTGTATTTTAATAACATGTATGTGATAATTCTCTTTGCATAAAGCCAAAGAAATTTTTAAGTTTGAACTATGCAAATGAGTAATATGAAAATTTATGATAAATAATAAAAGTACGAAGCAGATATGATTTCTCATAGTCACTACGTCCTAACTACAATATAATATCAGAGCTTTATGAACATATATTACATAAACAGCTGGTGTATGAAATACCAATAATACACCAATAACTATGAAATACACAATATGGTTGTGACATAAAATGTGTGACTCGTAAAAGCTTTTGACAACAAAATATATGTGCATTTTCTTCTCTTTAATCTTACGAAATCATTGGACAGTGTACTTCCGTAATTGCTTATTTTTAATTAGAAATGCTTTGAATAACAACTTGAAAACATAAAATTCATATTTGATAGTAAGAAAGCAGTATGTGTATTTAATTAAGTGATCTTAACTTGATATTACTAATGGAGTACAACCAGTTTCAATATTGAGTCCTCTAGTTAATGGTAATTATAGTGGTATCATTTATCAGATATCGCAATTTTATATTATTCACATTATATTTTCACACATTATATTCATACTAATTTTAAATATTCACACTATTTCAAGCACGAAACAGAAAAACTGTGACAATTTAAATATTTCAGGTGGTGCAAACTTTAAAGTGGCCAAAAATCTGTGTTTTTTTGTGATTTATTTTTGTCAAGATAAAGCTCTTAACAGCACCTTAGAATTAAGAGATATATAAACGAAGTTAAAATGTAATTTTTTTAGACTTTGACTTAATTCGAATTTGTCTTACAAAAGTCATACATATTTATAAAATAAGTAGTGAGCTGCAAATATATTGCTTATCTTTTCCGAAAATTAAAATAATAAATATCAAGGAAGATCTGAAAACTTTTACTTTGCAGCTTTTAGTGTATGCGATTTATTTACCTAGGCAGTAACCTGCTTATTTTTTATTTTACTATCTTTTTAATTGATGCACTCCAACGTTAGTTGTATCAGACTCTGAATTAAGTGGGTGAAAAGATGTTGAAATGAGCCCAGGCTCCATAGAGCTTAGATTTATCCGATATCCATCTTTTAGGATAAGGGAAAACCCCGAAAAAGTCCTATCCAGACAACGCATCGTGACCGGGATTTGAACTCGGTACCTCTGAACTGAAGTAAGAAACGCTACCACCTACGCTACAGTGGCTGGCGTCTGCTAATTAAGTGGGTATTGTTCTGCCAAAAAGGCGTAACAGTTTTATGCTAAAGAAGGATCCCGATATTCACTGTAAGCTTTTTTTTTATACATACTTTTATCCCTTTTTTACAACAGAGAATGCCTCATATTAACAACTTTTATATTTAGTTTTGACTTAATTACTGCTTCTTTGTATTGGAGGCTGGTTTCTCATAATATTATAAAAAGTAAAATAAACATAGGCAAAATAATATTCCTGTTAGACTAATCTTCGCCCAAGACACACAGGCACAATATAACTGCTCGCGCGCGCATGCACACACACACACACACACACACACACACACACACACACACACACACACACACACACACACACACACACACACACACACTATAAAGAGAAAATTTGTGTCTGGAGGTGAGGGTAGTATTTGTAGGATAAAAGGAAGCACAAAGCCCTCGTGCTTCAATATAACACACTAGAGCTATAAAAGAATACCTGTGCTTGCAAGGCGTAAGGATGTAAAAGCTGGAAAATAGTTATTAGTGTACAGAAAAGTCATATGGAGTAAAATAAATGCCGTGGTATTTCTTTTTCCGCATACGGTCACGATTTAGTGACTAAGAAACTGCAAAACGAAAGAGAATCGAATCTGCTTTATAACAATGCGGGTCAACGCTAACGCATGCGATATCGTGCCAATAAATCCTAATAACTCTCAAATAACAAAGGCTTGCTCTGTTTCCTTTATATATTACTATTCGGATTGTTAGCAGGGCATGTTAAGTAATTATATAAAGACTGTATAATATGTCCTATCAAGCAATGTTTTATAATTAACACAGTATGATAATTTCTCAATGGTCCTTTCCAAAATGTTAAATTGGCCTAGAAATGAGGAATTTTCACAGTAATCAGCTTTATTTCTGTGTCGTTATATATGTTAGGATCTGTGTATTATGTGAAAACCATGTGACTTTTGTGTTATTAATGTGACTAAGAAACAGAAGTGAAGATACGAAGGTTTAAGCCGAGAAAGCAAGTTGAAATTGGGCCAAAATATCAACATTTATATTTGTATTGGTTTTGCACATCTAATATTTTATACACGGTGAATGACAGAACATAAATTCGAATATTTAACTCTCAAAGGTTAATAATTTACAACATGACATGAACATGGTAACAGGTTCGACTATCTGGTGCACATTACTTCCACACCATTAAAGATTATGAAATATAAGTTCTTAAGTTACGTTTCCCATTTCGCATAGCTCTAAAATGTAGCATTTCATTAAAGCGTCTTTGGAAAAGAAAAAAAAAATGGCTATAAAAATTGTATCTCTGAAACCATTTACAATGTCATAAAATTAATTCCTATTATAAAACAAATTGGACATTAAAAATGTCAGAAAATTGTTAAAATTTTTTGAGAAAAATACAGTTTAAAAATGCAAAATTAGCATAGGCGAGATAAGGTGGGTTATCTCTCCTTAAAATATAATCTACTATGATTATCTAAAAAAATTGTTGGAGCATTCCTACTAAGCATTGTTCCAAAGCCAAACGGTGTCTATACACTGTACATACAGCATTTCTAGATCTGACGGGTTCCAGAACTGAGAAACCATCAGGAGAGTTTTCATCCATTATTAGGAATTGCCAGAGTGCACAAAATTACAATTATAAAGGTTAACGGGCAGGATTAAATGAATACTTCTAAATCGTTTTACAGTAAGTTCATAAAGAACGGGGGAGAGGTAAATGAAATTAATTAAATCGCCATTGAAGCTTAAGAGGCAACATCAGGCAACCAAATGGTGCTTTTACTAAGCTAAGCAGAGCTACAGGGATGTTGAACACGAGTCATTTTAAACTAATATTTTGGAATTGCTAAGAAATTCCATTTTATTCAATGAATCTGAATGTTATAATTAAGCTCAACAAATATTAAAGTGCTGTTCTCGACATCTTTTTTTTTTTTTTTTTTTTTTTTTTTTTTGTGGTGGTGATTTTAATTTTATACTTGTTGTTTTTATCCTAATATAATTGTTGTGTGTGTAAACATTCGGTTAGCTCAGTTAAATAACTGGAAAATAATCTGAACTGATATTGCTGAAGATAATTTCAAGTTTCTTCGGCCAGTCTTACTGCTTGTTCAAATGACCAATGAGAATGAACTTTGTGGATATTAAACTCTATAGGTCTTTTGTTACTCCGAAAAAAAAATCCCAATTTCAGTCGTAGATTCGCACAACAGCCTCTCTTGAGGGAAGAATACTAATAAGAAAACGTATCCTACTCTACATGGGAATCAAATCTGAGACCTCTGGATTTCGGAGAAGGGACGCTAATAACTAGAGATTGGAGTTTTCTTTTCTTTCTTTTATTCTTTCTTTCATTTATTTCTGTATTTATTTCTCCTTTCCCTAAGAAGGCTGAGAGATGCACATGGTTACATGGGAGCACAAAAAAACTTATAGAAAAAGGGAATATGTGATATAAAAGTTAATATAATTTATTTCCAATAACTCTGATAGAACATTTCTAATAAAAATCACCTTAAAATGCAATATAACTGCATATTAGTTCTGCTTAATA
The DNA here is from genome assembly GCA_030765055.1 of Mantis religiosa. Lineage (NCBI taxonomy): Eukaryota > Metazoa > Arthropoda > Insecta > Mantodea > Mantidae > Mantis > Mantis religiosa. Next base: position 265,621,707 of record CM060950.1, on the reverse strand, counting down.
TATAATATGTACTTAAAATAAACAGGTTTATTCTGAAAAGTGTATTCCTTTACAACATTCCTTAAAATGTTCTTTTGCTTGCTTTTTACATTGTATATATGCTGAAAATGTGTTCAAGAGATACGATTAAGTACTTGGGGTTAAAGGCTTCATAATGAAATCTGTGTATGTTTACTACTAATAATGTAAGGATGGCTTTTACGTTTCGTTTTGTTTAGTTTCTTGCTATCGATAAAATGATAACACAGTTTGCTCTTACAAATGGACATTAAAACTGAGTTGTTATTCGGCATTTAAAGTCGGTTTGTGTACATTGATATGACTGGAAGTACTTAATTTTAGTGACATATTTGTTTAAGTTCTGCTTCAAACCAACACTTAAAAGGGACAGCGATATATTTGTTTTATATATTTCAAATTAAATGTTTGTTTCAGACAGATTAACTGTACTACAGCAATTTTTGAAATCCTCTCATTTATTCCATATTATTTTCAAACATAAGAGAAAATACATGTTATAAGCGCAGGGGACATGGTAACACCAGCTGGAAGGTTTGGGAATCAGTGATTTCATAGTAACTTCTCTATTTCGTTTCCATTACTGAGTGAAGTTGAATGTTCAATAAATCCAAAGCCAGGATTTTTGTTAGCAAATGAGGTTTCTTAGAAAAGGACCATCAGCACTACTTATTAGTTATTTAACTAGGAGTAACCCAATAAAGGAAATAACACATTTTGTTTTCTTGTTTGTATACAAGAATACAGAACTGTAGCTTTTGTCAGAAGGGCAGTAGCATATATATATATATATATATATATATATATATATATATATATATATATATATATACTGTACTACAAATTTCCTACTTCCCGAGGTTATAGGCTCAAACCCGGCGGAGTTCGAAGCATTTTATATTTCGAGTGTGAAAGTCCTTCAGAAGGGACGTAAAGCCTGTGGTTTCGTGCCTTAGATTTACAGCACGTGAAAAAATTCAAACCTGATAAAGAGGCCTCTGAGCAAAATTAAGTGGTCTTTTACGCCCAATATAGAATTGGACTCTGAAACCAAAGCAGTTAAAGAGAAGCCATAAATAATAATAATAATAATAATAATAATAATAATAATAATAATAATAATAATAATAATAATAATAATAATAATAATAATAATAATAATAATAATAATAATAATAATAATAATAATAATAATAATAATAATAATAATAATAATAATAATAATAATAATAATAATAATAATAATAATAATAATAATAATAATAATAATAATAATAATAATAATAATAATAATAATAATAATAATAATAATAATAATAATAATAATAATAATAATAATAATAATAATAATAATAATAATAATAATAATAATAATAATAATAATAATAATAATAATAATAATAATAATAAAATAACACAAATCCAAGTTAAATGAACATGCTGTACTAAATAATCACTGCCATACATACATTGGCGATATGTAAATGTGATGGTAGGGAATAGTTAATGGCAATATCAGTGCCTATAAAAACAACATTAAAAAAATAATTTAAAAGCATGAATGAACTCCACCGGGTTTAGGGAGACTGTGACATTTTACATCTTTGTTAATCAATGATAATCGTAGATGTGAGTTCTGCGCAAAATAGTTAGTAGCCATTCATGATAATTTATTTTTATTTATATACCCTTAGATATTATTGATTTTTATATGAAAATTCCCTAATATTATACTTTTATTTCAGATATTCTGATATTGCTTAACAAGACTCCTTAAGAAGTTGGGAGTAAAACCTACTGGTAAGTGTTCTGAAACGTAACAGCCTGCAAGTGAGCCAGAGCCTGCCAACCTGACTGCTGGCCTCACGCCCACATACCGAGTGTTCTAAAAGGAACGGTTAAATTAAAAAAAACATTAATTATATTTATTTAAATTTTTAAAATCAACAATTTTTAATCGTTGTGCGGTTAACCTCACAATTTACAACATTGTTAAAGTCTTATTAGAAGCTTAATTAATGTACCCTTACCTGTTTATGAACAAAATATAACGTACTTCTGGTATGAATTGTGGTGCAATCCTTGAATTCTCAGTGGTTGAACATACTTTCAAAGCTAAAAACAAAAAATGTTGAGTTTTTAGAAAGAATTTCAGATGTTTACCTTAATGTGTCCATGAAACAACACTGTCAACATTTCCAGCAAAGTAAATTTTGCTGATATAAGTACTAAGTTGTATCTGATATTTACTGCATAAGTGAAGAATAAAAATGCTATTGCTTAGCATATCAGCTGTACCTATTAAATAATAAATTTATTGGTTAAGTGTCTTACAATATTTTTGTTGAATATAGGTAACTTCCAAACAACAAAATTCTTCATTTCGTATTTTTCACTATTTGCTATTCACGTGTCCCCTTTTGCCAATGTAAGATATTGTCACGTGTTAATTTCAATAGTTAATATGGACGTGCTAAAGTTAAACATTCACATACACCACCAAACTGGTACACGCTTGATCGCCTTTTTTATGCATTTAGTCGTCGTTAAACTTTTAACTAAATTTTACAGCTTTTAAGTACTATGCTTGAATATTTCGTGGATCTTGTTTTTCATTCGCATTTTATTTTGTGTTCTACGAGTATAAGAAATTTCCCATTCTAGAAGTGTTATGCTGTAACGTAAACCTATAAATAAATATCTATAGTTATTTAATGGACTGTTGATGGACGGCTAAGCTGTTGCTTACTTTATATGGAATTAATAGGGGTGGGGGATGACATAGATCACTCGCTTTATTTTTTTACCCAATAACACCTCAGAGATGTAGTAATCTGTACATTTTATATAAAAATCTGATCTGTTGCACTGACATAATCCTCGTTCCCCATTCTTCAACAGACTCTACTTAAAAATCTTATGTGTTGGGTTCACATGGCCTCCTCTTCTCACTATTGTATAGACGCCTATTCTTCGTCCTACTTCATGTTAATTGAGAGACATTTGTGAAATTGGTTTTATTACACATTTCCTTATAGCAATCGGAATAAGGAATACAATAGACTTAAGCGATATTCAAATAGTTTAAGAACTAGTCACTATATAAGGGCTTTGCATGGACAGGAAATTAAAAACCAAACTACTAATTAATATTTGAGAACATTATAAATAGGTACTTGAAAGTTCATATTAATAACAAAGAATATCTGGAAATAGCCTACAGAAAATTACGTAAATTTTGTGCTTTGAGGAGATCTGAGGTGTTTTTGTAGTAAGCTTTTGTCTATGACTTACAGTTTACGGCTTATGCGTAACGAAGTTAAGAAGCTATTTCAAAAATATTTAAAATATATATTTCACGTATCATGAAAATATCATAATTATATTTTATTTTAATCAAAGTGCTGAGACTATTTTTGAGAAATAATAACTTGGGAAACATCCGCGTGAGGAGTAATTTGAAGTAGAGGTATTTTCTTGTTGGTAGCATGTCTGCCTCACGTTCAAAAGGTCCCGAGTTCGAATCTCGATCAGGGTGAGTTACCTGGATAAGGTTTTTTCCGGGCTTTCCCTTATCCTAAAAGACGAATTTCGGTTAACTCTAAGCTACATGGACCCCGGACTCATTTGAGCATTATTTCACCCATTTCATTCATTGTCCGATATGACTTAACGTTGGAGCACGTAAATTAAAAAAAAAAAGTATTTTCTTGAAAATCTTAATGTCACATTTTTGGAAGATTTTGAGAGTAAGTACCAAATTCGGTACTTAACCTCATATTTGGTTCAAGAAATATTTGCGTACACTCGAAGCTTTCTAAAAACATTTAATCAGGGAGTCTCAAAACGTGCATATACGGTGAAATTTTTATATCAAATTCTTAGATGAAGTGCAGTACCTTCTGTACCTATTAGTGTGTACGTGATTGAGCATGAAAAAGGTGACACTTATACCTAAGGTAATCGTTTGCTTAGAATGATTTCAAAGTATTATTTATTTGTTTAAAAATGCAGTCAACTTAAGATACGAAAATATATTTATTTCTCTACACTACTTTTGTTAGTGATGATAGTATGGGGGTGGAGAAAAATCAGTCCAACACGAATATCAAAACGAACTTCAGCCGAGGAAAATATTCAATAACAAATATTACATATTTAGATAATACTACACAAAGCGATTTACGGATAAATTAGACTCTATTCATTACTCAGTAATTTATACTTCCCTAAGTCATGTCCATTAACGAAACAATAATAGCAACAAAGCATAAATGCAATCATTTCATAAACATTGTACATCACCATGCTAAACCTTTAATTACATTAAATACTATTTATTTGAAAATTAAGCCTTTATTTTCACTTTTTTTTTTTTTTTTTTTTTTTTTAAAAGTCGTCCAATTTGAAGATATCTTTATATCTTATTTACGCTTCCTACTCATATTCAGTAATGTGAATTGATATTATCTAATATTCATTTTACTGTTTCCATTCTATACAACAAAATTCTAAAAATTCGTTGTTCACATTTCACAAACGTTTAATACCAATAATTTTAAAAACACAAAATCTAACTATTATCTATCTTGTTAATATACACATTTTGTAAAGTAAGCTCATTTCCTGAGAGTGAAGTTACTTGTCAAACCATGAACTTATCATACAAAGTCATTCACACATTTTCTTTGATTTTCAGGAAGTAAATTCTTGCTGACATTCCTCGCCTACTTCAGGATATCAGGAGCCGAGGAACTACACTCCCCTCTTCAAATTTACTAATAATCATTCCTGTCTCCGTCTTGTGAAATGAATACTTACCAACCACAACCGATATACACTTGTTATTAAAGGACACCTAAAATTACCACATTTTTATTTATTTCGCATGCATTTAAATATAAATATTTATTATGCCTCTAAATGTCGTAGAAAAACTGTTGTACGCAACTTTCATTTATCGGTTATTAAGACGCACGCGAAGTTTTTGACGCTCGATCTCTTTGAAAATACTCGTCACTCGCCTCTTAATAAACTCTCATTATCCTTGCATAAATAACTATTGGAAGATGTGTGCAAATAAGACGTGAAATTTTTAAATTTGACTTCTTCATAGTCTATGTTCCCAATTTTTATAGCTTTAAAATGTTCCATATGATGGGGTTATTGTTTGAGTACCTTCCAATTTGCAGTCTTATGTATTGTCTGAATATATTTGAAGAAATCTGAAGAACTTTCGTGATATTAAACATATTTTTCGAGTTACACACTTAATAATGCAGTCCGACTTTTACTAAATGAAGTGTTACATAATTTATTTTATATATAAAAATTAATGTTGAAGATGTTATCTTTAACTGTATAGAACTTCACTTGAGAAACAATGCAGAACATGTGAAGTACGTAAACATATTTTCATTTTTTGTAAATTGTTTTGGTAAGTTCGGTTCACTGGATCAAGAAACTCATTTATTACACTCCACCCAAAGATTCAATACCAAGGTTACAACGAAATACATGTTTTTGTCTCCCTGAAAAAATAAGACTTCCACTAAGGTCCGTGGGTGTGGAGAGAGACACACACAGAAAAAGGGAGAAATGCATATCTCAAACAAAAAATGTCTCCAATATAACGATTTTCAAGTAAATGCGCACAAATAACTTCTACATGGAACATATTTTGTTATTTTTACTATCCCAGAAATTTCTCTAATGATTTTGATTGAAATTATATACGTTTAAGATACATGTATGACAAATAAATATAATATTTTGAATTTTCTGAGAATAGCCACTAACGTTTTCTTCATTCTCAGTGACTTTTGCGTAACTGATAAGCCGCAAGAGACAGACAAAATCTTAGTATTCGAAAAATGTAAATCTCATTAAGGTACACAATTTATGTCACGAAACTTTTCGTGGCGTTACGAATTTCCAGTATATTATTTTTTGTTATTGATTTAAATTTTCAAATAGTACACTTTTTTGAAATGGTTAGTCGGTATAAAAAAAACAGAGAGAGACAGAGAAATGAAAAAAAATTGAGCATGACTGTATCCTACTGTAACCAATGAGTATTTGCGTGATAAAACTGTAACTCCATAATCAAGAAGTACACAGAACAATAGGATTTCATAAAAATACTTGTATAGCGGATGAATAGAGAAAGCCATGTGAATTAAGCGTATTATGTTTGTGCACTGTTTCTATTCTTGTTTAAATACTGACATTTTTTAATCAGAGTATCAATGCTTTATAATTCTGTTTATGGAGAGTACATTTGCCGAAATTAGAAATTTGAGCACTGAATATGCTAAAACTGAAATGAATGAAATACGAGAAACAAAATGGCCATTTAGAGTTTTTTAATGGAATACATTGTATCGACACTTACGCAAGTGATAGTTACTATGAATAGAATTGCTATGAAATTGTGGTGGATAGAGAAAGTCACATGATTGTTGTACATGAGAGTTTTGCCTTTCATAAGCTGAATATAAGGTAGGCTGGGCATACACTGCGGAGGGTGGACGCTACAAAGAAAGGTGGAAGTACAATAAGACAAATTCATGACAACAACAAGCATGTACTTCACCACTTGCCTCCAATGAAAAGTACTGTTACATTTCAGATCGAGATATACGTTCTCAAGTCCCCTGAATGAAACATCTTATTGCACTCACAGAATTTTCTTTACTCACTACCTACTGTGCAAATTATTCTTGCAAACATCAATCTTCTATCTACTTCGTGTTAGTCGAAATAGATATTTGCAGAATTCCGCTTTTTATACATATTTTATTGTATATAGAATAGTAATATAAGATTACAGTAGGTTTAAGCGACAGTCAAATCCATTAAGAGCTGGTGGCTGTATGATGGGTTCATAACTCCGAACTATTTGCATGGTCAGAGAGAGAGAGAGAGAGAGAGAGGGGGGGGGGGAGTATATTGACTTACCATTTGACAAGTATAAGTATTTGAAAATGCAAACCAACAACAAGTAATCTCACAGAAACGATTAAATACGCAAAAACAGGAATATGTATTTTACAGAGTTGCATACTTCAACAAGATGTGCATCTTTATTCAGTAAGTTTTTTTTTTTTTTTTTTTTTTTTTTTTTTTTTTTCTATTTTAACGGTTTACCAGTTATGTAAAAGTCATTCAGAATGAACGGGACATCATAGGCTGTCCAAAAAAATTTTAATCAACCCTTAGAGGCAGTTTTGATAAGATAAAACTTTTCCAGAAACTTTTCATTAAAAGGTTGTCTGGGATGCTTTTAATCCCCGTGTCGCATCCTTGAAGGACCATGATCTTAAATAGCATTTAACCAAATTTTCGTTTTTGGGTTATGCCGTTCAGAGAGAGATGCACTCACGCACACACACGCGCGTGAACCCTTTTTTTCCCCTAAAAAAATATATAGGAATGTATTATTTTCAGAAAAAAGGTGCATATATATTTGCATTCAGGAAGTTTCCGAAAAATGTATTCCTGGTGAAATGTCGATATCCTCTACCTACTGCAAGTACCTAAGCAATAGAGAAAGTAAAACACTCGTATGTACCTGCCTTTTGTGAAGAACGCAGCAAAAACTTCGAATCATTTTATACCAAATTAGGCTTTAACAATATTGATTATTTTCGAAATTTTTCTCTTTCTTAAATTTTTTCTCGCAAACAATGTCAATATCTGTTTTGTAAGAGTTGAAATCTGTTTGTGAATAAAGGTGAAACCAATACAAAAAGTTTTCAGGAATAAAGAAAAGCGTTTTGTGATAACCTTCCTTCTTCCACTAAAAGAAACTGTGGTCAAAATAATGTGACAATAAACCATGTGCATGGCAGCACGTTGTTAGGCTATTTCAACCGAAAGTCACTTTCGGGGGGGGGGGGGGGATGATAGTTATCGGCGATCGTGTTCACTATTATCTCACGTGCAAATGCTCGTTGCACCACACCAAAGTATGTAATGAAATGTGTATTTATAAAGATTAGCAAAAATACTTAGGAAAATAAGATTTTTGAGCTTAGGTAACCACATCTTTTTCTGTTGCTCCATTTAATGTATTTTTAAACGTAAATTTCAGTATTTAAGTAAAAGAGCAAAACGAAACTAATGGGTACATGAGAAGATACGTTTGTTCAGCACTGTCATTAGGTGTATATCAGCATGTTAAAAGAACTTTACACTCCAGCAAATATTTTCCGAAGTATGTATTTGCCAGAGAATACTAGCAGAAATCTAATGCTGGAATATTTCGCAACATATTTTTATATTAAAATCAGATTTAGCATCACAATAATTTAACTATACAAATTACGGAATGATATTTCTATCTTACCCTTAAACAGTTGGCAATTTCTTTTAACCACTGAACGAAGACATTTACAATAATACAGGTTGTGCGAAGACAGATGAGGTTCATTGATTCACTTTGGTACATAACTCGTTGATTTTCTAAGTTACTTTGCTACAGAGTATCGTTCACAAATTTCATTACAGTTTTCTACGTAGTTCCCTTAGCATCGTGGCAGTCGTTTGTTTTAAACGCTTTATGGCGCAGTGTCGGAAGATCTTGGTGTTCAGCATAGCTTTGTCACATAATATTCTCTAAGATTTCCTTTATATTCCTTTTCTAGTTTGCGTCACTTTTGTCTATGGTAGTTGAATTTTCGTGCTCAACTGCTGTATCAGTAATATTTCATTTGCACTGGCCTGTAACTGATGTTTACAATGAGATTTCGTTCACTGATTCTTACCAAGCTCTTAAAGGTATACAAAAATCTCATTGTTGCTCTCACATGACTTTCTCTAGTCAATCTTATACAAATTATTCTTACAAACGCATATTCCTCTATATATTTCATATAAATCAAGACAGAAATTTGTGCAAATTATCCTGTCGTATATTCCCTTGTAAATATAAGGGGATTAGAAGAATGATGAAATTTTTAAGAACTGGTCGTTTTATGAAGGCTTTTAAATTCCAGTCTTTTGCATGGCCAAGCTAGAGGGAGAAAGAGAAAAGCTAATGACTTTCCATTTGCGAAGAGTGTGTGTTAACAAATGCAAACCAAAAACAGGAATTACCTCGGAAATGGTAAACTCCTCAACAAAATTAGTGGATATAAGTTGTGGTTTTGTCGAGGCTTATATTTTTTGTGTAGTAAGATTTTGTCTGTCAGGTAACAAGAATAATTCAGAATGGAGAGGACTTCACAAGTTGTTCCCAGAAAATGTAAGATATGTATCCTATTTATTATGTGAATATACTAAACATAACATTTTAATAAAATCGTTAGAACTATTTTGAAAATAAAACGAAAAATACTGCAGTTAAAGGGTGGTTGGGGGGATTTTCATGTCCCATCCTTTAGACGCTAAACTTACATCTAACATTGGTATCTAAGCGACATTTTGTTTCTGAAATATGTCTTTCAAACAAACACACACGCACTGACACACGCATTTTGCTCTACAAATTTTTGTTTCAGGAACCATATCCAGAGAACGCGTATTTTGGTGATATAGCGGTATGCAACGTTTTTGGTGGAATACAATGCTTTCTCTATTTATTATTGGTAGGTAAAATAGAAAATAACCCATTATAGTGCAGATTGATTTCTGACAAAAGTTAACTATAAACAAAAACAAAAAATAACTGACACTATAAAAAGAAGTTTCGAGAGTGCTAAATAAATAACGAAAATGATATACATATTTTATAAAGAAGCAGCAGTAATACCCAAAGCCTCATTTTATGTTTCTGTTGCTATGTTTGGCTGAGCAAGCAGCTTAAATCGTTTAGTGGATATGTCTGTTTGCAAATACCTTTACAAATTCAGGCTTATTTATCGGAAGAATGCTAACAGCATCTTTTTGATGTATTTCTCCTGCAATTCCCAAAAAGAATAAAAAATTCATCTGATTAATTCGTGGAAGTTGTTGCTGTTAAGCTCTGAAGAAAACAGCAATGAAAGTGAAAAATACTATACGCTTTGATTGATCTTTCTCGTTGTTTAATTTCCACATAAATGTATTAAGAGTAAATTTATAATAAAATATGGATTTTCCTTGAAATTAAATAATTTGAGTTTTCAAAAGTCGTCATTCCTTTTAAAAAACTTGTTAAAACAGATTGAAATAACCCACATTTTTAATTTTGTATTCTCTTATGTTTATGCTTTCACGTGAATTTTTATTAAATTTGTAATTTGTAGTTGTCATTGGCTGAGATGTAACAAATAATGTAAATTCGAATTTTATAACTTACCTTTTGTTGGAAACTTTTCGTCACCAGTTGCCGTTGCTTAACTGCTCCATCGGACGCCCATTTTGAATAAATACTTTGGTCTGGTATATTCGAGAAATTTTACAGAACGATGGATCAAATATTTGAATGCATGTTTTAGCAAACGTTTGTTAGTCTTTCACCAATGTTGCTGAGTCCTAAATGTGAAATTTTAGAAATAGGTTCATATAGGAGAGTGAAGTAAAGGGAGAGAGAGACCAAGCTTAAGATATTTATTCAGAACTTTTGGTGAATGGGTTTTGAAGATTTTTGAAGTAAATCTTCCGACTACTTTTACAGAGGTAATTTCGTTTTTATTTTCTCATTATGGCTTTTAACGGTTTTGTTTAAAATGTATCACAAAATGTACATTTAAATTTTCTATAAATGACCTTGAAGTCCTCGTGATTCTGTTGTACGTAACTTTGTATGATTATAAATCATAAAAGATTACCGTACTAAACGCTTATTTAAATATACAGTGCATTTCAAGTAAGTTTTCTCCGTAGTATTAGTCATTTCCGAAATATAGGTGCCTGCTTATATCCTTAAGCTATCCTGGTAAACTGGAATGGGACATCTAGAAAAGATCTTAGACAATTCTTGTTTCTTCCTTCATGGATTTATTACTAAAAAAAACTTATTTGCCTCGTACGAATAGTTGTGTTTTATTTTAAGAATTGTGAATGTAACCAAGTCCATATTGCTTAGTTTTAAATTATTGTCAGTCGGAATGTTATCATGGTATAGGAATAGAAGAATCACTTTTTATGTGAACATGCATCAGATTATCTGAAGTCTTTATGTGAACAGAATGACATCAGAAATTTTGAAAGTGGATATATTCTTAATTTGTTGGTCATTAATTGAAGTATAGGCATATTATAGTTTCACTCGACGTCGTCAGAATATTAAGGAAATTGGGCTGGTGACTACTTTACAATAATTTTTTGAAGTAAAAGTAGAATGTTGAACCAGATACAACAAACAGTTTGACGTTCGAAATAGTTTAATTAATGCATAAAATTATGAGACGGATGAGAGAAAATCCTGAAAACATAAGAATTTATTAACACAGCTCAATACAATCTCGTACATCGTTGCGTAATTGATCACATGAAAACTCTACGAGGGAACTTTGTGTTCCATTCTGTCTAAAAAAATCCCAAGTAAATATTTCATATTTAACATAGAAGATACCCCTGGATGGATAAAGCGTTGAGGTATGTTTACCCTAAATTTCTCATTACAGGAAGTAGATGTCGCTTTCATATTTGCACATTTTTGATACATCATCAAATAGTTTTCAAATTGTTTATTTTTAATTTTAACAAACTGTCATTGATAGAGAAGGAATTACAAATTATTAGTTAGGAATCTCTTGAATGGACAGCATTTAATTGTACTGAGCATTAGGTTGGCAAAATAGCTTGTGTTATATAAACTAGACATGACAGTATTGCGGCATTAACGTCTAGAAGTACTACTTAATGTGTACAAAGTGTCTCGAACTTCTGAAATTTATGGTAGCTTTTGTTTGACACTACGAATGCAAAACTCTTTGAGAGAAACAATTACGACTATCCGAGAAGTACGCAATACTGGAATGTGCTCCGTTACAGAGTGTTAGAGGAAAAGAGATGGAAACAAAGGAAATAGTCGCAACTTGACTCTTC
>CM060950.1:265310289-265608713 GCA_030765055.1 Mantis religiosa | reverse complement strand
TATTGATTTATGCATATTTTTTCAAAAACATCATTTGTTTTCTTCCCTCCTGATTATACAAATAGAACTTACTTTCAAAATTATCAATTAACGACCAGCTGTTAAAATATATAATTGAGCCTATTGTATTCTCCTATTCTCATTGAAGTTACAAGAAAATGTGTAATAAAAATATTTCTACGAATGTTTAACTCTATTAACATGAAATACAAAGATACTAAATAAAGTTTGTAAGAACGGCTTATACCAGAGTGGATGGAGACAGTCATGGGAGCACAACATGTTGGATTTTTAAGCGTTATTTAGTTAAATGGTTAAATGTGCTGAAATAATTTCTATCAACTGGCTCACAGAATAACAAAATTTATTGTAAAGGGTTCTGGTGAATGAGGTGCACATATCTGGGATAAATTTAACAAGCAAGGCAACTAATTAGAAATTCCCTCAAAGTATAATATATGATTTTATCAAAATGTTAAATTAGTAAACTGGGTGTAAAAATAATGCAGATATTTACACCATACTACTACTACTACTACTACTGCTACTGCTACTGCTACTGCTACTGCTACTGCTACTGCTACTGCTACTGCTACTGCTACTGCTACTACTACTACTACTACTACTACTACTACTACTACTAATAATAATAATAATAATAATAATAATAATAATAATAATAATAATAATAATAATAATAATAACAACAACAACAACAACAACAACAACAACAACAACAACAACAACAACAACAACAACAACAACAACAACAACAACAACAACAACAACAACAACAACAACAACAACAACAACAACAACAACAACAACAACAACAACAACAACAACAACAACAACAACAACAACAACAACAACAATAATAATAATAATAATAATAATAATAATAATAATAATAATAATAATAATAATAATAATAATAATAATAATAATAATAATAATAATAATAATAATAATAATAATAATAATAATAATAATAATAATAATAATAATAATAATAATAATAATAATAATTAATAATATAATATCCTTGTTTATCTGAGATCAGGTTTGCAATTTTGTGTTTTCTTTGAAAATTCCTAAATACACAAATCAGAATATTGGAGTTAGTAGGATAAAATAATTTATTGTTAAACGTGGATTTTTTTAGATCGTCGATGATGAGTTGAGGTAGAAAGCGTGGTGTGGCATCTGCACATCACCAGCGGGCTTTAGAGAGAGAGAGAAAAAAACACGGCATAAAAAATAAATCCCACCCTCAATGCGAGAGGGTTGAACGCCATGATGATTTCAAACCCTCACGCAGTCATACAAACCACCCTAAACTCTTCTTTTCTTTTCGCAGAGGGGAGCAAAAACCTTAAAATGTATAAAACAACCCCCACTATATAATGCTCTGTCATATTCGCTTGACTACATCATACACACCCCTAGCTAAGCTACCCTTCGAGCGGCTTCATCCCCATTGGCCAGCTTGCAAGGCGGCCATCATGGTTAGGGCCGGTCGTACGGTGGAGGGTGAGATTCCCGTCCCCCTTCCTCTGCTTCACAGACTGGGGGTGAGTGCACACCATGTTGCCAGGTCTACAGTCTTGGAATATTAATTCTATTTTTTTCTCTCCCTCTCTCCTCCTTTCTTTCATTTTAATCCCGCTGCAGAGGAACCGCTCTTCCGGGACATGCTGACGCGCTGTATTATATTGTTCAAGGTTGTTTGTGGCAGTACATGCTGCTTCGGCTTCTTCTTCTTGGCCCTTTTCTTTTCTATTCTTCGTATGCCAGGTCATGGTTGTGTACGAGTAAGTCGTGCTGGACGCATAATTACGATGTTTCTGGGAAAACCTGTGCTACCTGGCTATTGGAATTTCGCAGAAACTCCGCAAATTATGCTTCCTGAAATAACACCGGTTGCAGGTTTTACACAGCTTTGAAATGACATACTTAACACCAAAAAGTAGCTTTCTTCTAGAAAAATAGCATTAAAATATGATTGTCTTTTTCGGCCTCCTTAATAAACAATAATCCATTAATAATTATCCTAATTCGATCGCTGACATCGATTAATAAAATTTTAACACAATTATTAGGATTTCTTTTCCCAACATTAATAAGGAGGGTAATGCATTCAGGAATAGCATTTGAACTAAGTTTAAAAATCTGATCCATAAAATTCAAATAATTTTCTCTTCCTATTAAAATTTCATAGATATTTTGCAGATGATGCGTACATTTAGTTATTATTATTATTATTATTATTATTATTATTATTATTATTATTATTATTATTATTATTATTATTATTATTATTATTATTATTATTATTATTATTATTATTATTATTATTATTATTATTATTATTATTATTATTATTATTATTATTATTATTATTATTATTATTATTATTATTATTATTATTATTATTATTATTATTATTATTATTATTATTATTATTATTATTATTATTATTATTATTATTATTATTATTATTATTATTATTATTATTATTATTATTATTATTATTAATATTAATATTATTATTATTATTATTATTATTATTATTATTATTATTATTATTATTATTATTATTATTATTATTATTATTATTATTATTATTATTATTATAATTATTATTATTATTATTATTATTATTATTATTATTATTATTATTATTATTATTATTATTATTATTATTGTTGTTGTTGTTGTTGTTGTTATTATTAGTATTAGTATTAATCATTATCATCGTTGTTATACGTTTTACACGCTTCTTAAACATTAGATATAAATATTTCCAAGGAATGGTAAAATCAGACTGTAAATTATTACATTAAATTCTGTAACTGACTGGCATGTTCTTTGTAAAGCACAAAGAAATCTTACTTTCATATGAGATAACCTAAGCTGATGGTAACATAAAATGTTATAGGTACCTGTTCCGGGTTTCACAGTGTAACCAACTATGAAGTCAGTGTATAAAAATTAATCCATGGGTCAAATCCAGCTATGGCATCCAAACACTTGAGTCTGTTTCAATCTTTGCAAATCTTGTTCTACCTATCACAAGAATATAAATAATTTTTATTCCCCGCAAATTTTTATTTTAAATTGTGTGCCGTTGTTTTAACGCGCATTTTGTTGTTTTAAGAAATCATGTAAAAAAGATCGATGTCTGCCAACCAAAAACTTATGAGAAGCAACGGATTGGCCCATAAAAATGCCTTTTTTATTTTAATTTTTTATTCTAAGTGGAAGTTTTGCGTTCAATATGAAATGTTTATTCAGTCGAGAATTATATGCTCTACAAAACGATGTTTAGACTTATGATGTTTATGTACTATTTCCTATTTATCAATATTATTATGTTCTGTTTCTTGCTAACCTTCATTAAAAGTTTCTTGGTGCAAACGAGAAGAATACAATAAGCTAAACGAGAGGTAAACTATTTCTTGTCTCTCTATAGGTATGTTGACTCTAAATTTACGTTTTCAAGAGTCCAATTGAGTCCAGTTTGAGGAAGGTATAAGTACTTTAAAATGCACAATATAACAAAGAATATCTCGGAAATAGGTAACTTAAAAAGTATAGGATATATTTGGCATCAATTTTGTGCTTTCAGAAGATGTACATTTCTAGTGCTTTAAGATTTTGTCTATCTCGTTTAGCTGTTGTGCATGTTGAGGGTATCAGGGGCTGGATATTCCTAAAAAAATTGAATATCAGATTCCATTTGGCATAAACGAACTTAAACGTATAGTGTTCAAAAAAATGGTTGGGGTAATTTTTAAGAAAATGAAATACTTCGAAAAGCTTCCCTGAAAAGTGTAGATTGGGGTGAATACATTTTCTTGAAGATATTCGTGACGCATCCTTGGAGTATGCCGAACTTAAATACTGTGTTTGATATTTAACCTACTTTTTGTTTTGATCGCAGACACATACACATGCACACCTACACACATAAGGATATTTTTCTAAATATTATGTTTAGAACAGTGGCTACCAAATCATGTATTTTCTGCAAAATCTCGATATGCAGTTTTTTGGTGAAATACGATATTTCTTGTGCATACTATAAGTAGTAGTTGAGAAAGTATTATTTCAATTTTGTTTTCTAGGCGTTTATTTATGTTGCGGAGAATAGCATAGATGCGCATGTATACACTCGGACCTTATGCTTGCAATTTCTTTTGCCCCAAAATTTACCCAAATTTCAATGAAACTGACATATTGAATTTTGGGTGGAAAATTGAAAAGCTAAATACTACACTGTTTAATAAATAAATATGGACACTCTTCTGGTAGGAGTTAATACACATTTTTCTTCAGTCCACGTGCCACGTGGTACCTTTTTTCACTCTGACTTTATAAAAGTGTTTAGACATAGCGGAGTCAGAAAACCAATAAGAACAGAGTGTGTATTAAATGAATCATTTAAAATTACATGATTAGGTAGCTTGGAGTATTTGATCAATTGCTGCTAGTTCATGTTTTCATTTTATAAATAGTATGAGTTGTGGTTATACAAAGTTCCTGAAACTGATGATAATCCACCAAAATCTTTATAAAGTGGTACTTGCTCAGTTTTCAAGTTAAAACATTCGTTTATGCTTAATAAATGTCAAATTACTTGGAAATACATTTTCTTCTGTCGCTTATACAGCTTGATTGTGAGTGAACTCTAAGTATTCATTTTACAACACTGTTTGACTCAGACTTACGTTACTATGAGGAACATTATTAATAAAAGAACCAGAATATGCACAAATAATGACGTGTTTGTAAAGCCAAAGTATTCCTATATTATTATTTCTTTTTAAGATTTTATTGATACTTTCATTTAGAGAACTATATTCAGAAAAGGAAAAGGAATATTTCTGGATAAGTTTTATGATATACAGTACTATACGAAATCCTGGAACTTAGGCCCCAAATGACCTAGCTGTCGACGAGCCCTTAAACCCACTCACTCACTCGCTCGCTCACTCACTCACTCACTCATTGCTGGAACTTATAGGATTTGTGGCATAAAATTCAGTCGACATTTATGACGTCATTACTTCCGGTTTAACCGGAAGTGTTTCTAAACACACGCGTTTGAATGAATACCTGGAATATTCTACATTAAAATTAATGAAAGCCTGTTCGTAGAATAGTACACTAAACTTTGTAGCAACTACTCCAAGAAGCAAGGAAGCAGGAAAGGAAAGAAAGTAAGGCTAGTACAGAGGTATCTTTGTGCATATTTTGGAAACAAACCCTAGAAGTCATACATGTGTCGAAGGTTTATTTATGAAGCACTTAACTACATTAATTCAACAAAAATTATACATAGATTAAGTGTGAGAACTTAAAAAGCAAAATATATTTCCTATATTATATATACTTTTTTTCAACAAAAAGTAATTCTTCCAAGTACGTTATGATATTTCTGATACTAACTATTCAAATTACCTATAACATCTAGAGACAACAGCCAAATGTTTTTATTGAAAGCACGAAGTAATACATTCAAAAGTAGCCCTACTGAATTCTTGTAAAGGAAAATTAGAACAAAATAAATTGGTAAAAATAAGTAAATTAATATCCATGGAACCAAACAAAACAGACCTGGAATAGTCGTGTTCCAAATTTTAATCATATCTCTGGTAACGGTACAATAGATTAATGCCGTATATGTTAAGAAAAGGTATTAAACTCCATTAAAATATAGGTCTACTTCACCATCTGTGGAATAGGAAATGTAAAACACAGTTATTTTGACAGTTATTTTAACAAGTACATACACCTAACCATTTCTTTTTATTAAAATAATTGTTCACTTTATATGATTCACTTTTTCAAATGTAATTGCTAACCCGTATTACTAATTTTAGCAATTGTGTCACTTCTCCTAATTCGCTCAAAATTAATAGATTTGTCTTCAGCCTCTTTTAGACTCTAGAGATACAGAACAAACTGTATTATGACAAATGCAACGTTGTAAAGTTTAAATAGGTATGTAAAATATATACAGTGGCTCCAAGAGCATTCGCCCTTAATTAAAAAAAAATTACATCGAAACTGATGGAGAGAAAATGGTGTTAATATGCAAAAAGTACAAACTAATGGCCAAAATAACAAACAACTAATAAAGTAATGTTACATATATATATATATATATATATATATATATATATATATAGAAACTTTTTATGTAATAATTCTGATTTTAAACAGTGAAAATGAAAAAAAAAAAAAAAAATGCCGAAGTCAGGAATTATAATTGAGTTTCATAAATTTATTGCTTCTAAGACTTCACGGTTTTACTTCTCCCTTAATTTAAATTAGTCGGCTTTAATAACACGTATTATTTTAAATATTGTATGGAAGTTTGCTCAACCCATAATTTTTTGTAAATGTCACATGCGAGAAAGTTGTACAATCTGCACAATGTTCAAAAATCTTTCTGAAACTAATGAGATGAAAATTCTAGAAGAACGCCAAAATTGATTGTAGTATAACTTGTTCTTTCTCCATATTAAAATTAAAACATTTTATTCTAATGAAGAAAATGCTGCTAGTGAATGCGAACGCTTTTTGAACTCACTGAAAAAATTGAAAATGCCAGCGAAGTACAATACTTAAAGGTAATTTGGTTTTGAAGTCAGTTGAATAGTATATTATAGGTTCTTAATGCATCGTGTAGCTGCATTAATTTTCCAGTGAACCAGTAAATAAAAGAAGATGTGCTTTCCCCAGTAAATCATATGCCAGATTCCAGGGTAAATGCAAGTTTTAGTTCTCCTTGAATTAAGAATAAACAAACAAGACTTAAAAAAAAAAGAAAAAAGAAGAGAGAGAGAGTGAGTGAGTGTGTGTGTGTGTGTGTGTGTGTGTGTGTGTGTGTGTGTGTGTGTGTGTGTGTGTGTATGTGTGTGTGTGTGGTAGGTATGTGCGCGGGTACGTGCACTTTCGATAGTTGTTTTGTCTATCCGTCTAAGAATGACACACTTCAAAACGAAAAGTGGAAATTCCGTGTCTTCCAGCTTTCCACTCAAAGATTTTCAAGGAAATTCTTCTACCCTGAGCTCCCTTCACAAGGAAACTGGGTCGGGTTTTTTTTTTTTTTTTTTTTTTTTTTTTTTTCAGAAATGGCTCTTAGCGATTTTGATGAAATATATCAAAAGTTTAACATATTTGAATGAGTAACTGCTGTACCTAAGAGACAGGCAAGAACCTGGAGATGCTACACAGAAGATGTAGACCTCCTTAAAGTAGACAATTTATGTAAAAGATTTTTGAGACACAGATCAGTAACGAGATATTGTTTTTGTTTTGAATTTTCGAATAAAGCTTTCTCCACGTTGTTAATCGTGTTTTCTCATGGTCATGCAAAGAGGAAGGAAGAAACTTCAAAGCCGTCATATAAGGACTTGCCTTCAAAAATTTTGACTACCGCTTTTACCTCCATAGGTATCATTTTTATACCTTCAACAAAATGTTGAATGAAGGTTGAAGGTCTATCTTAATTTTAAAGGAGAATAAACATTCGCAAAAATAGTCTGAGAAGAGTGAGAGAAGGTCATACAGAAAATCTTTTCCTTAAAATCAGGCCAGAAGAAGAAGAAAGAAAACAAATAGCAAGTATTATGTTAAAACCATATAAAAATGGACCAAAGTGACTGTTGTAACCCCTGACTCGTGCTTCCTTGTTCGTTAATGGGGTTAACGGAACCGTGTTTGACTTCAAATAAGTACATAAGAAGTACCGTTTTTTGGCCTTTGGACTCATCTCTCAATCGCTTTGTCAACATATTATCATCTCTTGACCATATCCCGAACCCACTATTGTCTTTCTTTGTGTACACAGATTTCTTCACGTCCTAAGAGCTACTAGCTGATGGCATTCACTCCTCAAAGATAGGGTTTTTCTATTCTGCCCCTCCTTTATCTTCTTTTCGCTTGTAATGGGAAAAGTGTACATTTCACCAACCCATACAATCTCTTTAAGAGACTTTTGATTTTTCTTCCCTTACCTGCAGCTTTACGACATTTGGGATTTTCAGTGAGCACTAAAGACACGTCCAAAGTCTATATTCGTCACCGAATTAATGCAACACATCTGCTAAGTATCATAAAAAAGATATGTAAATAAAAGTTATGAAATCGTGTGGGATGTCTTTCATGTTTATACACTGTAATGTACATTTTAGATTTTGAGAATTTCTTCTCACAACTGTCTTGCCAGCAATTTTTCTCAGTCTTCAATATTTTTTTGATAAAAAATTGGTTAATAATATTACGACCTAATAAGATTCTAATTAAATTAGGACTAATTATTAAAAATATCATAGATAATACAAATATTAATACTAAAAAAATAAAACGAATTAAAGTTACATCTCCTAGGAAGCCTTGAAAACTCCACTTTATAATCAGATTGAAAACGCTGTAAAAGTGTTCACGTAGTAAACCGGAACCAACTCATCACTCCACTCGGGGAAGATATTTTGATTGGCTAAAGTTAGATATGAATAGATTCTTACTGGATGGAAACAGGGTAGCAACGAACTCTACTCTAGCCAGTTAACTATACGACTTCCAATCAGAGACATCAGAATTTCTAAAATGACTAACGATTTTTATCAAAACATCAAGTGTTTGATTTTTGAAAAATGGTTATATCAACAAAAATGATATTTAAGATAAATTATATGCTTTAACGAGATTAGATTCTTGTGTAATAAGATTTTGCCGATCTCTTAGGGATTAACCAAAGGTTATTCAAAAAGAAGTGGATTTCTGAGGACATTCCCAAAACAATTCGAGATATACATAGTATTTGTCACGAAAATAAGTTAAATATATGACAATTTAATCAAAATCGTTAGATATTTTTGAAATATTTTCGAAAAATATTTCTTGGAAAATGCTGAAATTAAATGGCCATATTGGTATTTAATAACCTTTCGTTCTCCAATTATGATGTTCACAGACACAGACGGACATTTTTCTAATAATGTTTCATGTAGATTTAGGGAGCTCCAAAACTTACATTTCTAGTGAAATCTCGATGTCGAATTTTTGGGTTGAAAAGAGTATTTCTACTACTTACTAGAGTTAATAGATAAAGCAATAAGTCTTAGTACGAATAATTTGTCCAAGATGAATATAGATAACAGATCATATACATATAACCATCCGATTTTGTTTAAATATATTCTCCTCATAGTCAATAGGGCTAAAACTAGTTCGAAACCAAGGCATATATTTATTAATTTATTTTATTTTACTGCTCTTTACTCTAATGAGTATATCCTTTGCTCAGGGTTTACGTACCTCTTTTCACACCACTTGAATAGTTGATTATGGCTTAACAGTCTCATGTATAAGAATCATACGACTAACTCTATCCATTGTTTTTTTACATCCATAGTCGTAAATAAATTCTGCCACTTTCCTATTAAACGTTCCTAACATTGTTTGAATACATATTTTCTTAAACCTGGAGGCTGCGGGATGGTCAAATATTTAAAACGCAGGTGTCTATATGGTGCACTTGCAACCCCTTTGCCTGAGCGTTGGAGAACAAAAGCTAACAATAGCTTTTAACTTAATGTGTTACTTTAAAACACTGGACAACTGAAACAAACAACCGCGAATATTCAGGAAATTATTAGCAGCTGAAAAAAATTGTGACCTAATTTGCAAACATAACAAGATATACGTTTTTCCTGTAAGTTGCCAAAATCTGATAGTTTATCAGTTTATCAGTTATTAACATCAATGAGAACTCAAAGGGCTTCATAAGCTGTTAAAAGGAAGACCAATTCATATCTGCTTATCATAACAATTCCTGAAACACATTTTTAAACATTAGAGACAATTTTGATAAAGCAGACACTAATGCCATGTTTCCACATATAGCACAACTTGGTGTTTGACGGAGTTCGTGAGAAACTTTGTGTCGTGGACTTAAACATGAAATAATTCACCCACTTCAAGAATGCTGCTCTCTCTGTCTCTCTCTCTTTCTCTCTCTATCTCTCTCTCTTTCTCACACCCACACATACACACAAACGACATTATTCTTATATTTTGAGGGTTGGTTTCAGAGTACTCCAAAACATGTACAATTTTTGGTGAAATATGATGTCACAGTTTTGGGTAATGATACGCATACGGGATTGTTCAGTAAATTCACTTCACAAACAAAGGCGTATAATGACTCAAAGTTTCTTGTTTTCAGATATTAAACAACAGTACTCTCATAAATTATATATATATATATATATATATATATATATATATATATCACGGTAAGCTTACTAAAACCATGTACTGATCTAGGTAAGGTACAATAAAATATTACAATGAAGTATATTGTATTCTACCCAAAAGTTCCATACCCAGATTTCGCTTAAAATATACAATTTGAGATCCTCTACATAAGAAGAAAATAGCATTTTCATATGTATGTGTGTGACTATGAGTGTGTGTGTGTGTTTGTGTGTGTGATTGTGTGAATGTGTGTCTGTGTGTGAGTGGGTGAATGTGTGTGTCTGTGTGTGTGATTGTGTGAGTGTTTGTGTGTGTGATTGTGTGAGTGTTTGTGTGAGTGAGTGAATCTGTGATTGTGTGTGTGTGTGTGTGTGTGTGTGTGTGTGTGTGTGTGTGTGTGTGTGTGTGTGTGTGTGTGTGTGTGTGTTTGTGTCTGTGAGTGAGTGAGTATTTGTGTGTGATTGTGTGAGTGTTTGTGTGAGTGTGTGTGTCTGTGAGTGTGTGTCTGTGTGTGAGTGAGTGGGTGAATGTGTGTGTCTGTGTGTGTGTGAGTGTTTGTGTGTGTGATTGTGTGAGTGTTTGTGTGAGTGAGTGAATCTGTGATTGTGTGTGTGTGTGTTTGTGTGTGTGTGAGTGTTTGTGTGTGTGTGTGAGTGTTTGTGTGTGTGATTGTGTGAGTATTTGTGTGAGTGTGTGTGACTGTGAGTGTGTGAGTGTGTGATTGTTTGTGTGTGTGATTGTGTGAGTATTTGTGTGATTGTGTGAGTGTTTGTGTGAGTGTGTGTGTCTGTGAGTGTGTGAGTGTGTGATTGTTTGTGTGTGTGATTGTGTGAGTATTTGTGTGAGTGTGTGAGTGTTTATGTGTGTGATTGTGTGAGTATTTGTGTGAATGTGTGAGTGTTTGTGTGTGTGATTCTGTGAGTATTTGTGTGAGTGTGTGAATGTGTGTGTTTGAGTGTGAGTGTTTGTGTGAATGAGTGTGTGAATGTGTGAGTGTGTGATTGTGTGAGTATTTGTGTGAGTGTGTGAGTGTTTGTGTGTGTGATTGTGTGAGTATTTGTGTGAGTGTGTGAGTGAGTGTGTGAGTGTGTGAATGTGTATCTGTGTGTGAGTGTGTGAGCATTTGTGTGTGAGTGAGTGTGTGGATGTGTGTCTGTGTGTGAGTGTGTGAGTGTTTGTGTGAATGAGTGTGTGAATGTGTGAGTGTTTGTGTGTGTGATTGTGTGAGTATTTGTGTGAGTGTTTGTGTGTGAGTGTGTGAGTGTTTGTGTGAGTGTGTGAATGTGTATCTGTGTGTGAGTGTGTGAGCATTTGTGTGTGAGTGTGTGAGTGTTTGTGTGAGTGAGTGAGTGAGTGTGTGAGTGTGTGATTGTGTGTGACTGTGTGAGTGTTTGTGTGTGTGATTGTGTGAGTGTTTGTGTGTGACTGTGAGTGTTTGTTTGTGTGATTGTGTGAGTGTTTGTGAGTGTGTGAGTATTTGTGTGAGTGAGTGTGCGAGTGTTTGTGTGAGTGTGTGCGTGAGTGTTTGTGTGAGTGTGTGAGTGAGTGTGTGTGCATGTGTGTGAGTGTGAGTGCGTATATGTGTGGGAGTGCTTGTGTGAGTAAGAGAGAGAGAGTCTGTGTGTGAATGTGTGAGTGTGTGTACGAATATGTGTGTGTACAAATATGTGTGTGTGTGTGTGTGTGTGTGTGTGTGTGTGTGGGTATGTGTGTGTGTGTGAATGTGTGAATGTGTGAGTGTGTGCGCGAATATGTGTGTGTACGAATATATGCGAGTGTGTGTGTGTTTTGTGATACGACGATTTTCAAGAAAATCCCTCTACCGCAATTATACTTTATATGGAACAATTTTTTATATTTTCTTTATTTTTTTAAAAAACGGCTATAACAATTTTAATTATAATACCGTGCGTTTCCAGAAAAAGTGTATTTTGAATTTTCTGGAAGTACTTCTTGAAGTCCTCTTCCTTCTGAATAACTTCTGTATAATTTGTGAACCATAAGCGACAGACAAACCCTCACTGCGCGCACACACACACACACACACACACACACACATACACACGCACACACACATACACACAATGAAATGTGTAGTGTTTAACGCCCGCTTTTACTACATGCGGCACCGCAGGTGGTGACACTGATGATACATGAGATGAAGATGGAGCTCCAGTGGAATGAGTCTGCGGTGGAAACCTGAGATCCCGGAGAAAAGGCGCTCCAGCGCTGTATTGTCCACAACAAATCTCACTTTTCGCTCGCTTGGAATCGAACCCGGGCCGCGTTGATGAGAGTCGCGCGGTCTAAACACTCAGCCACGGCGCGGCCTTTACACATACACACACAGACACACGCACACACACACACACACACACACTCACAATACATTTTAATGTATTATTATCAATACCCGAGATATTATTGCTTCTTGTTTGATGTTCATCCATATACTTTATTTTTCAAGCTGTAAAATTGCTATTCATTTTCTTTTTTTCGGTGGCCATGAAATTTCGAAGCCGTCCTTCACTTAGCGATCCGACTAGCTAATTTAAAGCTCTGACTATCGTTAAGCACAGTGAAGTGGGTAAACATGTAGTTTGTGTGTAGACATTAACAAGAAGTAGGTAGAAGAATTAATTATTTAAGAGCAGTCCTTAGAAGTAATGTAGCGCTAGCCTTGCAATGTAACACATCCAACTTCTTGTCATTATTGGAAGCCTACTTAGATATACATGTAATTGAATGTCCGTCAAGCTCAGTGCTGCTAGGGAATCTTTATTTGATTCCCATTGGGGCCATCACCAACATGGGGTTTTCTTATGTTCTGAAATGTGGTAGCCGTACACAATATTTTTATACAGAATTCTTGAATGCCTTCCTGACCCGATTCCCGATCTGATATTTGATTTTAGAAACTCTTGAATAGCTTCTAAAATATCCTAGAGCGTTTGTTGAGTGCACAAGAGTATATCAGAACCCTGTCCTGCAGACGTACTGACCCCCTCCCCCCAAAAAAGGAAACAAAATGAAACTGTGTGGTTCCTATTGTTCTTTGAACTAAGGTATTCTTCGTGTAACCTGACCTAGGCATGACCCGTGTGTACCTGCAGTTGACTTTAGAGCCGCAAGGAGAATGCGTCTTTGACACGAAATCTAACAGTTAAAGATACAATTGCATCTGCTTAGAATAATTACTAAACCCCGTAGGGGCCTATAGCAATCATTTACAAGATTAAGGCACGTTTAAAGACTTTGATTCCATTTCACGTTTAATCTATTTGAATCAGATGCAACGCTCGTTTTCTTACCCGTGTAACTGCTACCTTCCACGTCATGGGACTCAGCATTTTTATTTTTCTACCGCTTATGTGGCTATATAGAAATGCTTCGTTCCCTTTAGAAATCATTGAAAATATACAGCTTGAGGTGTTTTAAGTGCTAGAAGAAACTTTTGTAGAACAATGTGTCTTTGTTTCTCTATCTGAAGCTAGCATATATAAAATGTATTGTGTGTTGACTTTCTTTACTCACTCTTCCACAAACTTATTCTTTAGCTACTTCCTCTCAACAGAGACAAACGTCCATTACACATTCATTGCAGATAATGGGTTGCACCATAACTTCTGGCATTACTTTAAGTGAAAGTTTTGCGTGCAAAATAAAACGCTTTGGTAACATATGTTATTCGATAGACAATGATGTGGTCTACAAAACAGTGTGTATAGTTTGCCCCAGCAGAGAAAGTCCCAGGGAAATGAGGTGCAAGCGGGGTTAGACATTCTTTCGATACCCTGCCTTGTAGTTAATGACACTCATATCAGTTCAGTTACGGCCCATTCAAAAACATTCTGAAGTCGTCTACTTTTGTGAATAAATCTTCTTGGTTTTAGTGTAGTGAGTGAATAGAACGCATGTTTTTTAACGGTCCGGCTCCTTGTGTAGCATGTGTTCTCTGTTACACACATTCACAGTTCTTGTCATACTGTGTAACGGTAGCACATTCCTCTTAGGAACTTTCTTCGCGTTGGTACAGTTTATTTTCTGTATGCTTAAATTCCGTTTGCCATTTTTAGGTTAGACAACAAAGACCATTTTCGACTCTTCGTATTTTTGTGTATAATCAGGTGCCAAAGTCACAGAAGTGCTCGCGAGCACTCACCATTTGTTGTACCTGGAAGATGCTGAAAACTTAAAAACGATTTGGTATTTAACCGACTTGAGCAATGGTGTTCATGAACACATACACTCATTTTGATTTTTTTTTTTTTTTTTTTTTGCGGTGAAGATTTATTTTATTTATTTTGTTTATTTTGGGGAGTCTTATAAATGAATTTCTGGTGAAAATCTTGCGATAGAATTTTTGGATGTATTGCCATACTTTCTCTACTTTTTATACGTAAACAGTGGAGAGAAGAAAAGTTTTATGGTATTAGTAGGAGCTACTCGTCAGGTCGCTGCGATTGTTAAACCGAAGGACATTCTCAGCAGTTGGTGGATGATTTTTCTACATTCGCTCCAGGAAGTATCTGTCTGCCCTTCAAAGAATTCTAATAGACAAATTATTATCAGAGACCAAATTAATCTTTTTAGTATGCAGAAAAATAAACGGTATTGCAGTTTAAGTATTTTGGTACTTTTAATATATTTACTTTCTCTGCTGCCTTTAATAAGGGAAGTATTGCATTCCACCCAAAAATTTGATGTTGAGATTTCATGGGAAATATACCGTTTTGAGGCCCTCTGAACCAAAAAAAAATCATTTAATTACGGTCTATATGCATGTCTATCAACAGCATAAATGAAAAACGAAAAATGGGTATTTGTTAATACCGTGAAGTCAGCATCCGTAAGGGCTAGGGAAAATCTTAATAAAAATTAGATCTTGTTAAAGAACACAATTTTTCAAATATATGTTTTGGTGTATCAACCAATTCTGAAAAAAAAATACCTTGTTTTTGTGTTATTTCCAAATACTTTTCATAAATGCGCGATTCTTATTTGTTTTCGTGTTGTTTGTTTTTCTCTTTCTCGGAAATTCAAAGCCCTCACCAGCTCTTCAAAGACTTGACTATTGCTTAAGCCTTTATTCCTATTTATCTACAGGAATGTACGAGTAATAAAACTATTTCTAAACATGCCTATCTCCATTGCTATTAAGTAGATAGAAGAATCGGCTTCTAAAAATAGAGTTATTTTTGCAGAATGGGTAGACAAAGAGCGGACCTTTTCTTTCGTTTTAGTAATCTTGTTTTTAAGAACTACACAATTATTCAAATGTTTCATTCTGGTCTTAAAACACTGCACACATTTATTACAGGAAATATTTCGGGCAATGCCTTAACTTGCTGTGAAAATTGGTGTTTGATCTAATTGAGCGAGAAATATTAATGTAAATATTAATATTGTTATAATAAAAACTAACACTATTTCTCCGTTAATCAACGTCAGAATCATGTCTTCATAAACAATTTTTGGAGTAATGCATATAAAATAAATTTGTATCTACTTCACACGAAAAATCTGAAAATCAACGCAATTTAAGATAACATTATAAAGCTATCGAAACATATAGGAAAGCGTCAGAATAGGCAAACTCCAAAAGTTGTGGTCTTTCTGGGCATTAAAACTGAGAATTTTCTGCGTCACATGTTTGATCGCAGAATGATTAACCAATTCGTTTTTGTGTATTTGCGTGGAGTTCTGTTCGGATTAGCATCGTTAGGTTCCTTATTTCGTCACGCCAACTCATTCTGATTCTTCCGCTCCAACAACCCTACGATTTTTTCTAGCATTATTTCCTTATGCATGGTTATAGGTTTCCCCTTAAGATGTCCAAATTAACTTTGAGCTCCAAATAAATACTCTGGTTTGAGTGCGTCTATTACAGAAGCAGGATTCTAGCAGCCACCACTGGGTTAGAATATTCTGAACATTAACCACTTCTAAAATACTTCTATTGTTCTTTAATTTTTCCAATATGTATGATGGGAAATGTAAATGAAAATGTCTGTTCTTACTTTCTCTGCTATGTATTTATATTGAGTAGAGGAAGCATTATATTCCACTCAACATTTTGACATTAAAATATCACAAGAAATTTCACAAGAAATATACATATATTTTGAGATTCCCTAAATCCACCCTCCCAAAATAAGCATTTTTAGAAAAGTGATTAGTATATGTGCGGGCTCGCACACGCGCTTGCGTTTGTCTTCTACCGTCTATGAAGAACATAACTCAAATTCTAACAGTCGACATATTTGGTATTTAAGTTTAACTAATTCCAAGGATGTGATACGAAGGATTTTAAAATGTTCTCTCGTACCATGCCAGTATAATCAAACCATGATAGTCCATGGTATGGCTTAGCATTGACTTTCACGAAAATAGCTCGAACCATTTTGATTAAACTACCACATGCTTGTACATGACAAGTAAAATGTATATCTTGACATTTCTGGGAATTGCCTCATAATTCTATCTGAATGACTTTAATGCAACTAATAAACCGTAAGAGATAGAGAAAATATTACTTCATAAAAATACAGAACTCGATTTTTCAAATTTTTTTTTTGGGGGGGGGGGGGATTAAGTTAACTGATACATTTCTTGTTTTCTTTCTCTCCCTCCTCCTTCCTCAAATATGAAGTTGTTATTCCCTTCCTTTTTTCTCCTAATCAAGCAAAGAGAACTGAATTCTAAAGCCATAGCTCCTAGAAATTTAACTATTATTAAGGCTACAGTGTCGCCCTATTTCCACTGTACCTAAATAGAAGTATTTAATAAACTCATTACTACAAATGTTTATCTCGATTAACATGAACTACCTAAATAGAAGTATAAGGTACTCTAAGAATCGTTTGTACGAGAATTAGTAAAGAATGTCATGTGAGTGCAACACATTATTTAGCCTCTGCAATCTATTTTTGCAAAAGCTTGTTTTTCTATTTCATATTAACTGTAATAAGTGTTTGCAGAAATGTTATCCTTACAAGTTTGATTGTATTTATATAGGTAGAAAAAGCCAAAGTGACAAGTCACATTTTAAAAGCGTGACGATATATGCTGCTTTTCAAGTTCCATACTCCTCCCATGACTTCGTGAGAAACAACTGGATAGCGACAGCACTTAGAAAATCACAAAGTATTGAACATTTCAAAGCAGTAATAACAGATATACCAACGAGAATTATTTGAAATTAATTGTGTTTTTAAAGCAGATTTGTACCTTTTGAGTGTTAAACCTTTATTAATCTCTTAAGGTTTACCAATTGTAGAAAAGCATACAAAATTGGGTCTGAATGAGGCAAACTATTGCCACTATTGCTACAAAATATAGTACATATTTTTTATTTCCCAAATAAATATTTTGAATAGCTATATGACGCTCCAATCAAAATTGCTAATTATTTTAATGTAATAAAACAAGGAAATATTCTCCATGTAAACTGCTTTTTCGGAATGTTCTTGAAATTCTTCGTAACGTAATATAGAAAGATACTGAACTTAAGTACCAAGTTTGCATGTACACCCAACTGTTCACACATATGGACGTTTGTCTAAAACTACCTTTCATGTTTTTATTCATGGGGCCTCAAATAATTTTCGGTAAAATCTCAATATCGAAATTTTGGGTGGAGTGCAATCCTTCCACTACCTGCGTGGTATATACGTGGAAGAGAAAATAAGAGGTATACTGAAATATTCCTAATGAGTGTTTGACATGAAGGAAATAGAAGTATAAAGTTTAGCATGAATAACATTTATACCTATGCAAACGCTTATAAAGTGTATAGAATACTTTGTACTTATTACAAATATCTTTTTCTTCTTTTTTGCTTTTTCTCTGTCAAGCTTTTCATTTATCAATACTTTTTTGAGTTTTTGAACTGAAGAGGTATTAAGCTTCTCACTGCATTTGAAACCAAGCTTATATATAGAAAGGAGCAAACTGTGCATCTCTCGGTCAGAACGGAAGCTTTGGAGGGAAAGTGGTTTTCCCAGTTTTGTCTGGCCTTGAAATATTTGTGCAAGATTCCAACATATCTTTATGCGCTGGGAACAAAGGAGCGTTCAGAAATGGAATCTGAGCTGTTTTTCAGAATGGTTGGCAAATAGGAAGGCACTGTTGAATAGAAAATCATTCTTTCTGACAGGTCGTTTTCGTCCTGCAGCTGTTCGTCAGGAATCTCCTTTGCTTTTCGTTCGACACCCGTACGAAAATTTACCTGAGGTCCTTGCCAATTTTTTGCCCAGCTGCTCATGATGATGTCAGTAATACGAAATATCTTGCTCTTAGACAGGGGTAGGCTTTTTTCTTTGGTCATAAGCATTATAGAAAAATCTGAGGGTTACATTTGTACCTTTCTCTCCCAGTCTTCAACAAACTACTACAAAAGCTTGCTCTTCTAACGACTTCGTTTTAATCAAACTAAACGTTTGAGGAAATTGTGTTATTGCGTATTTCCTTGGAGGTACAATAGGAATACAATAGGCTTAACCAATAGTCAAGAGCTGGTTGCTGTGTGATGGCTTTGAAATTCCGTGCTCTTTTCGTAGTCAAGATAAGTGAAAGACGAAACCGTTTCCCTATTGAGAAATTTGAAAGTTCAAACCAATACCAAAACATATCAAGGAAATGGTTCATGCCACATTATTAGACATAAATAATGTGTTTGACTGTAATAAATATTTTTTGTAGTTACATTTTATCCATCGCTTACGGTTTATTGTGTATGCAAACGTTATGCAGAATGAAGAGGATTTGAGACTAATGCTACAAAATTCGAAATATATATTGCAGTTGTCCTGAAGAAATCTTAAATATAGATAAAAATTGTTTGAGGAATTTTTAGAAAAATAAAGGTTTTGGAAGAATATTTCACGTAAGTTACGGTGGAGAGATTTTCTTGAAAATCCTTGGTATCAAATTTTTGCAAGTTACGAAATTATATACCAAATTAGGAATTTAACAGAATTTTGCCTTCAAATTGCACAGTTCTCCCTCCCTCTCTCGCACGCGCGCGTCCGCTCCCTCACTCCATTTCTTAAATTATTTATTTATTTAATTCAGACACCCTCAAAACATATGTCTGGTGAAGTCTGGGTATAGAACTTTTCGCTAAAATGCAGAAATGAAGTTTATATTTGATACGTTCCAGTATTGTTTGAAGCAGTTCGAAACAGGTGTCATAAATGTAGGTATATATTAAGACGGAATCTAGTTCAAAGACAATAACGCGGAATGGATGGATCTTAAAACCTGTATAAAATATGCAAATATATGTTTAAAATGGTCATTCAGCTCTTTTTGTGGTAGAGGGGAGTAAATGTTACTGCTTTTCGAAGCCAGCTATCTACTTCAATGGCAATTTGAAAGATTGTATTTTACATATTTTTTACTTATCGGGAGACTAAATGGCAAAACGCTAAAAAATGACAATTTTGATTGTTGTGCACTGTTATTAGAATTTCCCCTGTAACTTTATAGATACTATTGTAATACAATGCTTATATTTTAGACACTATGTAAATACTGTGTTTCCCGTCAATTTCTACTAATGATTCTCCACCAATTCATAGAAAAATCTAACAACTTTTACACCGTTTAGAATCGAGTAGTTCATTTAGCACATAGTGTAGGAGAAGTTTGAAGTATGGCAGCCTCTATGTTCAAGCCTTGCAAATATATGCCGTTATGTTTCCCCAAGATTTTACTTCATGTATAGTAAATAGAGAAGCTATTGTATCGCATCCGAACGTTTTATATGGAGATTTTACCGGAAACAATGCTTTCAGATACCCAAAACATTTTAAAGCACTCTTACAAAGGTCCGTGTATGTGTTTTAGGGAACAGTATAACTTAAAAACGAAAAATGGATTAAAAACCAAACTTTATATTGAACATTTTACTGAAAATTTTCCCATATGAGGCTTTGAAGCTCCAAATACCTAATTTAAAAGTATAGATAACTATCTTTAAATATGTTTAGCATGTATTATTTTAAACATGTTAGAATTATATTTGAGTGGATAATAATAATAATAATAATAATAATAATAATAATAATAATAATAATAATAATAATAATAATAATAATAATAATAATAATAATAATAATAATAATAATAATAATAATAATAATAATAATAATAATAATAATAATAATAATAATAATAATAATAATAATAATAATAATAATAATAATAATAATAATAATAATAATAATAATAATAATAATAATAATAATAATAATAATAATAATAATAATAATAATAATAATAATAATAATAATAATAATAATAATAATAATAATAATAATAATAATAATAATAATAATAATAATAATAATAATAATAATAATAATAATAATAATAATAATAATAATTGTTACACATAGACCATTTTCTAAAAATTGTTTTTAGGAAGGTTTAGGGAACCTCATAACATTCTATTGGAATAACCATTTTTAAATAAAACACAGCACTTGTAGGTAGGTATGTAGTAGAGAGAGTTAAAAGATAAAAGAAAAGCTTATACGTACCCTAAGTGAATAATGTAAAATAAAAATGAAAATTAATTGCTATAGATAATGTGGTTGTGCGGTCAGATGTTTTACCAGGGTTTTAATTCTCTATTCTGAACTCATTTATAACATTACCTATTATATTTATTCTTGTTGGGGGAAAAAGGCATAATGACGTTAACAACTAATAAGTTTGCTGTCGATATTAGTCAACCAATAATTAACTGATGACAGTCCCAGACAATGATAAAACACAGGAAGTAGATTTACTGACAGTCAACATGGAAAGAGTTTAGAGGAAAGGATAAACGTTTGTTAAACGAATTGTAAACGTATAATTTCAAAATGATAAGTACATTGAAACGGGTGGAGGCAACTTTTAATGGTATTTTCCAAGAAAGCTGTGCGAAGACGAGGTATACTCGGCACCCATCTGTTGACAAGGTAAACAGATCACCAAAATGGGAGGGGTCAAGTGGCGCCAACCCAAATTGAAGCTGTCCCTGAAGATGCGCCTTCGCTGTTCTAGGAAATACCCCACACCTGCTCTAGGAACGTCAGAGGTCCGTTTTAACAAATTGCCTCTAACTTCCGGTCGAAATGCCCTTCTTCGGTTTCCAAAGGTCGGTAGGCATATCGGTTTTAAACCAACTGAGGCATTTCTTTGTGTTTCGCTATTCTTGTTTGTTGCACTTCCGCATTTAGCGCTTCATTTTTATTTTGTGTACCACTCGTCCGTACTGTATTTCGTCCAAAAATTCGATTTCTTAATTTCACCGAAAACCGCGTTTCGAAATCCCCTGAATATAAACAATAATGTACTTTTAGTAAAGACTTGTGGGCCTGTGTAGACTGCATGATTCAAAAACGAAAAGTCAAATCGGATAAATTTGAGATTTAATTTCAGTATCTTTTATGCATGCGATATAAACATTTAAAATATTTTTTAAAAAATGCTCTCGCACTTGAAACTACACTTTAAATATAAATATTTTCCTCAGATTACACTTTTAAAGAAAATCTCAAAGCCTTTTTAAAAATTAAAATACATATTTTTCATTTCCTCTCTAGTCTACGTCGATTTAACTACGCGGCTAATTCGTGACTAATATGTATTTTGGTTGTGGGTCTCATTCCTGTACTACGTCAGGTGTTCACTGAGGCCTTGATGCTAGGCAATTGTAGCTCTTCTTCGATCCTGTCCACTGACTTAGTGCTATATTACTAAACTCTGTTAGAAAGATGTCATTAAGTTATCGTTTGATTCACCTGCTTTCATTAGATTTAATAATAAGGAACGTTGAATTTCGGTATTTACCTCGGTGACTATGGGAAACCATGGAGAAAACCCAGTTACATTGATTTAAACTCGGGACCTCGCGAACGCAGGCCACAGGCATTGGCTGGGCCATCCTGTTCGATATTTCATAAATTGACACGAGGAATAAAATGTAAGCTATTCTGAATGTTCTGCTAATAGTAGATCTGACTCAATTTTTACAGGCAAAATAACCAAAAGAGAAAGACCAAATTACTTAAAAGAAAACTTAAAGTTTACAAAAATACACAGTGTGAGTTTTATCGATACCGTTTACGAGATAACTGCTGTTGTAGGTTTGAAACTTTCAGTATTTAAGCCACATAGAAATGTGTGTGTTCCTTTGATTTTCATAGGTCCATTAGTCCATTGGTTCGTTCTAAGCATTCGGCAGTTGTAATAGTGTCCTATATGCTTCTGTGTAAATAGAGAAAATTGTACCGAGCAGGATGGCTCAGGTGGTTTCGTCTGTGGCCCGCATTCGGAAGGCCCCGGTTCGATTCCCGCGGCAGACCTACCTGACTCATTGGTTTTTTGTGGATGGTCCCGGGTCGCTAGGCGAATTAATTACATCCCCGAATTTCCTGTCCCTCCATATCACCTACATTATTATTTCATATTTTCTCTCATCTGGTGGTTTCTTTCTGGGTAGCAAGTGTCGCTGAGAGTCTCGGCGGTGCAGGGCGGGATGATAAACTTTAAGGAAAACGCTTTCCCCTCCGGCGGGATGGACTACGGTCTCCGAGCCGGCCTAGTGGGCCGATTCAGCAACACGGCAGGGGGATGCCGGTTGTGCAAGTCTGCCTGGAATATCTGCTCTGGGAAGTCGGCCTCCGGTCTCTGAACCGGCCTCGTGACTTTCGGGGCCACGGCAGGTGGGATGCCGATTATCCTAAGTCCACGTTCCGGGAGTTTCTATATGGTAAAGTGTAGGGACCTTGCCCTCTGCATTGTAGTGACACCTTGGAGTCGGCCTCCCTTTGTATACTCTCACCACATCCTCCCTCCCGGGGACGCCCCACTTGGGGCATAGTTACAATAGATCTCATCTGGTCGACGTGTCGAATCCCCTTCACATAATTCACTACTACTAACACTAGAGTAAATTGTATTAAAATCGTTTTAGAAAACATCTATTATAATTAACAAGAAGTAGAAACCTTTTTTATGAATGCTTTGCAGAATACATATGAAGCTATATTATAGTGCATACAGAATTATTATTATTATTATTATTATTATTATTATTATTATTATTATTATTATTATTATTATTATTATTATTATTATTATTATTATTATTATTATTATTATTATTATTATTATTATTATTATTATTATTATTATTATTATTATTACTGCTACTGCTGCTACTACTACTACTACTACTACTACTACGACTACTACTACTACTACTACTACTACTACTACTACTACTACTACTACTACTACTACTACTACTACTACTACTACTACTACTACTACTACTTCTAGTAAAATGTATATTCGAATCCTACTCTTCGCAGTCGTCATAAATTACCTGCGTGTTTGTAAGGGTCGATTCCTCTTTCCTTAACGTTATGCATTTTCCTTCTTCCTACCATCAACTCACAATACTTCAATAATTTAATGTCCTACAACCGCGTAGGTCCTATTGGAGCGTGCATGAAACTCGTGGGTGAAATTATATACAAATGAACCCGGTCTCCATAGAACTTCAAGACACTCACTATTAGCCAACATTCATCTTTCTTGGTTAAGGGAAACCGCTTGAAAAACTCTGCCCTCGTAATTCACCCAACCAAGATTCGAACTCAGCATCTCTCGAATGCGAGATAGACAGGTGGGCAACTCATCCCTTTTCCCTAAAATAAAACTTCATCGAATTCTAGAAGGATTGTTGATTTTGGGAGTTTCTCGGTGCCTATTATATCATCAATGCAATTAACCTTGTTCATTACACCTGATCATCGTACATAAATAATTTGTTTTTAAGCAGTGATTGCAGTAATGGCATTGTAATAGCTGTTCTGTATGAGCTTCTTTAAAATGCGGTTGAGCTTTTATATATGATATAGGTAGTTAAATAGATAAGTATTTAATTATTTATTTTTTACTTTAGCTTCCATGATTCAAAACCACTTAACAAAGAACATCTGTTAACAAACATTTATGGCGATCATGTAGGTTGCCGAAATCAATTTAGAGCTTATTTTTCGTTTCAATGACATGAAATTGGTTTTCATCGAAATCTCAATATAATCGTAGTGGAGAACAAGCCTGGGTCGAATTCCGATGCAATATGAACATGAAATCATCAGTTGGAATCATAGACGAATAAACAGAGGTGTCATATCTGCTGAACAATAAACCTTCATATACTGTAACATTTACGTCATGAGTTGCTAAATCAGTTTTATTTAACAGCTTGCTCTCTTAAATGAGTAAACCTTTTGTTTGGGATGAGTTTTATAGGAATCTAGATCAATTTTACTTCACACCCCAATGTTAATTGCAAACATGCGTCTTACTGATTACGGAAAATGGAATAAAAAATATTTCAGTATGCCACATAAATTAATCTACCAAAAACATAACAAAATATGACGGGGGACATTTAAATTATGAAAATGGTAAGTTTATTCTGAGTTGCAAGGATAATAAACATATTGTGATACTGAAAGCCTATAAATCCTCTTTTAATAAATGAAATACTAACTTCCAGGATCAACACTGAACTTTTAAAGGCATATTGAGGTATCTCACATATTATGCGTGAAAAATCGACGATTTTAAAGGAAAAATTATAAGGTTTTGCTTTAAAAGTTGACGCGTTGATACCTTTAATACTTTTATCACCTAAGGTTTTACGTTAGCCATTTAAATGCTAAATATCTTGATTTGTCATTAAATGGAGTGATGATTCTGTTGAAATTAAAACTAGACTTTATCCAACGAATAAATGTTAACATTTTGTGTTGATGATTGCCGTAGCAACCGAAAAAAAGAAAATAGAATGAAAAGGAAAGAAACGACGTTATAGAAATTTTGGATGCTGTAAAATTAAGCACAAAATGTACCCTTGAAAAACCTTTAATGTAGTCGCATAAAGAGATTGAAAGCGAATTTGGCTCATTTTGTTTTGACATTAGAAAACTAACACAATGCACAAACACAAATAACTTTCGATTATATTTATGATTTATTTTAAAGATAAACCTTGCTTACTGACCACGTCCAATATTTTCTTCTGTT
This sequence comes from Mantis religiosa, assembly GCA_030765055.1. Lineage (NCBI taxonomy): Eukaryota > Metazoa > Arthropoda > Insecta > Mantodea > Mantidae > Mantis > Mantis religiosa. The sequence continues at coordinate 265,583,336 of CM060950.1, read as the reverse complement.
AAGTACGATGCATTCCTGTTCATGTTTATGTATACAGCTTTGCTGTAATGGCTAAAGTAACTAAAGTATTAATGTTTATAATAAACGTGCCTTAAACATTAAATTTCGGGTAAACGTATACGCGAAATAAATACGCAATTCTAGTGCCTTGAAAACCACCAATGTTCAACGGTAACTCTAAGAAAGCACACCCTAGCATGATTCCAAAATATTTTAAATATTTTGTGGATAATAAATTGCATTTCTTGGCCAATAAAACTAGCCATGCTATATTTTCAATATCCTATCTCACTAATGTTAAGTGAACCATGTTTATTGCCGCATTCTTTGGATTTGTTTAAGCTATCACAATGAAATTATCTGTGAATATACAGACTTGCCTTTTGCATCTGCTAATATACTTTCAAAGAAGTTTCAGGTTTATTAATCGGAAATATAATAAAAAATGCACTAATTATGTTAACATATTTTATCCTCTTATTTTATCTGCAATAACAGGTTTATTTCAAACATCATTATTGGCAAGTATCACGAATGAAATTTGTCAGAATTCTGATATGAAATGTTCCCGAGAAAATGAAATATTTCCTTTAAATGAACTATTGAAGTTATTGAACATTTGATTTAAACTATTGTTGCATGAACTTGGATAACAAACATGACCAAGGCGCGAAGAAACAGAAATGGAGATCACCTAGGAAGTATCGTAAATATATGCACTAGAGTTTTGTAAACTATAAAACAAACCACAGACATCTACCACGACTATTTTATGAGATATACATTCTTAAATGAGTAAGTGAACAGCGAATCTAAGTCTTAAAGTGTTGATTAAAATGTTTTAAAGTAAATTAAATGGGTACATTTCTGATCAGCTAAAATAAGTGAATATATACCAAACTAATTGGAAAACTCCAAATATTAATTTCACAAGAAAGGAGAGAATGTGTCTTAAGGTACTTTACAGTTTCGATGTTGAAATAACATTTAAAACACCGCGTATATCAAGAGGCTGGAGACTGCTGCTTTTAATATTAAAATGTGACATAAACTTTTGGTATCAAATACCGCAGTTTGACTAATTACGTAATGGACGTTGTAACAAACTAGTTAATTACTTACTTAGGTAAAGTACAACGCATTTAAAAGACAAAAACAGGTATTGTTCCAGTTTCGATAAAAGGTCTTGAATCTGGAGCGCGTGGGAAGCACGTGTCAGAAATAGGTCACTCCCCCCCCCCCCAAAAAAAAAAGGTGAGGTATTGAACACAAGGAAATTGTGCAGTGAAACCCTAGAAATTCGTGTGCATGAAAGTGCTGTGAACTAGCATATCTAAAACTGAACGCTATTTTCGTGTAGCCGTAAAGATGTAAGAAATAACAATGTATTTTAAACTTGCTCACACATACAATTAACGTCTGTTAATTGCCGGACACCATAGTTTTAAAAAGCTTTCCTAGCGCACGTGCAGCCGAGTGCTCTTTGTTTTAAATACACACCATTACAATAAGTCCGTGGTTTTCCTTTCGTTAGCAGGCACTAGCTACTGATTCTTTTCTGATGAAAGCATGAATATTCTCGTTGCCCTTATGTCGTGAGTGAGTGTGTGGTGTTTTAGGGCCCGTCGACAACAAGGTCATTTGGGCCCGGCCCTTATGTCGTAATTCTGTGAGAACCCCTTAACGAGTACATACATGAAAACTTCAAAACATTTTTAAACAATCATTTCGTGATGAAATAGTGCATACTTTAAAGATTTTAATTCCGAATCATGTTTATAATGTTAGTTCTAAGTTATTTTTTTAACGGTTGTGCTATCTGTGCCACTTTTACCGCCAAGGCAATATTTACTTTCTCTACTACGAAGTTATCCTTAGTGGAAATTAAATGTGTAGTGTTTAACGCCCGCTTTTACTACATACGGCACCGCAGGCGGTGACATTCATGATATATGAGATAAGTATGGAGTACCGGTGGAATGAGACGGCGGGTTAAACCGGATATCCCGGAGAAAACACGCCCTAGCGCCGTGTTGTCTACCACATACCTCACTTTGCGGTCGCCCTGGAACGAACCCGGGCCGCCTTGGTGAGAGTCGAACGGTCTAACCACCCAGCCTTAGTAGAGCAAGTATTGCATTCCGCCCAACAAATACCGGAAATGCATTTTCAATACTCCCTGAATCAAGAAGAGAAAAATATGAACTCACACCTTGGTGGTGTGTACGCACATACGCGTTTATGTCTGTGAAGAGAGTAAATGAAAAGCTCTTAAATACGAAACTTGGTATTTAAATTCACCATTACCTGAGATTTGTGAAGCAAATACTTCCACTGCAAATTATCCTTCACATGGAAATAATTTCGTTATTTGTTATTTTGTCAAAATGAACCAGATAAGGTACATATACATCTGTTAACATAAAGCTAATTATGATTTACATGAAGTAGATAAAAAAGAAACTTTTACTGAAGGGATAGGAAAATAAAAATTTGGTTTAGCTCACCTCTGTGAAGTGGGGGTTTGGTATCTTCATTACATTCATAAAGTCTGGACTTCGAATCGCATAAGGCACTTTCTGGTGTTTTGTTTTATCCTGAGCAGAGGAGTATCGGGTAACTTAAAGCTCCATAAGCTCCAGGCTCATTTGAGTATAATTTCATCCATTTAATTTTTTTATCGTCCGTCATGACCTATCAGCTTAAAGAACATAAAATTCAACCACCGCTCAAAAGGTGGCAGAGAAAGTCATGTGAATGTAATAAATGCAATTTTTTAAACACTCCCCTGTATTTATGTGAGTCATATCGGTGTTTGTGCCTTTAAAAAGATGATCGTATCCTCCATCGTATTCATCGTATACTATGTATCGTATCCTCCGGAAATAATAAGATTTGACAATTAAACTTTAGCAGCAAATAAAATATACCCGACAATACACTTAAACATGTTTTTTTTAAATGTGCGGTAGTTTATAAGTTATATTTTCTTTCATCATCCTTTTTTTTTTTGTGCAATGTTCATATCGGCGTCCGTTCTCCTTTGAAACATATCGAAGGTGTGACATATCGGTCGGTTTTAATCATTACATCACGCACACATTTGCACTCTCATTCATACTTCCAGACTCTGGGGAAGATGAGGAATTATCTTGGACGGAAAAAGATCCCCACCGCGACCGCCTGGAATCGAACCCGGAACCCCTAGCATGGCAGGCAGGTGCTCTAGCGACTGAGCCACCCTCATCATCTCTTTTTAATCTAAAAAGTGTAGATCTAAGCAAAAGCTGGAATAAAAAGAAAAAGAAATTGCCACATGTAAGTGTTTAATCTGCTAATAAATAACTTGTGTAAATTTTAGCTTTCTAAGTTTTATATCTTTAGGAAGAGTGTGCTTTCCAGTATATTTATTAAAAAAAAAAAATGTAACCTTTGGTAATCCAGGTTTAAATACACTTAACTCCCACTGTGTAGATTTTTCCTAACTTTTATCTCGTAATAGTTATAAATAAACTATAAACTTGATCCATACATAAAATTAATCAGAAAAATTGAAGATTTGAACTGACAATTTTAAGGATCTTTGCCTACATCTTAGAAGTATTTTCTTGGTGGGGTAGATCAATTATTTTGAGGTTTATAATAATTAAATTTTAAGTTTTAACCTTTTTTAAGTTTTAATCTTTACATCTTTGAAACACATTCATTTCAATTCCAGGTACTAAGGAGCTCATGTGATTAAAGGAAAATATTAGGCCCAGCAGGACTCCAAACTGGAACCCAGATTTACCTCATTAGTATGAAAATGGTTTTATACAAGCCAAGATCAAGAAAAGAAAAGGTATTTGTCGGTTTTGTTCAACATGGCTTTGCAAAGTTGGTTTTGTTGTATGTCTCATGCATTTCAGCAAACATCTATTTAAATCTGTTTGCTGCTGTTTGCTTTTCAGTTACTTTGAAAGTCAGGTAACTTCCCTAAAAGACCAAAATCTCTGTCGAAAATGCATAAAAGGTTTTGTAGCCTACATTTGTATAGAGGAGAACGTTTTGTCTTCAGACAATGTGTATTATTGGTTTGTTTACATGTCCCAAGCTTTTACAGAAGATAACACTGATAAGAAATACTGGTAACAGACTTTGTTATATGCTTGTTCCATAATGTGTTTGTCAGCCAGGAACAAAAGCAGACATACTTGCAATCTAAAGGAAAATGAAACGTCTGCATTACAACATTTTTGGAGGGGAGGGATCAAAGAGCTTGTAGATCCCCTCAAACAACTTTTGGTTGCGTTGAAAGGGTGGAATTTGATATACGTTTTGTATGTAATGTTAAAGCTGTTGTATAAAATTACATTTCAAATTATTGCAATATATGGGTGATATTTGGTAAATAATATGAAACTATACGATTTTGTAACTTTACGTTTTTATTACTCTTACGGCTTATACTTCTATGCTGTACATTCGTTTCTTAAATATCAACTGTTTTTGTTTAGTTCATTCTATAGCATTTACTTAAAGCAATGTTTAGAGCTTGAGATTCCATTTTTCTAAATTCCCCTTTTTTTTTTCAGTATTTATCACTTTTCAGAGTGCCCCTTGGACTACAGTCTATATTTTATGAGCTTGAAATTTTCAGGAGAACGTCAGGAATTATGAAATTAAAAGCATTGTGTACTGGTGAAAAATACTAAACACTAGCTCAAAATAAAATGGGAAGTTATGGCAGGCAATTTTTTTATTATTATTATTATTATTATTATTATTATTATTATTATTATTATTATTATTATTATTATTATTATTATTATTATTATTATTATTATTATTATTATTATTATTATTATTATTATTATTATTATTATTATTATTATTATTATTATTATTATTATTATTATTATTATTATTATTATTATTATTATTATTATTATTATTATTATTATTATTATTATTATTATTATTATTATTATTATTATTATTATTATTATTATTATTATTATTATTATTATTATTATTATTATTATTATTATTATTATTATTATTATTATTATTATTATTATTATTATTATTATTATTATTATTATTATTATTATTATTATTATTATTATTATTATTATTATTATTATTATTATTATTATTATTATTATTATTATTATTATTATTATTATTATTATTATTATTATTATTATTATTATTATTATTATTATTATTATTATTATTATTATTATTTAAACACAGTTGTGCTGTATTGATCGGTACTTACTAGTTCAACCATTATCTTTAAATCATTTTAGCTTACATTTGAATATATTCAGAGCTAATGCAATATTTTAACATTGACACTGAATAATTATTATTTGTATTAAAGAATAAAGGATCATTAAATATGTCAAAAATGGAATACTTAATAATCAATTACGTTTTAATTTAATATATTCCAGTCATTTATTTTTACACTTAAATTTTTTTCTTTTTCGAAATATTCTGGCTTTATTTAATGCTGCCTTTTAACATTATAAGATGATATCGCCAAAATGATTGCTCATGGTAAATTATGTTCAGTTGTTTACTACATCTCATCGGCAGGTTTCGTGTTTGTTTTGGTTTTCCTTAAATATTAAATTTCATACTCACTAACACTCTCCAGGATCTATGAGGACAAAGAATAATGCTTGCTAAAATGAAATTTATATCTTGCAGTGAGGAATCGAAGCAGGGAGTTTGGAAGCTTCCAGTGCTAACCACCAGACAACAGAGAACGTCGTTTAAGAGTGTAAGAGTGCAACTAAGGTTTTTTTTTTTTTTTTTAAGATTTTGTTAAATTAACATATCTACAAGTCATTAAAGTGACATTTCGTAGAACCATAATATTATGTATGGGTTCAAGCAATGTATAACATTTTGGAAAATTATAAGACTATATAAAAACAGCGTTACAAACAAAGCATGAGTAATATGTAATATATTTACTGCAAAGGCTAATGAAATTTTCATCACCTTTACTGAACAAACCATAAAATACTAAATTTATTGTATACAGGTTATAGTTGTTAAAATAGACAACTTTAATTAAACATAATTGTATTCCTACAATCCAGCTCGGAAGTCTGGCTCTATTCTTTCCTGCCGGCAATAAAATTAATATTGTCGCAATTTGAAGGTCATTCAGATTTGTTTGTAATGGGATGACCCAAAAGTTCCGTCCGTTGTTTTTCTTTTTTTAACTGAAGCGTTTTCCATGCAAAATACATTTTTGCTAATACATTATCTGTTATTGTTTGTTTGTAAGTATATTGTTTGTTCTTTTCAGATCAATAAAATTGAGTGAAATCGACAGCAAAGTACATTTTCCACGCCTTCTGCTTTTGGCATTTATTTGAGTTGAAAAAGTCATTAGCTGTTCAAACTCGTCGGAGGGCGATGCACTTTTTCGGGCAAAAACATCCTTAGCATGGTTTCTTTCGGAAGCTAAGTGAAGCCCATCGTTCCGTGTCGTAGACTTACGGCACATAAAGGAACCTCAAGTCTGATAAAGAGGCAACTGAGCAAAATTAAGTGGTCTTTCAAGCCCATTATAGAATTGGGCTCTGAGAACCACAGCAGTTAAAGAGCATTCAAATATAAAAACTCATTTTTCCCCATATTACTGGCCGTAAAAGAAATAAGAGTCTAAGCATACAAGAAACTGTTTTGCAGAGTACATAATTCTCTAACCAGTATCATAAAACGCACTGCCAAACAATGCTTTCGCTTGGAAAACTATCACTTAAAAATGCCAGGACTTACGGGTCAACCTTTATAATGAATGAAATGTACTAAACTTAATATGTAAAATGCGTTTCATTATTCGGTAGAAAATAATACGGCCTATTTTCTAGCGTCTCTCGAACGTTATCAAATGACCAATACACTTGCTTCTTGGGTTACTATATGTTTCAGCTCTTAAATATTTTCAGAGGGAGAGATTAGAAACTAATATCAGTGTTCTTCTTGAAGGGTACACGTATTTTAAAACAATCATACCCAAACGCAAACATTGCATTGAAAACTCAACAGTAATTTTAGTTCCTTTAATTCCTCTGCCTTTAATCTGCTGAAGGTAGAAAGGAGGTTGCAATTTCAATACATTTCATTTTGTGTGTGTGTGTGTGTGTGTGTGTGTGTGTGTGTGTGTGTGTGTGTGTGTGTGTGTGTGTGTGTGTGTGTGTGTGTGTGTGCGCGCGCGCGCGTGCGTGTTTTTACATCCTTTGAAAGTAAAATGCATTTTTTTTCTTCGCAAAACAACATTAAAAAGCAAAAATCTGGACAAATAGCAAACTGGGTACGCAAGATTAATATATTTCAAGCATGCTACAGCATTTTTAACAAGATGATTCCCTATCTGAGTCTGGAAGTATGAACGAGAATGTGAATGTGTGCGTGATCTAAAGATTAAAACCCAACGAGATCGAGTTTAACACCTTCGGTATGTTTCAAAGGAGAACGGCCGCCGATATGACCATTGGAGTTAAAGGCGAGGTATAAATGGAAAAAAAAAAAAAAAAAAATCTTCCCCCCCCCAAATTGCTCTTCACAAGAAGCAGTTTATTTATTATATATATTTCAAAATTAGCACCAAAGGTTTTGAATAGAATGTTATAATGTGAGATATTAACAGAAACATGAACGTTTTATTTGGATTGTTTCTGAATAGTTGGTGAAAGTCTTTACATTCTAATTGCATTTTACATTATTCTTTATAGCTGGTAAACTGTAAAGACATAAAAGCTTTACGTCAGGAAAAATGAGCTTGTTAAAACTTATAGTTTCTCGCAAAACAAGCTTTTTTTTTGACAGTGTTATGTATTTCGAGATATTGTATGCCACTCGTATGAGTTTTAAGCCGTGACAAGTAAAAGAAATTACTTGTTTAAAAACTAACCAACCGTTAACACCAAAGTATATCCACAACACTTGGAGATTGTTCTTATCACTCTAAAACGTAATTTAAATAAATATATAAGTTTTTAAGAAAACGGGTCATTTATACCAAAACTGTCAATCACTTTGGAAAAGCTGTTCTAAGCAAAACAAGCGCTCATACATTTGTAAAGAAAGAAATGACACGGTTTTATTAGACTGAAGCTGCTATAATAGCAACTGCCATAACAGTAACACCAATTTATGAAGCAAAACTTTCCCTGAAAGATCTGCTGAAGTTTGCCACTCTATTTGGAAGTGTGCAGGGATTTTGAGTTTCTTTTAGTGAATGATGCAAAATTCATAGTACAAAGTAGCCATCTTGAACATATGATATTGTATTTATATAATTCAATGGTGGGTATACATATTATGTAAATGAGTTAAGTAATGCTATTATATTTTTACTTAATATGACATCCTTTACTAAGTCATATTGAACGATGAAAGAAATGGGAGAAATGGTGTATAAAGGAGCTTGGGATCCTTAGAGCTGTAACTTACCGACATACATCTTCTCAGGATAAAGAAAAATCCTGGAAAGAACTTTACTCAGGTAGCTCAACCTAACTGAAATTCCATAATCGGAATTTTCTTTGAATGCGAGACACACTGCCCACACGCCACACAGGCGGGTTATGCTTACAATGATGTAATGCCATGTATATATTACCAATCATATATGTAAATACATTAAGTAATGTATGTAATAATATCACGTAATAGGGCACTATGGAAAATTAATAATAATAATAATAATAATAATAATAATAATAATAATAATAATAATAATAATAATAATAATAATAATAATAATAATAATAATAATAATAATAATAATAATAATAATAATAATAATAATAATAATAATAATAATAATAATAATAATAATAATAATAATAATAATAATAATAATAATAATAATAATAATAATAATAATAATAATAATAATAATAATAATAATAATAATAATAATAATAATAATAATAATAATAATAATAATAATAATAATAATAATAATAATAATAATAATAATAATAATAATAATAATAATAATAATAATAATAATAATAATAATAATAATAATAATAATAATAATAATAATAATAATAATAATAATAATAATAATAATAATAAATTTTATACATTTTACTGCCTATGGTAATGATATTTATAAACTTAAAGAAGAGAATTTCAAGTTATAAATGTACAAAACTAAATATGTAATTGGCAATTCATGCCATCTTATCTCTGTTTAATTAAATTATTTAATGCAGCTATTTAGACTAGAATGTTTAAAAACAAGACGTTGTATACCGTATTTTGTTTTCAGCATATAGATGAGAGAAATCAGAATCACATATGATATACCGGTGTATTCACTTCCTCGGTGAATAAAACGCTTCTTTCCTGATTTTTTCCCCTTGTAATTTTTTGTGCTCACACACACACACACACACACACACACACACACACACACACACACACACACACACACACACACACACACACACACACACACACACACGCACGCACGCACGCACACACACACACACACACACACACACACACACACACACACTCACAGGGTTGTAGGAACGCTTGTTTATGTGTTATTGTTGCTGGCGTTCCTTTATTCTCTGTCAGACTTCCTTCTTTTTCTTATGGCCATGACCTCGCCTTTCTTGTTCGGAGGGGTGATACCCTAACATTAGGGGCGACTTCCTTACCTACGGCTAGTCTTACCTGGTATACCTGTTCCGCATAAACTGGTCTTCCACTGTGCATTAGCAATTACCTGCACCTCAAGCCACTTATGCTATACAATTTCATACTCTTTTTCTTTACTAATTCTGAATTTACTTTCGGGGTATTAATAACAGAGTTATGAAATTAAATGAGCTCATAATACATACTGGAAAAATATTGTAATTAAATATAATCCTTTTTTGAGAATATGATACAGAAAAACGTGCCTTTTATTTGTTGATTTGCAATCAGTTTTTATTACATAGCTTTCTCTACCATTTAGAATATTACATATTTAAATAATATATCACATCATTAATTTTACCCATGTTAGGTTATTTGGATATGTTTGCTTAACAATTTACATGGTTATAATATGCACGACACATGTCTAAACACACATATAATTACAACTTCTAACTTATTTAAAAGCAAATTGCATTCCTTTTTTACAGCTAATGCTTTATATGATTCGCAAAATGGGTTGGCATTAAACGGGATTTTTGTGGAAATTGCAATTCATCAACAAATATATAATTTGGCTAATTTTGCTTAACAACATATTATAGATTAAGCTATTGTTATGTAATTATATATCTCGGCACGTATTCTCAGGTTTTTGCACAACGAGGGCCTGTAATATGAATGATGGAGAACTGACTATTAGTAACGATAACACTTTGAAAAACTCTGGACATACCGAGAAACTTTCTTGCCTAAAGAACAGTTTCTCGAACCCAGCCAGGAATCGAACCTAGACCTCACGCGCAATATGCCAACTACTGAAATATGAATGTGAATATTTTCTTTGTCGCGATATATCAGCAACTATCATGTCATTTTGTGAAAACATCGAAAACCACTGTCCAGGATTAAAATGGTTTGGGGAAAATGACTGGAATTACCTTACATTAAAGTACGGCTTTGAGGTAGCGATAAAAGATGCAATTATATGAGGACGAATACTTTTATGAAAAACGTAATTTGTATTACTCTATCCCCAAAACCTATATCCATATAAAGGTTTTTTTTTTTTTGGTCAATAAATATATACAATTGTTTTTCGTTTTAAAACAACTTTATCCCTGGTGAATCCGTTGATGGTTAAGAGAACTGCATTAGTAGCAGGGCCGTAGTGGAGGGGGAACGCGGATGTACGCCATCCCCCACTATTTTTAGGAGGGCGACGCAGTCCCCTTATTAATAATATTATTTATACTCTTCAATTCATTACCTTTCTTAATTTTACCTTCAAAATACTGCAACAATACAAAATATATACATTCAAATAATGTTTATGACTATTAACGGACCTCCAGTACATATGTGAAACCCAGAAGATTACATAAAAGAATGGATAAAAAGTCGTACGCATGCTGAGGACAACCAAAGCAGGAAGGCGAATCTATAAGTGCAGAATTCTGATCTGTTCTCCAGCATCTGGAAAAGTTTTTAGGTCTGCATCCCCGCACTTTTTTTGTTAGGAATACGGCCCTGATTAGTAGTATGTATTTAACTGTTGCTTGATTATGTTAATCCTTTTAATTCTTTTATTCATAACTAATACATCCATCTTTCAGAACATTGGTCCTTTATGTAGCCCCCTTTGAGTATACACGTTGACATATAATGATTGATAACGTATGTAGCCGAATGCTCAGGAAACTTAACATAACCATCTGAGAAATATCTAAAATCCAAACTTTCGGTTACACTCATTAAACATTTGAATGCAGCTATAATTCTTTCTCTAACATTTACTATCTATGATTATTAATCATATTTACAGATTCTAAATCTGTTGCACTTAATTCTGCCAAAATAGTTCAACTATTAGTATTCACTACTGCAAAAATTTTTGCTTGTTTTGCTTAATTTTGTTAATTATTTTAAATTTTAAAACATTTTTGAATTTGGTTCAAATGTTAAATCATTTTAAGATAATACCAATTTTCGTTAGATTATTAGGTTTATGATTAGGCAGAATTTTATTTAAATATAGATTAAATATTTAAATATTACTGAATTATTATGTTTTCAGGTTCTATAATGGTTAAATGCTTATAATGTGCAACAAATTCATGTGCGCTCTTAAATTAATTTCAGCGATATTACTTCTTCATTGCTGTTTTGACTGTTCTAAAATTTGCTCCGTACTATTCAATTATCTTTTGAAAAAATATTTTAAAATGATTTTACTTAATTGTATATTAATACGTTGTAAATATGCATTTTTAATTATTCGACCAGTTGCGGTGAAGATAAATTATAACGTTAATCCTTTTCTTTAACATGTGCATAATACCTTACATACCATGAGACCAAGATAGGAAAACTCATCTTACATTCGTTTAAATCTTATTTTAAAGAGGAATGCAAAATTTCACTCATCTCTAGGAAAAGTACATGGTGTGGAGTAATTTGAAAAAAGAGGTAAGTCGACAAATGAATGAGTTTAAAAATTATGCCACCAAAATACAAGAATTTCTGAATTATACTGTTTAAAAAACAATTATTTTATATACAGGTCTTCCTTCGTCCTCGTCGCTTCTCTGAAACTAATTTAGTATTTTAAGATTCATGTGAGTTCACATTAATCCCAGAAAAACATCGTTTGTATACAATTTTAGGAAGCCAGGCTTTGGGGCGTGCATTTAAACCGCTAAATGTAATGCTTTGAAGTGTTACAGATATAAAAGCTACACAGAACTATATTATATATCAATAGCACTAAATACGTACTTATGGCTTTTGGCAATTTTGGCCGTTTTTGTCACAGACGGGTATCCATAAAGAGAAAAAGTAGTGGTTTCCCAAAAAAAAAAAAAAATATTCTTGAAACTAGAACCTGCATATTCATTTTGAACTCCGTTCCCTCTCTCTCGCTCCCTCGCTCCCTCCCTCCCTCCCTCCCTCCCTCTCTCTCTCTCTCTCTCTCTCTCTCTCTCTCTCTCTCTCTCTCTCTCTCTCTCTCTCTCTCTCTCTCTCTCTCTCTCTCTCTCTCTCTCTGTGCTTCTTGAAAATTAGCATTCTTTAAACTAAATAAAGATATTAGACGATGAAAGTGTGAAATAAAAGCATAAGAGGAGTGTAGGACCTAAGTGTTAAAGCTTACTGATATTCCTCTTAAGGACTGAGGAAGGATGTGGAGTAAAACCCTTAATATCAAAATGTTACAAACAATACACTTTTACTGTGTAACATAGGCTCAGTAATAAACGGAATGCTTAGTTTTAAATTCAGAACATATTATGTGAATGGCTGACTATGCTAAGTAGCTATGATGCTGTAAGAATTATGTTGTACCTGTCTTTGGAAGATGCTTTAAAAGCGACAGCCCCATTTCAGTAGATTTGTCGACATGTACAATAACTCCTGTGGGACAAAATTTCGGCCTGTCGGCGGTGTTAACATAATCCTGACTATTGACAGTGTCGCTATCAAATAGAGTAATTATTAAGTTATGCTGAATTTAAATAAGGATTTTGGTAATCGTCTGACATTTATCTTTTGAGTTATGTTGTTACTTGCCCATTCACTGATTCACTCGCTCGCTTGCTTGCTTACTTGCTTGCTCGCTCTACAAACATTTCCCATAAATCTGATGTGTTATATTGAGATAACTGTCTCTGCCTACTAGGTTTATTTTTATATAGCTACTTCAAACATTTCATAGTAAAGCTTTCACTTTCTCTACCATTATTTACAGTAAGACGGGAAGTATTGTATTACACCCAAAATTCAACACCGAAATATTGTTAGAAATACAATTTTTGAGTCTCACTGCATTAAAAAGTGTATTTTTAGAAAGAGGCCAGTGTGTATGTGTGTGTGTGTGTGTGTGTGTGTGTGTGTGTGTGTGTGTGTGTGTGTGTGTGTGTGTGTGTGAACAACTTAACTCAAAGACCAAAAGATGGTTAGATATAGACTTGGTAGATATTTAAGTGCATCTTCCTAAGATGCGATACGAAGAATTTCAAAAACATTCCCCATCCCAAACTACCCTTTATATGGGCCTTTTTACAAAAAAATAGCTTTTCTCAAAATCAGCTCCAATTTAATTTGATTAAATTACTACTACTACTACTACTACTACTACTACTACTACTACTACTACTACTACTACTACTACTACTACTACTACTACTACTACTACTACTACTACTACTACTACTACTACTACTACTACTACTACTCCTACTACTACTACTACTACTACTACTATTATTGGGATTTTAGGGCTTATTTCGCCCATGGGTTTATTTCACCCTGGTCTTATTTCACCCTATGGATATTTCAGGGGTGTACCCTCTTCAGCCTTGACTTTATTTTGGGGTTTAGGGAAACCGGCAATTTTTTTTTTTTGCTTTGTTTATTTACGTTTGCATATGTTAATAATTTGTCATGTGTATATTTAATTGCTCATTAGTAATTGTATTAATTTTTTTTTAAATTTGTTTTTTATCATTTATATATTTTTGTAGTATTTTTATTTTTTTATGTTTTTGTTTTTTATAGTAGTATTTTTTCTTATATATGTATATGTACAATTATTTTGATTACAATGGACAGTTGCTAAGCTAATAGTATTCTGAGATGTTCTTGAATGTCGTCGTCCTCGGCGTGGTGTCGTATAAGGGTGACGATCGGTGGAGCTGTGGTCTCCGTCTTCTTGTAGCTCCCTGCTGCTTCAATCAGCTGCCTCCTGTATGGCCTCTGGGATGCGTTCGCAATGTATCTGAACATTTGGTTTTGTATGTGTTGCTCTAGTGGTGTTGCCTTGTAGATGTCATATATTTCATCGTTTTTATGCCAGGGTAGGAGTTTGTTGGCTATTCTTAAGCATCTGCGTTCCATTTGTTGCAGCCTGGTTTTGATGTACGGTGTCGTAATCGGGAAGGTGACGATGGCGGCGTAGGTGAAGTAGGGCTGATGATTGTTTTATACAGTTGGTTGGGGATCGGTGGTGATAGTGGTGATAGTCCTATTTTACCCATTTTGGATAAATAGTGCAGGGTGGAGATTGCTGCCTTTGCTTCCTGCATCTTTTTCCGAAAATGCGGTTTGGTGGTTAGTTTTTTGTGGAGCATTATTCCTAGGTATTTGACGGTGGTCTGCAATGGTATGTTGTGTCCCTGGTAAGCTATCGTTGATTCCTGGTAAATGCGTTTGGTTTTTCTGCGAAAGATGGTGGCTTGGGTTTTGCTGGCGTTTACTGTCAGTCACCACTTGGACGCACATCGGTCGAAAGCTTTTAGTTGTTTTTCTAACCTTGGTTTGGCGTTCTTAGTTTCGGAGCGCTGCTCAGGTAGGCAGTGTCGTTCGCGTATTGTGATAAGACTATTTCTGGGTGGATTGGTTGTGGGGTGTGAGATGTGTAGATAATGTATAATAGTCCGAAGATTGAACTTCCATGTGGTGTGCCTGCTTCTAGTGTTATGGGTGCTGATAAGGCGTTATTGATTTTTATGCGAGCTGTCCTGTTGTTTAAAAAGCTTGTTATTCATCTTGTGATTCGTTGTGGGATGCTCTTCATTGTCATTTTGTATAGTAATCCGTTCGTCCAGCATCTGTCAAAAGCTGCTTGCATATCCAGAAAGACACCGATGGTTGTGAAGCCTTTGTTAATGTTGTCCTGAATTGTTGAAATGATCCGTAATTGCTGGTCCTCGATCGTAACGCTTCTCCTGAAGCCGGCTTGGGTGTTTAGGATCAGCTGGTGGTGTTAGAGGTAGTTTTGCAGGCGTTTCACCATTATTTTTTCTAGCACCTTGGACATCGTTGCAGTCAGGGAGATAGGTCTGTAATTGTCGTGGCTGGTGTTATCTTTCCTGGTTTTTCAAGGAGGATCATGTGAGCTTCCTTCCAGGTCTGTGGGTGGTATCCATGTTTTAGAATTAAGTTGTACAGTACTGTAATTTTGTCCATCATCTGGATGGGGATGTTTTCTAGCATTTTATATGTAATGGTGTCTGCACCGGGGGCGGAGTTTCCCAAGTGTCTGACTGTTTCTATGTAGTCTGCCCTAGTGATGGGCCTGTCCGTTTCGTCATCTGGGTTCAGATCTGGTGTTCGAATTTGCGGTTGGTAGAGCGGAACGTTGTTTTTAATGCGATTGTTGACGGTATTGTAGTGTGTCTTGTGAAAATTGGGAGCCTCTGGAGTTTTGAATACCTTGGTATAATGCGCGTGGAATACTCTTAGCTTTTCCTCTGTTGAAGTTATGGTTCGGTCATTTACTCGGATGGGGTATATGAATTGTTTTTTTCCTTCTTGTTGCTTTGATGAATTGCCAGAATTTTTTCGGTTCTGCAGTTCTGGCTTTGCTAATGTCCTGAATGGTGTTTCTCCACATCGCGTTGTTGTGTGCGTTTACTTCTTGGCGTATCTGGTTGCGTAAATGATTTAGTATGCGCTTGTCGTATTCATGGTGGGTCTTCATATATTGTCTGTGGGCATGGCGTTTCCTCTTAATCAGCTGGATGATGTCTTTTGGAAGTGGTTAGCTGTGGCTGCTGAAGTTCTTGGTTTTCTGGGGGATGGTGGCGTTCCGATTAAATTACTATATATTAATATATTTTTATCACAAGTGAAAGCTGTATATATTAATTATAAATAATATTATTTATATTAAATTTATGTAATTTATATTACACAATATAAGTAATAAGTAATAAGTTAATATATATTAATTTTCTGGTAATAGTCTATAAAGTCCTCTTCATTTTGTATGACTTTTGCATAAATGGGTAAACTGTAAGAGAGAGACAAAATGTTATAAGTTCTCGCTATGGCAGACACTACGAAGTCAAGTAACGTTTTGCAGAGTAAACTATTTCTGAGATATTCCTTACTATTTGAATTTTCCAACCCCTATACTTTTTCCAAATAGGAAATCGTTACTCGTTATTTTCCCCTTCTGGTCAACCAAACAAAACGAAATTTCAAAGCCATCACACACCAACCAGTTCTTTAAAATGACTGTATTTTAAGCTTACCGTGTTTCTCTACTCCCTTTCTCTCTACAAGGAAATGTGTAAGAAACCGGTGTCTAGAGTATCTGTTTCGATTATAATGAAGGAGATGGAAGAACAAGCGTTTGTTAAGAATAATTTGTAGAATAGTGAGTAGAGAAATTCATGTGAGAGTGGCATATCATGGTTGTTTTTCTGTCTACTTTATGTAAATCGAGTATGGTATGGAGAATACAGAAACCAAGTCGGATGGCATTCACTGTACATCTGGGCTGGCCTAGAAACTTTGTTCTCTTTGTATGACATTGCAAGAAAAGGGACGACCACTTCAACAAATGACGAGAGTATTACGAAACTCAAACCAATAATAACGGATATCTCGGAAATGGTTGATGCCAAAGAAAAGTTTAGTTGTAGTAATTTGAGTTTCAAATATATTTTTTATGTGTGATAACATTTTGTTGTATATACATACATTTTATTTGTCATATAAGTAACTTAAATATATAACAATTTAAACCAAAATATTTAAAGCACTTTTGGAAAAGAAAACTTTCAAAACA
The DNA here is from genome assembly GCA_030765055.1 of Mantis religiosa. Classification (NCBI taxonomy): domain Eukaryota; kingdom Metazoa; phylum Arthropoda; class Insecta; order Mantodea; family Mantidae; genus Mantis; species Mantis religiosa. The sequence goes on along the minus strand of CM060950.1, from coordinate 265,566,091 downwards.
TGTTCTACCTAAAGAATAATTTGGAATGGAGAACATTTTGGAGATCTTTATACTGCACTTTTATGTGTAGCAAATATAAAGATGGTGGCGATCAAGGGTTACCACAGCTCCACGTTGTGCGCCAATTTGATACAAAAATGTTTATGGGTGTACACAAGTTCCACGTTGGAACCCCAATTTGATGCAAATATGATTGCCGAGCAATGAGGTTTCTCTCAGGGTATGCGTGGATGGGTGTGAGAAGGAGATTTTCGCAACACTGGAATGCCCGTCTCCAAATTATTTATTCACTGCTTCTTCTTTTCAAATATCAAAATGGAAGTTGCCGACCGAGGGTTACCAATCTCGGTTTAGAGTGATTGAATGCTAATTGTTTATTACTCGATAAATTTTGATGACCCGACAAATATTCAAGACAGAACAAGTTGACCGCTCTAATAGGCTTCACGTCTCAGACTCCTCTCTTATCGGCTGCACGCCGAAGAGTTTATAATGTCTTCCTAGCCGCGAACTGTCCCCATCGGCCTTACGCCGAAGAGTGCCCTCTGACCACAGCTGCGCGTGTGTATATCTCTAACTTTCCCTCTCAAAATTCCTTTTCAGACAAAATCCCATTGTGGCTGTTTTGGTCGCCATTGTAAACGATCCAAAGAATTCCCTATTCATACACGTCAAGTGACAATTCCTTTAGAAACCTTCTAAGGACACTGTTTCATACACGGCTTTCTTATACACTTTCCCCAACTCAACTGGTCTTGCCCTTTGTCGTAACAAAGAACCAACATTCCTTTGACATCTATCATGATTCTTTGCTTCTGGCAAACCATAATTTCGGTATCATATGAGATAGTGAATATTAATGTCAAATTTTATATTTATATCGAATTTCCTTTTTCACAATATGTTGTTTACAGGTATATACACATACTGGCGCGTACGGATTCTTTTGTACATTTTTTTTCTGGGGCTTTGAAAGGTCTATTTCTGGTGATGGATTTTTGGGTGAAATGCAATAGTTACTCGTAAGAAAGCAAAAATGTTCATGTTGGGTGCAAGGAACTTAAAAGCATGTACTACTTGTGAAATACCGTTATCAAAACAATTGAATACAGCAATTCTACTTACTATGTGCCAGTTTGGATCCCTTAGTGGCCACTCACTCTACCAATGGATTTTTCCTTGGTTTCTCATGCTCTACAAGGCAAGTGCTGTATATGTGGCAAAGTGGATAACTCAGATGGCATATTAGATCGACAATTGCGGAAGAGATTGAAGCATAAAAGTTGAAGCAACTAGTTTCTCATAAGCGATACTAATGCCTATGCAGTGAATGTCACCAGGACTCAATAACCGTCTTCGTTATTTTGGTAACCGATAACACGCTAACTAGTTATGGTCTAACGGTTACAGTAATGGTTACTACATAGCAAATCGTTGAGGCGTATCAGAAAGAATGTGAAAGAATGGAGTGGCGAATCAGTGTACGTACACTCTGTTCAGATACAACCATGTCCTATTGACAGCAAAGTGGCAGGCTTGAGGTTATTGTGGCAAGGAGAAAGAAAAGGGAATCGAAATCTCTTTGTGTCAACCAACAAACGGGAAGCTGCAATGTTTATTTACATTTGAGTATTTTAATTAATTGGCCAACCTTTCATATCAGGCACGCAGCTCTCAAGTGCTCTATTTGTGTTTCGTAACTTAATGTACTTCAAGGTACTAACATTCCGTTCTTCTAGTAAACAAGATAATAAACGAATTCAGCGCTCTGTCTTGGAGGACAATACGCCTCAACACTTTGCCATGTAGTACCAGTATCGATTAAGCTATTTGTTTTCATGATAATCACGTTTGCAGTTTCATTACATTAGTGGTTTTCAATAAGGGTCATATGGACGAAGTCAATATAGACTTCATTTGTTATTTCTTGCAATATGCCACATTAAAACGGTTTGATTGTACAGGTGAAATGAGCTATGTGGGATCCTAAATATAAACATCGCGTGAACCAGACATAGCAAAGAAAAATACGTCATAGTTGCATATATCAACATATCTCAAGTTAAGCAAATAATAATTTAAGTACAGGTTGTTTAAAATCCCCCAAAAAATGCAGATTGGATGCAAAATGCAAAATCTCAATTGGATAGCACCAAAAACGCATTCGTTAACTGACTCACTCAAATGTTCATTAACTCGTTCTATTGAGCTCCAGAAGGTTCAAGAATGGGAATGTTCAAGTAGATTCTGTTGTCTAGTGATAGCACGTATCGTGTTTATGTTGGACAACCACGCGTCTAATCGGTTTCCGACTGCCCAGCACGGACCTCGTGATATCCTTGTGCCATAGCTGCAGCTTTACAATCAGGGCTATTCTTTTAAAGAATATTGCAATAATTATTGTTACGGCTAACAGCTGATCGTGAACAAGTATGGTGGGTTTTCACATTCTGTAATCATGCTTGTTATGTCGACAGATCTTCTCACATTATCAAGGAGCTGTAGCAAATCATCGCAAATTCATACGCTTTGCAGGCGTGTTTTGTTTCTCCACCGCTCTCGGCCCGCCAGTTCAAACAGTGCAATTGCGATCACTTCAAGATGTCCGTTCTGTACAGACCAAGTTGGGACGCAAGCGAGTTATAAAGACTTCGAAAGAGCAATACAAAATATATATATATATATATTGATTATTGCAGAAGTAAACCCATTATGTAATTCAATATAATGATTTATAAAATATTTATAAGAGATGCTGCATTTTAGGGTAGTATATAAACTTCAGTTAATAGCATATTATATGAACTAAGAATTTTAAACTTTCTTTGTTTGGTATATCAATGATTTATTGCAAAACAATACAACAAATAAGTTCTTAGTGCTTCTTGAAATACTAATAGCATAATTAAAATTGGATTTCATATTTACATTTAATAGTCTCCAACAAGTACTGGAATGAAGTATAAGCTCTAGTGTATCTAGTAAAAAGTATGAACTTTATACTTTTATACCTTCTATTTAGCTGAAAAAATACAGTTTTACAAACATTTCGATAATTGTGCGCAATATAAAAGATGTATTTCTCTGTTAGGAATTAACGTAATTCGTGAGAAATTAGCATAGGAAATACTTTCGCTCAAGCATACAATGGTAGGACATTATATTCACACTTAGCACATACATATATTGTTTTACTTTATCAGGATTGATGTTTAAGCGATTGTCCCAAAGTAATGCAAACACGAAGTTACAGCTAAATATTTGAAATGCTTTGCAATTAATAACTCTGTCCTGCGACACTTTCCCAGTTTTGATGAACCATGAATGATAGAGAACCGCAACCATGGTATACTTTCAAAGAGGTAGTTAAGCTTCTTATATACTTACTGCGATACAAAAAAAAAAAAAAAAAAAAAAAAGTGTGAGAAATATACTACAAAAGCTATGAGCTTGAGGGCGAAATATGTGTTTAAAGCTTCACTACCTGCCTTCTCAGCTAAACTATTTTCGTGATTATTTTGGGTCCCTTAGAGATGAACAAGGAGAATTATTTCAGTAAGCAATCAAGGAGATATATAGGGGATAGCAGGATCGTTGGAACAATGCGAGCAGACTTACTGGTGGTACTTGAAAACAGAAGTTCCTTAATCACGACTTAAACGTAAATCAGTCCAACAGACTTTCCGGCCAAAGAAAATATTACTTCACGCCTTATTTTACATATATACAGGTATTTCTACATATTTATTACTCAGACACTTTTCTTTTTGTATTCATTTTGTAGCGCACGATTTTACATAAAAACAGTACTTTCAAATTATAATTTGTAATTTGTGAGAAAACCTTACGTGATAGAGACAAATGGACAGCATGATTAAATTTAGCACACCGAAATTAGTTAACATCTTTCAGTTTGTTATCCATATTTTGTGGGATAATGTAATTGCTCATGATAATCTATAATCAATACTAAACAAATATGAGTTCTGCTGATTTCATCACATACACGTTCTATCTTCAAGCATTTAATTTGAAAGAAACTGCTTTAACTTTGGATATTTGTTTACTTTGGCATCAACTCCTAAAAGAGAGTGGAAGTTATAGTTAGTAGGACTTTATGAACCAAACCAGCATTTCAAAGGCTGCACGGTGGAAAATTAAATGTAAGTGCTTGATTACAAGATAATTCTGACGGAGAAATGAATTCTTCGAGATGTTCTTGACTATCGCATAAATGACGAGGTCAAAAGTTAAGTTAGAAAATTCTTAACGTATTTCTCGTGTAAGCATACAGTTTTCATTATTTTCATACATACACATACACACACATACAAACACACAAATTTATGGTTTCACTTTACTATGTACGAATAACATAAGGTTATCTACCTCCTACAGTGTTGTTCATTCCTTTGCGCTTCTAAATCAATTTTCAGCAAGGAAAAAGTAGTATTGCTGGCGCTAACAACATGGTCTCACCTCTTGTTATCCTTAACCATAACTTTCTTCCTCTCAATAAGATGTTATGGTTACGATGTTACAGAATAACAAATGTCGCACAGCCAGTGGTTAGCGGCTCTAACAAGTGGTTCAGCTTCAACCAGTAGTTACAGAATAACCCTGAATATATAACACCTTTTAGTTCCAGAGTTGGACCTTACAGAGGAATCAGATTACAAACATAAAAGTTCTTGAAATATGGTTCCTAAAAGCAATGGTTTTTTATGCGCCATGAATGTAAAGAAGTGCAGATGTTAGAAATGGGCTGCAGACTGAAAACAACAAGGCTCACGTAAAAACCTGAACATTTTATATTTCATTTATTATTATTATTATTATTATTATTATTATTATTATTATTATTATTATTATTATTATTATTATTATCATCATCATCATCATCATCATCATCATCATCATCATCATCATCATCATCATCATCATCATCATCATCATCATCATCATCATCATCATCATCATCATCATCATCATCATCATCATCATCATCATCATCATCATCATCATCATCATCATCATCATCATCATCATCATCATCATCATCATCATCATCATCATCATCATCATCATCATCATCATCATCATTATCATTATCATTATCATTATCATTATCATTATCATTATTATTATTATTATTATTATTATTTTGCGTTTTTATTATTCTTATGACTTTTACTTTCATCTTGCACGTTGGTTTTTTGGTTATAAAAATTTTAAAGCCTCAAATGGCCTTTTAATTAGTCCCGTGTCATTTAAGTTACACTCCGTTATTCAAAGTGCTTTTCTGCAGCGTTTTTTCATTGTTCAAACTATGCTCCTTAGACCACAGGAGTTTGAAATTTACAGGAGAGCTTCAGAATTATGGAACTGTTGAGCACCAGATAACCATAAAAAGCTATTTCAGTTGAAATTAACTGTTCACGTAGCTTAAAGTGGAAAAGTTGAAACCTTTAATAACATATGAGAAAAAAGGTATTATGTATTAAAATCAAGGAAAAACTGCAAAAGATGACCTTTGTGTTTCAAGACAGAGATCAAATTAAAAAGTTGGAAGCGATTAGTTAAATTGTAGGATCCTAGAAGCATTTCATTACCACCATATCAAAGAGGATTAATTATTAATACAAATTATATTTTAACAAGGGTTTCACACAGCCTATTCAGATGTTTGTTATTGTTGTAGATATATGGTAAAAAAGTAAAAGCAATTAGAGGATATCTGACTGAGTTGCAAATCAATTGAGAAATATAGTATCACCGTGTGACAAAACAAAACAAACAAAACTAGACAAAATTGGAAGTGGATTCATAGTTAAGCGTACGTGTTTCTCCTGGTAGAATGATTTCATAGCCTATGTTGAAAGATGCGCCAAACCAACCGCGATCTACAGTCCACAACCGGTAATGTATACAAGTACTATAAAGAGAACATGCATGAGAGAGATAGAGAGGGAGAGACGGATGGAGACAACATGTTGTCTGGAAAACTATTCAATTGTTTCGGTGGTACTTACAGGCGTATGAAAGCTTGTGTAATATATATTTCTGAAACTTTTAGCCCCGTTTCGTTAAACATGGATATCAGAGGATATATTTTGGATCTTCATGGAGAACATGGGCGATTTTCAGTAACCTGCAGCCCAAAAAGTTAAAAGGAGAGGCGTAAAATATTTAAAATTATCTTAATGGAAAGGGAAGCTTCATACCTTATCATATCAGGAAATTGACCTTTACTTGAACTTTCTAATTAAGGAGGATTTTTGCCATGATTTTGATATACCTTGGTAATTTGACTTTTGGAATGCGGCAAAATTAAGGTATCCTACAACTTTGAAAGGCTTCCGCTATTATTTTAAACAGCGAATGTACAGGCAACAATTTGTACATTTATACTCTTGGATTCAAAGTAGTCATATGATTCTCAAAAATTATATATATATATATATATATATATATATATATATATATATATATATATATATGGGGAGAGAGAAAACAAGGAAAAAGTATATATATATATGAGGGGAGTTCAATAAGTAATGCAACACATGTTTTTTCTTGGGCAATTTTGGTAGGAAAAACTTGACATTTCTTGTGAAACATTTTCAAACATTCCCGCTTCGTTTCGTAAAGTTTGATTGACTTCCGATAGGTGACAGCGCTATATGGAGCTTTTAAAATGGCGTCTGTAACGGAGGTGCGTTCCAAACAACGGGCAGTGATGGAGTTTTTGGCGGAAAACCAGGGCATCTCAGATATTCACAGGCGCTTGCAGAATGTCTACGGTGATCTGGCAGTGGACAAAAGCACAGTCAGTCTTTGGGCAAAGCGTGTCTGATCTCCCGCGTGCTGGGTGGTCATGCATAGCCGTGACTCCTGCAACGTTGGAGCGTGCGAACACTCTTATTCGAGATGATCGCTGGATTTTAATCAAACACCTCAGTGCTCAACTTGACGTCTCTGTTGGTAGTGCTGTCACAATTGTTTACCAGTTGGGATATTCAAATTTTTGTTCCCGCTGGGTCCCTCGACGTCTAATCGAAGACCATAAAGAGCAAAGGAAAACCATCTGTGCGAAATTGCTTGCTCGTCATTAAGCTGATGGTGACATATCTTTTGTGAAACATTGTTACTGGCGATGAAACATGGGCTGATCACTTCGAATCCGAAACAAAACAGAAATTAATGGAATGGCGTCACACCTACTCTCCTGCTAAGAAAAGTTTAAAGCCATACACTCAGCCGGTAAAGGCATGGCTACAGTTTTCTGTGACTGGGGGGTTATTCTGCTCGATGTCCTTCCCCATGGTCAAACGATCAACTCTGAAGTGTATTGTGCTACTCTTCGAAAATTAAAGAAACGACTTAAGCGTGTTCGTAGACACAAAGATCCGAAACAACTTCTTCTTCTCCATGACAACGCTAGACCTCACACAAGTCTTCGCACCCGAGTGGAGCTCACAAATGTTCAGAGGACTATTCTTCCGCATCCTTCCTACAGCCCTGATCCAGCACCTTCGGATTGCCATATGTTTGGTCCAAAGAAGGACGCAATCCGTGGGACGCATTACGCGGATGATGAAGTTATTGATGCAGTACGACGTTGGCTCCGACATCGACAAGTGGAATGGTACCGTACAGGCATACAGGCCCTCATTTCAAGGTGGCGTAAAGCCGTAGCATCGAATGTAGTTTACGTTAAAAAATAATGTTGTGTAGCTAAAAGATTGGGGAATAACACGGTGTATTTGAATGCTGAATAAAACAATCCCTGTTTCAGAATAAAATGTGTTACATTACCTATTGAACCGTCCTCGTGTATATAGAAAGTTTATATATACATACATAATATAATATATACGAGTATAAATATATAACATTATATAATATATACTATATATAGTATTACATATAGAAAGAGAAGGAAAATAAGAAAAACCACACACCTGCCACATTTTCAGACCTTCTTCTTCTCTTCTTCTTCTTCTTCTTCTTCTTCTTCTTCTTCTTCTTCTTCTTCTTCTTCTCTTCTTCTTCTTCTTCTTCTTCTTCTTCTTCTTCTTCTTCTTCTTCTTCTTCTTCTTCTTCTTCTTCTTCTTCTTCTTCTTCTTCTTCTTCTTCTTCTTCTTCTTCTTCTTCTTCTTCTTCTTCTCTTCTTCTTCTTCTTCTTCTTCTTCTTCTTCTTCTTCTTCTTCTTCTTCTTCTTCTTCTTCTTCTTCTTCTTCTTCTTCTTCTTCTTCTTCTTCTTCTTCTTCTTCTTCTTCTTCTTCTTCTTCTTCTTCTTCTTCTTCTTCTTCTTCTTCTTCTTCTTCTTCTTCTTCTCTTCTTCTTCTTCTTCTTCTTCTTCTTCTTCTTCTTCTTCTTCTTCTTCTTCTTCTTCTTCTTCTTCTTCTTCTTCTTCTTCTTCTTCTTCTTCTTCTTCTTCTTCTTCTTCTTCTTCTTCTTCTTCTTCTTCTTCTTCTTCTTCTTCTTCTTCTTCTTCTTCTTCTTCTTCTTCTTCTTCTTCTTCTTCTTCTTCTTCTTCTTCTTCTTCTTCTTCTTCTTCTTCTTCTTCTTCTTCTTCTTCTTCTTCTTCTTCTTCTTCTTCTTCTTCTTCTTCTTCTTCTTCTTCTTCTTCTTCTTCTTCTTCTTCTTCTTCTCTTCTTCTTCTTCTTCTTCTTCTTCTTCTTCTTCTTCTTCTTCTTCTTCTTCTTCTTCTTCTTCTTCTTCTTCTTCTTCTTCTTCTTCTTCTTCTTCTTCTTCTTCTTATCTTTAGTATACAACTTATCGTGGTGTTAGGGGATTCTTGTTCCTCTATCCCTTAAGGAGGGTCTGAGGAACCGAAGCTTTGCATCTGATAGAGACCCATCATGGGTGATCAGCCAAGTGTGAGGGTGAGAGAAGTGGGTGATGGAAAGGTGATGATGGAGCAGTTGGTGGAATGATGACAGGGAAAACCGGAGATCCAGGAGAAAACCGCCCCAGCGCCGTGTTGTCCACAACAAATCTCACTTTGCGGCCGCCTGGGATTGAACCCGGACTGCCTTGATGAGAGGCGAGCTGTCTAACCAGTCGGCCACAGCGCGGCCGCTGTGTTTACGGTTAAACCTGCCACTAATAGTGAACAGCAAAAAGCATTAGAGTCATAATCGAATACTTCATTATAAGAGCAAAAGATAATGTGGAAGTTATTAGTTTTTTGTGCAATATACTTTAAAAGCATCGCTTGAGTTCGGTTGGGATTGGTGAATAAGTCATCACTGAGACTTACTTTTTTATCATTCCATTTATACTCCACCTTTGACTGCAATGGTCCTATTGGCGGCCGTTCTCCTTTGGAACATATCGCGATGGATTTAGCTCGGTGACTTTAGTACTTTGGATTTTTTTTTTTTTTTTTTTTTTTTTGTCATTAGATCACGCACATATTCGCACTCTCATTCATACTTCCAGACTCTGGGAAAGATGGGGAATCATCTTGGTTGGAGAAAAGTTATCACCTCTATCCTGGAACTGAACTCCTGGAACTGAACCCAGGACCCCTCGCAGGGCAGGCAGGTGCTCTAGGGACCGAGCTACGGTATCAGTCGAGATCTACATTAGTTGAAAGGTACTTGTGTGTGATTATCCAACAGTTTGAAGTAATAATTACTAATATTTAAGCTTTCTTACAACTTGCCACATCTTTCCTTGCTAACTTTTCAACCTGTTATGCCCAAATCTGCACAATTTTACACTCTTGGATTAAAGTTAAGGTACACCGGTTTAGTGTCTCCAAAAAGACGACAACATACGTGTTTCAAAAAATTACCATCTCCTTGTTATCATTCAAGGTTAAAAGTGAAGTTTTCATTTTGTGAGTAGAAATTTGGATCGAGGCGAAAAGTCGAGTGTACTAACCCTCCGAGCAAAATAAAATAATGTTTAATATTTGCAGTTATGCACTACCTTTTAAACAACCCTTAACATGAAATTGTAAAATATCCAGCTGAAATTTGTGCAGCATACCTTCAGACATGCGCAATGGTGAGTACGGTCTGTTGTTTTTTGCTTCACCAGTGGTGATAACTTGCACAATCATTAGGTATTTTACCTTGAACAATTGAAGAAATCTATTGTGTGCAACTCTTCTAGGAAATACCGGAAGAACAATAATAATAATATCTTTACTACCTTTACTAATTATTACACAAGTTTTACTTTTAACTTGCTTCTTCAACTTCTTTGATAACAGTTCCAACGTTAACCTCTGCTTTGCTTACAAAATTTCTTCTGGTTCAGCCAAATATGTTTCTGAGTAACTCCAATAATCGATCATTGCATTAATCGATACAAGACGTCCGTTTGATCAACACCAACTCCAATACTCAGACCATAATGCAGGTTCCAAGATGGCGCCCGTCGAAGCCCAGCGGCTCTGGTTACGTAGAATAGGAAACTACACAATGGACATAATATAATCCATATTACGGAGCAGCGAGGTAACTCCTAAGCATTTATCACTTTATACTTTCAACCAAAATGTGTAATAACATAAATAAAGAGCATCATGACAAATCCTAAGAGCTTATCACATTATATAGTAGCAGGACCAGTACTATGCATTTTCCACCTTATACTTCCAATCAAAATTTAATTTATAAGGCATGACAACTCATAAGCATTAAACACAGCAAACTTTATCTTATTGGACTCAATCATCCTATCGTCTGTAGCAAGTACTAAAGTTTCTTTTATATTGTTTACATAGTAACCTTTTCTGGTAAGGACATAGATACTGCTTATACTATAATATTTAAGAGAATTCTCCAGATTGTCCAGTTTACTCCAATTGTTACGTTTGAAGGTGTCAGTTCCCTCACACTGCAAGATCCATTTAAAATTTCCCACTGGTAGGCTCATAATATTGCTTCTAGGTTATGAAATACTTTGAAACTTATTAAGTGAAGGAACATCAGTGAAGCTGGGATCTTGAATGTTATAGAAAAGTACGTAACTAATCGTCTTTAATAATGACTATCAATGGGTTAAAATCTCCTCACCACTTAGGTTCAAAACTGTCAATAACATCTTGTGCACACCAAATATTAAAATTATCTTTACTCTCTGTAAAATGTGTTGGATACATTCTTCAGGATTTCGTCTTTTCTGGTTGAGCTTTAATGTGTGATAGGATGGCTGATTCTTAAAATTGTTGGGGTAGGCATCATCTATTAATTTTGGTACTTTTCGAAGGGCACGAATTGGTTCACCATCATTTACTGGAAAGATGTCTTCCTTAACCTCAAAGCACTGTTCAAAATTATGAATACAAACTACAGTTTTGTCATTTACTTTAAAATCTTTACGATGTATGTTCCTGGTCCACTTATTCCATTACGATTTTTCCTTCGGAAATTTAAATGTCGGGTGAGGTACATTACCATACTTAGATTGCAGCTGGGAACACAACAACGATGCATTTCGACAATACTTCACAGTATATATTTAGGTAAACGTTATCACTTTATGTTAAACACTCAACTATAAACTAACTCGTTAGTCACTAATTGCCACTGTAATATGAATTACATTAATTCTTCAAACACACAATCAAAGTAAACAAACACACACTTTACTCTGTAGATATAACCACAACATAACAAGCTGGGCCACGAGCGCCGCCATTTTTCCTACAATCGATTCTCGTATTATGGTCTGAGTATTGGAGTTGGTGTTGGTTTGATATACCTTACACATACTTGCCATAATACGAAACAACAGTCATAAGTTGAACTGTTATCAAAATGTAATTTCATTGATTGCTGTAACCTTCCGTTTTTGGAATGTTAAAGGCTTACTTTTAATGTCAGCAATCTAAAAATGTAACTTTAGTATCGATTCTTTTTATTTCAAAAACGAAAACATCGGAAAATTGTTAGTTCCACTTTACCACTACAAAGTAGATAGAGTAGGTATATGTTGCATTTCATCCAAAATGTCCATAAATAGACTTTTTAAAGTCCAAAGAACAAGAAAAGCATTTTTAGAAAATGTGTATGTGTTTGGTGTGTGTGTGCGTGTGTGTGCGTGTGTGTATGTTTGCATGATAAGCATTAACCAAAAAAAGTGGGTTATATACCAATCTTGGTAATAAGGTTCAACTTCTTCCAAGGATGCGACACGAAGGTTTCTCGAGGACCCCCCCCCCCCCCGTTCCAATCCACCCTTTATATGAAACAATTTTCGAAACTTGATTTTTACAAAAATGGCTGTAATGATTTTAATTAACAAACGACCTCAGAAAAAGAAAAGGAGCTACCAGAAACAAAGTTCCATAAGGAAAACATCGGAAACATTCGCCGACGCTGCATTCACAATATACGCCTTGGAAAGGTAGAGTCAGACTGAGAAGTTCAATGATTTGAATTCCGGCTATGGCATTGAAGTTTTCAGTCTGACTCTACCTTTCTATACTTCAGCCTACACACGACTAGTGTGAAAGAACAATTAAGTTTTCCAATTTACGCTTGGATAACACTTTGGCTTCATTTCAAAGCTATATGATAGATAGGGAGATGCTTTACGGCTTCGCCGTCATGCCTGGTAGCCGAGCATATGAAACACATAAACGCTTGTGTTTCGTAAGTGGATTAACATGAGTTCGAATCCCTAATATATGTGTTTGTTTTTATTATTGTTGATTTAATAGCAATGCCTTGTGTTTTTCTTGCACAAGATAAACAATAATATTTAAACACATTCATTTATAAAAACTCAAATAACATATTCTTGTCTTTTTCAAAATAAATGCGATATTACTAAATTGCCTTAATATTGCTTCTGTAAACGTTTGGGCTCATTCATCTGTTGTGAATGGTGATGACATATAATGCGAAGTATTCTCTCGTGGAAATTTCACTAGGTATTTGATCTCATCCATGCCCCGCAGAATGAGGGCACATACCTAATACTAAGTTAATTTTATTTTTGTTTGGTTTTACATATGGGAATAAAATATTTATTTACTTCATTTAGTTTAAAAACAGTAGAGTGTTTCAGTTTTTTACGTGTGAGCATAAATGCCATAAAGTCAAGTAAACCTTATAATTTGGAAGTTATATTACAAAGTAATTTAAAACTAAATAAAAGTTGAAAGTGAAATTTGTGCCATAATTAATAAAGGCAGTAAATATTATTATTATTATTATTATTATTATTATTATTATTATTATTATTATTATTATTATTATTATTATTATTATTATTATTATTATTATTATTATTATTATTATTATTATTATTATTATTATTATTATTATTATTATTATTATTATTATTATTATTGTTATTATATTATTATTATTATTATTATTATTATTATTATTATTATTATTATTATTATTATTATTATTATTATTATCATTATTATTATTATTATCATTATCATTATCATTATCATTATCATTATCATTATCATTATCATGATCATGATCATGATCATTATCATTATCATTATCATTATCATTATCATTATCATTATCATTATCATTATCATTATCATTATCATTATCATTATCATTATCATTATTATTATTATTATTATTATTATTATTATTATTATTATTATTATTATTATTATTATTATTATTATTATTATTATTATTATTATTATTATTATTATCAAAGGATTGAATAGAACGAAGCTAAACAGACGCGTCCCGTGACTCCGTTGTAAACCGGTCGTGGAAACGATGAGGACTTAGAAATATATACGCTTCCAGAGTCTACTCACTTTTTTATGACAAATTAATTATATGTCTTGAATTTTCTAAGAATAGCCTCTGAATGTCGTAAACTGTAAGAGATAGTACCTCTAAATGTAGAACTCCTTAAAGCGCCAATTTATGTCAAATAAATGTTTTATGGAGCTATCCATTTCAAGATGTTTCTGGTGATTAGTTTGAATTTTCAAATACCTATAGTTTTTATTCAATATAGGGAGCCACTGATTTTACCTCTTGGCTATGCTAAAAGAACCGGATTTCAAAGACATCACACAGCGACGTACCCTTGAGAGATTTGTCTATCGGCTAAAGTCTACTGTATTCTCAAATTTCCCTTGTACCTGCAACAAAATGTGCAATAGGATAATTTATGCAAATATTTATTTGAACTGATATGAAGTAAATAGAGGAATCAGCTTTTGTAGGAATAGTTGGTGCAAGAGAAAGTCGTGTGAGTGCAACATGTTAATTTTTCAATTGCATATAAAGCCAGTCATGCGCATATAAATGATAGAATGCAGAAAATATGTTCGCAAACAGTTGCTGTTGATACGGAGCTTGAAGTTTGTAAGGTCAGAGGTCAGCTTAAGTTGTTTACCACGTGCCACGAGAGCACCTACACTCGCCGATGATGATGATGAGTCATAGCGGAAATAACATGCCTGACAGAAATTCCCGGAATACCGTAGGAAGTGGGATGTTTTTCTTTCCTAGCGAGCAGATTGCAGTCGGACAAGTATGAGAAATTTTCCGGAAGGAAGAACGCAAAGTTTCCTTTATACTTTACATATGCAGGTGCACCTGCTCCACAGGTATATATTATATAAAGAAATACTTCGTCTTATGGTGGCACGCGCTGCCGAATTACTTCTCCAAGTTTTTTTCTGACGTTAGAGTGCTGGTATTCCGTTACAACAGAAGCGTTACGTTCCAACGGAAATATTTTACTTTCTCTACCATATACCCAGTAGCTAGAGGAACAGTAGAACCCTTATTAAACGAACCAAAGGAGTCAGAGCCATTACGGATAACGCACTTTTCTCGATGATAATTCTTTTATTTAACGTCATATCGGACCACGAATGAAATGAACCACTCTCAAAAGAACAAACAGTATCCAACAAAACAAAAACGAAACACACTATTTTGTAGAACACATCTTCTTTTCTCGCAAAGTTTTCGAGTAGCCAGCCATATTACGTTATGTTTGGATGTTGCACAAAATGCAAGCCAATCTAAAAACAAAATGTTTTGCGTTATCGATAGTGTCGCAATTAAACATTTCTGGTAGAATTTGCAGTCTTTACCTCTTATGCTTTGTATCTCTTTTCGGTCACTCTTAACGACTAGCAGCTTCTGTTAAATGCTTACTGAAATGCTCTTATTTTTCACCTGACATCTTAAACACTATTAAAGCACACTGACCAACACCAACAGTAACTCAGCTGTATGATATGGATGTAACGTATTCAAACGATCCCAAGTTCAAATATCGATTAATTCCAGCTTTTCATTATCCTGAAAAAATAAATATTGGGTAACAGTAAGCTCTATGGACCCCGGGCTCATTTGACCATCATTTTATTCCTCGTCGGATATGTCTTAGCCGGTTAAAGGGTTTTAAATCATAAGAAAACCAATAAAAGAACAATAAATCTGCGCTATGGATGCGCAGTTAATATTTGTTATAACGGTATAACGGAATATTTCTTGGAATGTGAGGTGGGGAATGATGATTAAGTACGTACAACCAAGTACCTATCTGTACTGGAATTTAGGGTTGGGACGAAAAATCATTGACAATTGTAACAGCAACATAGCCAGCTGTCTCGTACTTTTCGATCACTTTTTCTTACTTTCTACATTTCCCTCCAATATTTCGACTAAGTGCAGTTCGATTAAACAACTGGAGCATGCCATCCAAAATTTTCGTACTGAAATGTCATCATGACTAATGGTTTGAGACTCCTTGAATTAGCACGCACGCAAGTGTGTGTGTGTGTGTGTGTGTGTGTGTGTGTGTGTGTGTGTGTGTGTGTGTGTGTGTGTGTATACATATACACTGACTTTTTCTTTTAAAATGTGTTTAAATGCGTTTCATTTTGTACACCTATAGTTGTTCATCGATAAGAAAACATCCTGAAAAGTTGCAAATGAGATAATTCATAATTAGCAATTCTTACGGCAATTTTCCAACTTTTAATTTTGGTTAAAACTTCAATTTTGTATTTATTAACTGATGAAAACTCTTTCAAAAATAGGCAAAGCAATCTAGGGCTGTCATTCGAAACAATAAAAAGTGACAGGGGGTGCAATTAGTCGGTTTTCAAACTTCATCCTCTGTCAAAATGTAATTCTTTTTAAAATTAAATTAAAATTATTTACTAAGTTGTTTAAATTCGAAGGATTTAAATAAACATTCCTGCAATATTTGCTCGCTCAGAACATTATTTGTATTAAAGGTTGAAGACTTTCTGATGAAATGAAAACGGAGATGGGAACTGTAAGAAAAGTCTAGTAATATTAGGTTGTCTAATAAGTAATGTCGATTTTTTTACTTTGGTGTTTTGGAAAATTTATTGGGTTTATTTGGTTTCGCAATATTATTTATGGGATGCCATGGCTAGTTTTGCGTACTTTGCGAGCATTTAACAGTCTACAGTTGTTAATAATCAATCACAAAATGGAGATAACAAAGTTTGAACGTAAAGTCCTTCTAAAACATTACTGGAAACAAGATCATAAAGCCGCAGCTGTAGCTCAAGAATATGTAAAAGATGTCGTTAGTGAGCGTGTGGCACAACGAGGGTTCCAACGTTTCAACAATGGAAACAAAAACACTAAAGATTTACCACGTTCTGGAAGACTTAAGGTATGGAATATTGAGGATACAGTCAAGTTTTGCTAGAGCGAGTGAGTGAGTGTGTGATGTTTTAGGGCCCGTCGATAGCGAGGTCTTGTTGGCCCAGTTTTGCTAAAAATCTGTAAGAAAAGTATCCGTAGGCTTTCAGAAGAACTTGGTGCATCAAAACATACCATACATCGCCACAAGAAGCTGTAGGTCTGTACCTCATGAACTGACACCTCAACAGGCTGAACGTTGTGACGTCTTTTTCCTCCACCCGCAGCAGATAGGATTCACGTTGGTTCTCCAACTTAATCAGCCACACGTTCGGGCGACATATTTGTAACCATCCATCTTAATCAGAGTGACAGAGATAAAATGTTATATAATTGTATATTCTTGATGATTGAATTTCTTCGCTGGAGGCCATTGATGATTGAGTTTGATTGTTTGACTGTTTCGAAGATCCAGGTCGAGATTTGATTAAATAAGAGTCATGAGATCTTTTCTCAGGTGTGGATTTTTGGTGACAGAAATAAAATTTATATGACTGCGATTTCGTAATATATTATTTAATTGCATAATCTGAATTACAATTCACTCGTTTGTATTACGAATACCGAATAACTCTTTTTGAAGGTTATTAACTTTCCTTTACAATTATATTCACCGCAACATTTTTCATCGTCATGAAATAAGACTGAAGACATATCTCTATCTCAAGATTATTGATTTTCCCTAACTATCGTTTCTCCTCTATTAATTTTGTGATTGGCCGATGTACTGCTACGTCAGCGTATTACGTAATACAATTATTACTACGGCCAATCACAAAATGACACATATATTTGTTTTTAATATTGTCATTTCATGGCCTACTAAGTCATATCAGAAAACAATATTCATATGAAAAGTTCTAACTAAAACATATTGTTACAACGTAGAGTGGATATCTGTCGTCAGCTTATCCGTAATCCCATGGATGATAGATTTGTCAGGAGAATTGCCAACTTGTGATGAAAAATACGTATATTACCGAAACCCTGATGCCTCGAAACAGTGGCTTGATCCACGCCAACCTTCCAGTCATCGTTTAAAAAACAATCAGTTCGGTCCCAAAGTAATGTTAAGTGTCTGGTGGAATTTTGAAGGTATGATTCAGTGGGAGTTTGTTGTGCGGATCTTTATTCTCAACAATTGGAATGAGCTCATTAAATTTCAAGACGAAGATACCCATCATTAGTTAACCGAAATGGAGTTGTGTTGCAACAGGACAATGCAACACCCCACACTGCACGATCAACCATGGAATAAATTCAGGATTTGGGAGGAATCGAACTGGTACCACAACCAGCATGCAGCCCTGATGTCGCACCATCGGATTGTTATCTTTTCCGATCCATGGCCGATTTTCTACGTGGAAGAAATGTTGACAACTTTGAAGCAGTGCAAGTGGGTGTCACCGAAATCTTTGCATCAAAAACCAGAGACAGGTACCATCGCGGAATAATAAACCTCGCTGAACTATGGCTCAAGACCATAGAATCTAATGGTATATACTTAGAACATTAGTTAGTTGCTTGTCAGAATACATTTCAAATAATTGTTTCTCTTAAAAAACGACATCACTTATGAAACAGTATATATAAGAGAGAGAAACGGCAAAGCATAGGCAAGACCTACTTTATTATTTATGTCCTAGGTTCCATGCTCGAAGATATAGGTAATTGTAGAACAAAACATTGAAGACTGCTTCTGGAGGAAATAGAGAAATCTGATTTCTTCGTAATGTTGAATGTGAGTATTTGTGAGCTACAATTTCTTTACAGTTAAATTTCCTGAAAATTAACGTCTTTAGATCATTCCGGAATTAGTATTATAATAACCATTCAGAAGCAGGACCAGTTCAGGTGCATTTTGTTAAAGTTCATTTTAATATAAATTCGCTGTCAGTTAGAGGACAGAAGTCATAACTTTTCTTTACTGTGAAAGTGAGGTTGTTTGCATACAGTGAAATCTCCAATCAGTGTTTTAGAATTTATAAATGTAATGCCGGAAAAACAACGAAGCCTTACTTGTAAATATGGATGGGATATCAACACTCTGATACTGGTCTAATGCTTTCAGAAAACCTTCAATGTTTTAAGTTTCGCATAGTTTCTTATCTAAATGAAAACATGGAACACAATGAAAAGGGTGTAGAGGTACTCATGTAACATGCAGCATAAGCTGAGTTGTGAATGAAGCTGAAAATCAGTAAATCACATTTCTGCAATAGCCTGGGCCGTCAGCCATTACAGGCTGCGCCGTGGCTCAGTGGTTAGACCGCTTGGCTCTCACCAAGGCGGTCCGGGTTCAACACGGCGCTGGGGCGGGTTTTCTCCGGGACCTCCGGTTTCCCCCGCTATCTCATTCCACCGGTGTTCCATATTCATCTCATGTACCATCAGTGTCGCCGTATGTAGTAAAAGCGGGCGTTAAACACTACACATTTCAGCCATTACATTTACCTAGTCCGGTGAATCCAGCAGAAACAGGTCAGAACTTAAAATGGGAGAAGTAAACACTTGTTCTTTTCTCCCATCCTGTAATTATCATTTCAACTGTGTCGCTTACATACAACATTCATATGAAAACCCGTTCTCTTTTTCTGCAACGTTGAAAAATTATTGCCCACTCCGATTTAGCTATAAGTTAGGACTATGTTATAACTTGAGAAAACAAAAACTGTTTACATAACAACTAACTTGCTAGTTAAGTGTTCACGAGGAGAAAGAGGAAAAATAAAATACGATCTGTTAAATTCACATATCTGTGCAGTTGTAAACACAAGAAGAATACGGCAAGATGAAGCGATATTCGGATCTGTGTATGCTGGTTTTGGATTTCCATACTTTTTCTAGAACATCAGGAGAAACTAAAGAATGGCGACATATATGTTAACATGTGTTATATATTATTTGGAAATTCAGAGAATTAGCAACATATATAACTCGGAAATAGGTAATGTCACAAAAATACTTCCTGACGTAAACAGTTTGTCTTAAAACGGTCTATATTTTTCTTCTAGTAAGTTTTTCTTTGCTTCTTATAGCTTACCAGTTATACAGTATTACATGCAGTTAAATTCGAATGAAGATTTACAAGGTGTTCAAGAAAATTCAATATATACATTCTGTTATCATAAATATCCTAATCTTATGGTGTATTAATAGAAATTGTTAACGTTTTTTAGAAAATAAGAACATTACTAAATGTTTTCCACATAAAGACTGATTTGGGGTGGAAGGATTTTCGTTAAAATTTTATTGTTGAATCCTTGGGAGGTGCTAAACTTAAATCGTACTATGTTTGGTACTTTTTCGCCTCCCCCTCTCTCTCTACCTACCTTCTCTCTCTCTCTCTCTCTCTCTCTCTCTCTCTCTCTCTCTCTCTCTCTCTCTCTCTCTCTCTCTCTCTCTCTCTCTCACACACACACACACACACACACACACACACACCTACTATCGACTTTAAATTAAGACAATCTCAAAAACAAGTATTTCTAGATGAAACTTTTTCTGAGAGTACTCTATCTGCCATATAGGTGGAAATTAAAAAGAAATCACAATGTATAGTTCATAAATGGCATAAAAGTCCTTAGTACGACTTCCTTCGGAAGTGAAATAAAGCCGATGGTTCTATATTCCAAATTTACGTCACCTGAAATAACCTCAAGCCTGATAAAGAGGCCTCTGAAAGTTAAGCAGTGGTTTATGTTCAACTTAGAATTTTTATACTGCTCACCAGAGCAGTGAAAACGCATCCACAAATAAAAAAACTTTATTTCCACTTACCTAATGAAATGTATGTCATCCATTACAACAGTATGATCACTTACATATTATTAATATTCTATAATATAGAATATATTATATCCTGTTTCCTCAACTTCTTTGATCACAATTCTGTGTTAGGCTGGTCCCGTAGCTCAGTCGTTGGAGCACCTGCCTACCGGGCGAGGGGTCCCGAGGTAGATTCCGAACTGGGGGTGGGAATTTTTCTCCAACGAAGATGCTTTTCCTTCTGCCCCAGAGTCTTGTAGTATGAATGAGAGTGCGAATGAATGCGTGATCTAATGATTAAAAAATCTAAAGTACCTGCAACCCACCGTTTACGAGTTGACACCTCCCCAAAAGGCGATATGGCCATTGGAACAAAACCAAAAATCATTGTTACTCTCTTCTCTGCTTTCAAAGCTTTTTCTGGTTCTGCCGAATCTATTTCTAAGTCATTCCCTTAATCCGTCATTACATTAATCGATACAAGGTCAGTGTTAATAAGAAACAAGCGTGGTAGCGACAGTTTTACGCTACCTGCTATTATCTTCCGTTCTTGGTATGAATAACTGGTGTTTAAAACTCTACTTGATAGGTAATTTTTCTGAATGGCTATTAGGTATAAATTTGAGGCTTTTGAACTTTGCACATAGCAATGAGTGTCTTCAAAATAATGTTTCTCTCCAACTTAACGAGAAAAATTCTCATTATTATGTATATGAACAATACGCCATGTTGCAATTTACATTTCTTTGTGTTCTCCAGTACCTTTACTTTCTCCATTACATACAGCAAGTAGGAAAAGTATAATTCTACCCAAAATTTCAATGTAGAAATTTAGTCTGAAATACATATGTTGGCCACTCCTGAAAAAAGTTAGTAAGAAGCATCTGCGCGCTCTTGTGTGTATGTGTGCGCGTGTGTAAGTGAAAGTGAGAGAGAGGGAGAGAGAGAAAGAGAAAGGAGCATAACTCAAAAACAAAAAAGTCAGTTTCTTGGCACATATTTAATTTCAGCTTTCACAAGAACGTAACACGAAGATTCTCAAAACAATCCCCGAAACCCAAAGCGTCCTTCATTTGGACATTTTCATCGAAATTTGTTATTTTCTCAAAAATGACTAACGACTTGATAAAAAAAAAACAGGTTTAAAATACTCTCAAGACAAATTAAATGGATAATGTCCGCTGAAGTTCTTTTTGTTCTGAATGACTTGGGTAACTAGTAAACCTAAGGGACAGTCTAAATCTTACCACAAAAAATATTGATATTGTTAAAGCAGCACAATTATAATTTGTCATACCTACACATACACATTATGTGTATGCGTGCGCGCGCACGTGCGAGCTTGTGTGTGTATGGAGCTGTTTTCGAGATATAGGCTATTCCTTTCAATTTCCACTTTTCTCAAATTGGAAGTCATTATTTTCTATCTCTTGGTCTGATAAAGAGAAAGGAATTTCAAAACCATTACCTGGCTACCAGCTCTTAAAAGATCTATCACTTAAGCTTATTGTATTCTCCTAATTACGTTGCGCCTAATAAGAAATATGTAATAAAACAGTTTCTGTAAATTTTTAACTGGATCAACTTAAAATAGACATACAGAAGAATAAATGTTTTCAAGAATAGTTTTTACAAGAGTAGATGTGATTAACCGAGCGGGATGGCTCAGGTGGTTTCACCTTTGGCTCCCATTCGGGAGGACGTGTTCGATTCCCGTGGCCGACCTACCCGATCCATGGGTTTTTTCGAGGGTTTTCCAGGGTCGCTAGGTGAAAGCTGGGTTGGTTAATTACATCCTCCGAATTTTGTCCGTCCATTTCATCTCCATTATCACTTCACATGATCTCTCATCTGGTGGTCTCTTTCAGGGTAGAAGTTTCGGTCGCCCTCTGTCTCCTCTCACCTAATTCTTCCTCCCGGGGATGCCCCACTTGGGGCTTAGGTACAGTAAACCACAGGCTTCGGTGTCGAATCCCCTCCTTAGTAATCCTAGTTCTATGATATCATGCGAGTGTTACAAATCACATTTGTTTTTTCAGTAATTTAGATCTTTTGTTTGAAAATTATACATATTCTTAGTAAATAAAGTATTGCATTCCACCCAAAAATTCGATACTTAGTTTCACGGGAAATATAACTTTTGAGACTCCCTGAAATCCACCGACAGCCCCCCCCCCCCTTCGAACCAATGTACACGTGTTGCGCGCGCACCTTTCTATGTCTGCCTGTGAACAGCGACACTCAAAAACAAAATGTTGATTACATACCAAACTTGGTGTTTGAGTTCAACATGTTCCAAGAAAGCGACATGAAGATCTTCAAGTAAATCCCCTACCCCAAACTACGTGCACTTTACATAGAGGATTTTTAGAAAAACTTGATCTTCTAAAGAAATGACTAGCGATTTTGATTAGTGAATGTGATACATTCAAGATAACAAAAGAAATGTATTTTAGTTAATTGATGGAAATTAATCATTTCTCCACACTAGCCGTATATAGGCTAAGGTTTTTCATAGACAGAGTCAACATGGCCGGGATTTGAACCACGGATCTCGTGGTTTCCGTCCAGTCGCTCTTAACCTTTGAGCTACCATGGCCAACGTGCCGTCCTGACATTAAATTCTCCATTTGACTCATATATTTCCCCGGTAGACCACTAGGGGCTCTCGCATCCGAGATACACCGTTTGTGGCGACTTACTATCGTAAGTACATGAGTCCAAGGCTTCATCATTTAACTCTTATTATTTAGTTAATTGATGGAAATTAATCATTTTTCCACACAAGCCGCATATACGTAGATAGAGTCAACATGAAAAATTCAATGCCATGGCTGGGATTTGAACCATAGATCTCCTGGTTTCCGTCCAGTCGCTCTTAAGTTTTGGCCATGGTAGCTCAAAGGTTAAGAGCGACTGGACGGAAAGCAGGAGATCCGTGGTTCAAATCCCGGTCATGGTATTGAATTTTTCATGTTGACTCTATATATGAAAGAAATGTATGTCTTGAATTTTCTAAGAATACCCTTTGAAATCTTCTTCATTTTGAATGACTTCTGAGAAGCTAGTAAACATAAGGTAAACAAATTCTTACTACACAGAAAATGTAGCTTTTTTCTTTTCTTTTTAAAATGGAGCTAACTGTTTTCAATGTGTTCCGTGCTATTGGTTTAAATTTTCGAACATTTGTCATGTTGTTAAATCAGAAGTCCTTATTCGATTGTCTTGCCTATGTAAAGGGAACGAATTTGAAAACCATCAGATACAGCGAACTCTTAAAAATGTGACTGTCGCTTAAGCCTCCTTGCATCTACAAGGAATTTATGCACTAAAACAATCTGTAAAAGCTTATCTCCATTAATATGAAATAGATAAAACCACAAACGTTGTAAGAGGAATTTACACCAGAGTTTACAAAGATATTTGAGGCAATTCCTCAGGTTTTTCAACTTGCTCCTGCATTGTTTACAGAATAATTTGACATGCATTTGAGTTTGTAGAGCAAATATAAGAGTATAATATTTGAAATTGTTGTAAACTAGTTTGAAGCAAGGGGGGGGGGTGAAGGAGCGAAATTCAGAAATGATTAAAGTTTTCACTGAACCTCCTGACTAATGCATGTTTTTTTTTTCTCCATAACTTTACTAATTTTTTTCTCTGTCAGTTTAGAAGTCATATGTGAGCTCCATTATACCGTACTAAATAAACAGATGCTCCACCATATGCATGTAAAACCAATCATGACAAATTTGTAAAATGAGTTTGGTTTAGAAATAATGTAAAAGCAATAAAATGAAAATTTAATAATTAATTAATAATCTCTTAAAATATAACGGTCCTTTATAAACATACTGGATTGGAGAAAGAGAGACGGATATTGTAACAGAACACTTTTAAATTGTTTGTGAATTAATGAAGAGTAATTCGTGGGTATTTATAGAGGCGGTTCTGGATGGAAACCAACAGCCTAATAACGTTTAGTTACACATTTGTGTCTCTCTCGTTCTCCACTCCTATATGTGTAAGATGAGCCTCTGGTTTGAGACACATTGTAGTAGTAGTTTTGGTAATGGTGGCGGCGGTGATTGCATTAATACAGCACTACAGGCGGTGGACACTAATGAATATGATGCGCACCTCCCTTTATGAGGACTGCGCAAAACCTGGACAAAAACTGAACGGAACGTTGTCGCGGAGTCATCTGCATCAGTGAATATTTGAAGAGCATTATTCATCGCTTGCTCTTTGTGTACATTAAAATGAGCCTCTTTTTTAATTTGGCTGCTAGTTTGTTTAAATTGGAGACATATTTGGGAAGTGCTTGCTCTTTGTTGTTGAACATAATATATTATGGCCATCACTATATTTCTTATGAAATCAGTTAGGTGTGAAAAGGAAGGAGATAATTAGCTACAAGATTCCACTGCATTAATTTACCTGGAAAATTCTGAAACTTATAGCTGAAAACTTCCGATTGAAATTCTAAATAGAAAATTGAAGGTTAGTGAAGTACAAGGAATGTTATTGGATAGCTGTTTAGGTATTACGCCGCAGTCCTATATTGAGTATCGTGCAGAGCTAGAAAGAGGTTAAGTTGTTGGGATTCCAACGAATGGTCGTTAGAAGAGGGAGAGAAAGCATTCCAGGTATTTCTTGTGAAGGTCACCACACATACCGATGATCCACTTTCCCGCGGAAACTGACTCTTCGTTGCAATCGTGACGCCTTCAAACACTTTCAGCAGAATATTGTATGATTTAGTAGATGAGCTCCTTACATCAGACTTCTGCATCTGCATAATTATAATACTAGAGCGATTCTGTTGCAAACGCATGGAAGGCTAGAAAAAGAGAGACAGAGGTGCTGTAACGGAACAGTTTTCGCCTCTGTGAATACCTATGAGATTTCCTCCACCAATCAAGTAGCCTATGAACGTTGACGTGATTACATGATCGTTCTAGTTTGAGACAGATTATACCAGAGGTGTCTTATCACGAGCGTTGCTAGGTTTCTTTAGATATTTAGTGCAGTGTCTTAATATCTTAATCAGTCAATCACTTTGATTCTAACACAGTAGAACCCCACTTAGCTCAAACTAAAGGGGGCAAAGCGGTTTCCGTTAGGATTTTTTTTTTCTTCGGATAATCGATGGCTTTACCAAAAACCAACGTGACATATTTCCTCCATTATAATTCTCTCTGGTTACTTTTGAGGGCATTCTGTTCAGAAACTACTCCTAAAATATAAGCTTGGCAAAGATATGCCTATAGAGTGTTAGTTGCAGTGACAGTGTTATTTGGCGGAACGGACATCATCTTGCAGAGCGTCAACTGTTGAGTTTAAGGAAATGATACTTGGATGGGTAGAGACTTCTGCGCCACGTGCGTGTTTCAGTGCTTACATAAGCATTCTGCACTTTTAAATTGTTTTAGTAACATAATTTATCCCTGTGGTATTTAGCGCTGGGAATTGATTTAATCAAATTGTGTTGCTTCAAGGTAAGATTTAATTTATTTGAAAAATACTAATTCCCATTGTAAGGCTGGCAGTAATTAGTTCAGTGTAAAGTTGGTCACTTTGAATACAGAAATAAATTATTGTTTGTTAACGACGCTACAAGGATGATACCATTGGCGCCGATATGCCGGAATTTCGTCCCGCGGAACTTCTTTTGCCTTCCGGTAAATCTACTGACACGGGTCTTCGGTTTTAAGCACAGTTAAAAACTACCGACCTGGATTGGATTAGAACCCAATATATTCTGATCAGTAGAGCAGCGACTAACCAACAATGCCATCAGACTGCTTTGAACTTAGGAGCTGCTTTAATTTATTTTGGCAATAACGACTTTAAGTGACGAAAGGAATAAAATAATTGTATTCCAAATGCATGAAGTAATGTTCAATAAATAACAACCTATTAACTGCGTGTATAGTCAGGGGGTCAACGAGCTGACTTTCCAGGCCTCCCGGGTTCAATTCCCGGCCGGGAGTTTTTCTTTCATTAGGATTAATGTCTCAATCATTAGGATTGCCCTTCATAGAGTATACATTTGAGATGTGATGTGAAAATAAACAAACGTAAAAGTCCAGAGTTTAAAAGCACCATTAAATGCCTCAGCCAAAGCCCCCAATTGTGATCATAGCAGTTAAAGAGCTATAGAAGTTAAAGTGAACCTCCTCCCCCAAATGTTGCATTTGTATAACCTACATGTTCAAATGTGCATTGCAGTGTTTACAATGACTATTTCATAAAAGCAGTAAATTTTTCTGAATCTCCTTCACTCAAAACTTGCGAGCAGCTATGTCACTCAACAGTTTGATAATCATTATCTGTATCTGTTGATGGAGACTCGCTGCTTTGTTTCACACGACGTAAGACAATCTAAAAATAAAGTTGCTATGTTATTCCTAGTGCCTTAGGTCAACATTTCCCGTTATAATAATTTGTAGTTTATCATACCTATAATGCTTTAAGTCCCTCTTCTCTATCTAAGTTGGCTTGGAGTTTCCGTTCAATGCTTATTGCAACATGCTTTCTTTTCGTTGACATAATAATAAACTGCACTGACCAATATTAGCAGCAATGCGTATACAAGCAGCTAAAACTTCTCATAACGGTTGATGTTTCTTGGAATGTGAGATAAGCGATGATGATTAACTACATAAAATACCAGGTACTTTTATTGGTGTTCGGGGATGGAGCAAAGGAACTTGCCATTGCTAGCGCGAATTCCAGCATGTCGTATATTTTCGTTCGTATATTCTTTCCTATTTTTGTTCCTTCCCCATTTTGGGATTTTGCTATACTTATTTGCAGAACCTTTGGCTCTGCTGCTTTATGGTCTTAAATGTGGCAATTCTTATCTTTACCTCTCACTCCCTACATGTTCGTCTCCCTCTCCCTCTCTTTTAGTATCTATACCTTTCTTTCCCTTTTCAATCTCACCAATACTACCGTTCACTCTCACTCTCTTTTTGCCATACAATTTATATTTCATGTGATGTTTTGAAAATCGGTAATAAAATTGCTTGAAACTTTTGCCTACTTTTTATTCCTGCTTTGAGATTTAAATTATACTGTTTGCTGTAGTAAACGGTTTACGTGTCGTAAAGGTTATATAACTTCAATATTCAGCTTATTTAATTATTTTAAGCCGTTATAAACTTGTGTTATATACCGTTAAGAAAATACCTAGGTGATTGAAATGGCTTATCGTGTGACACAATAAACAAACAAACAAACACACAGTATATGTCAGTATCATTTAATCCTCCAAAGTGTAAAAATAACTATAATTGTTTTATGGTGTCTAAAGTGGCACTTTTGGTATTCCCATTATTGCTTATATACATTCTTCTGTGCCCCTACTTCTCATCCTCTCCCCTTCTCTACTCTCTTCTTCCTCCCATCCGTTCTCTCCTTTCACTCCCCCTCCATCGCCCTCAACCCTCGTATCCCCTTAGTGCAATATAAATGTCATGTGATGTTTTGAAAACAGGACTAGAACTTTCTTGGGGCGATAATGACAATTAGAAGAGTTCTATACAGTAAAACCTGCTTAAAACGGAATGCGATCTGACCGGTGTTCGCCCTCCAACCTGTTTTCATGGGTTTCTGTCTTACAATAGTTTCATTTGAATAAAACAAAAGTAAAAAACTGTGATCGCATAAAATTGCATTGAAAAATTAATTTAAAATAAAAACCTGTAAATAAAAATTAGGTTCAAATGTCGTACCCGCATGTTGCCATTGTAGCTCAAGTGGTTAGAACATCGGCACAGAAAACCGAGGATCCGTGGTTCATATCACGGCTGTAGCATTGCATTTTGGAGTCCAATTCTATCTTTACAGCACTCATTGTGATCTATTAGGTCTCATATTGCATTCGAGGATCTACCAATTGGTGTAGAAAATCTCAAGATATCTGCTGCAAATAAAATCAATAATTCCGAACTTCTATAACAAATTGAAAGTCTGGAAAGTTAGAGTCAGACTGAAAAATTCAATGCCATAGCCGGGATTTGAACCACGGGTCTTCTGGTCTCCGTCCAGCCACTCTAACCAACTGAGCTACTGTTGTAAGTACTTTAAGGCCCGGGCTTTATAGTTAACCACTATTAGGTCAATTAATGGAAATTAATTGTTCTTTCACACTAGCCGTGTGTAGGCTAAAGTATGGAAAGGTAGAGTGAGACTGAAAAATTCAATGACATAGCCGAATGTTCTGGTCTCTGTCCAGCCGCTCTCAACTGAGCTACTATGGCCAACGTGCCGACATGACATTAAATTCTCCAATTGACTCTTGATTTCCCGGTAAACCATTTAGGAGTTCTCATAAACACATGAGACAACTACCTTAATGGCGACTTACAACCTGTAAGCTCTTTAAGGCCCGGGCTTTATAGTTAACCACTATTAGATCAATTAGTGAAGAATTTAATGTCATGTCGGCACGATGGCCATAGTAGCTCAATTGGTTAGAGCGGCTGGACGGAGACCAGAAGATCCGTGTTTCAAATTCCGGTTATGGCATTGAATTTTTCTGTCTGACTCTACCTTTCCATACTTTAGCCTAGACACGGTTAGTGTGAAAGAACAATTAATTTCCATTAATTCACCTAATAGTGGTTAACTATAAAGCCCGGGCCTAAAAGTATTTACAGGTTGTAAGTCACCATTAAGGTAGTTATCTCATGTGTTTATGAGAACTCCTAACTGGTTTACCGGGAAAAACAAGAGTCAGTTGGAGAATTTAATGTCATGTCGGCACGTTGGCCATAGTACTGTCCAGCAACGCAAAGAAGCTCCCTGAAAGGAATGTGCCACCCTTACTCAGTGGTACAAGAACAGCGAATGTGTGTGACAGAGAACGCATGCTACACAAGGAGTAGAACCGTTAAAAAACTTTAGCCCTATTCACTCTGTTAACTAAAACCGGGAAGATTCATTCACAGAAGTAGAAACCATCCGAATGTTTTTGAATGGTCTGTAACTGAACTGGCATGGGGGCGGCTGGATGGAGACCAGAAGATCCGTGGTTCAAATCCCCGCTATGGCATTGAATTTTTCAGTCTGACTTCATACTTTAGTCTACGCACGGCCATTGTCAAAGAACAATTAATTTTCATTAAATTGAAGGACGTTATCTTTTGTTGCACTGCGTTCTTTTAAGACGAGACCTCAGTGAAATTGCTATCTTATAATTGTTTAAGCAAACTTTTAATAACAAACTACCCAATTAGTTTCATATTCCTTCAATATTTTCAAGGAAGCAAATGTCTTTATACTTATATTAAGGTTAGCATATGCTTCTTATATTATTTCTATTACTTCTTTGCAAAATAGTTGGAATAATTCCCGTAGGTAAACCGTTTTATTCAATTTTGGGATTAGTACATAGATTCAACGGATGATTGTGAATAATATAAAAACGGGATCAAACAAACATGTGCAATGTTTCTCTTATGTTTTCTAAAAATCTGAAGCTAGTGTACTGGTCATTAGAGAGTTTTAATGAATCCAAATGTTGAAAAGCTTTTACGTGAAATGCAAAGACTGAAAATAATCAAGTATATTACTAGGCTGTATAACGTACACAATTTCTGTCAACACTTAAAAAACTAACATCTCAATGTATCTATTCAAGTGAAAATCACAAACTGAATTTTTAAGTCTCTTTCATACGCTGCCCCATTTATGGACCTATTGGCATTCAGATAAACTTTTTAATTAATTAACTTTTTAATTAAATTTTATTAAGATTGTTATAATTGATACCACACAGTTCAGGAATGAAATATGGCATATGAAAGAGAGGTACAATAAATCCTGCCTAATACAGAACGTGATCGAACAGGTATTTTTACATGTTAGTAGGTCTCTGTCTTACAGAGGGTTTTATTTTATAAAACAGAGTACTAAAATGTTATCCATAGTATTACAACTAAGGAATAATATAAAATAAAAGACTGAGAATAAAAATTAGCTTCAAATGTATGTAGAATATCCTGCATCAACATATGCGATTCGTAAATCTTCAGTGCTAGTACAGTTCTGCTCAAATTAAGAATTATTGATTTAGCATTTAGCACGGACTATGTATTAAACATTTAACAATCCGTCTTAGGTTATTTGCGCAATTTATTTTAGTTAATTATTCCTTTTGCCTGACAAGGGATTCTCAAGTTCCTGGCGAAGTTGTCCAAAACACTAAAATATACTGTATTCTTCAGTTATATTAATGATGTTATTTATTACATTAACAAACATGTGATAATGCAAATAAAGATCACTTTATGCAACGCAGGAAAATATTCCGTTTCTTGAGAGTACTATAAATGCCTGCTTTCTGCGACACTATTCTAAGTATTCGACGTTCTTGCTGAAAGCTCTCATATGAATGTCAATTTCTCATTCAGTTTAACGACACGTGTAAATACACAATTCTTCACCTCTTCCTATAGAAGGTGGAATTTTGTTGTAATATTCTAGCGTTTCCATTTGTACCTTTAGTAGCAAAACGCTTTAACAGAGGTGGTACCGGTTCCATACCTTTATTTCACATCGTGCGTGACATGGTTCAGTGGTTCGCATTTGTGTCACTAATTGTATTTCAGAACAGTCATAAGATAATTGATACTTAGGATGGAGTCAAAGGTTGGTTAACTTGCAGGGATGTAGGTACTGTTGCGATCTAAGGAATGGGCAGCCTTTTACGCATGCTGGTGTAAGTTTTAAGGAGCACATGAAACATAATTCATGATGTTAATATGTCAAATTGAACCTTAAAGTAAACAAGAAAACATTCATAAGAAATCTCGAAGCTAAAACACGATAAATAATCTCAAATAATTTAATTCAGTTTTGGTGATTTAGTTTCCGTATATAGTGTAATAAGAGGTAAGTATGATCTTGTTTTAAATTATGATCTATGATACTGATCTCAGATATATTTCTCATTTCTTCATGCCCTTTCCGGCCCTCCCTACATGATGAAGAAGAAAGCTTTTCCTAGCCAACCAGTTGGTGCATACACTGGGCTCTACGACAACAGGGCACATAGAGATAAAGAAACTAGCCTATGCTTAAGGGTGCTTTAGAGCCATTGACTTGATGGTCTCTCGCTCCTAACCATCCAACATCCAAGAAGTCAGCAGAGTCCGAAGCAATGGTAGCGTAGAAAGCTAACGATTGCCCATTATTTAATCACCGACAGTAAAAGCTTGCGATAAACACTTAAAATATATTTCGCTCTGACAAAACCGTATTTAAGCGTCTAGGCACTATGGGGATTTAGGTTACTTGATTGCTGGACTAGTAGGTAAGCAAGAGAACCACTAAGAGAGTAAAAATTCATCAACAAGCATTTTTCTATCTTCAGTTTTTATTTAAAAAGAATAAATATACAATGCAAAATTCGACAAGACAATACCACCAATCCGCGAAAGCGAGAGTGCGCAGCGATACTCTTGCGGCGAAGACAATGATATAAAACGTGCCAGTTTCTGGCTGGCGAATATAGCGAAATGATAAAGCAACCATGTACAAAGTAAGGCAAGGTAATGTAATCGGACGGCCTCTTGTATCTGTATCCCAGGGAGGAAGGATAATTTTCACACTGGTGCAGCTTTCTCTGCAGGAGACGGACACACCCTCCGCAGGGCGTGAAGTCGGATACCGTACCCCCAGGGAACGAGCTCTACAGAAAGCAAATTGTTCCCATGCAGCGCCCGAGACACTTGTTAACGCTGGTCAACCCTGAAGGAACCAAACGGATGAAGGCTAAAGTGAAATAAGAATGTAGGTGAAAAGGAAGGATGTGATAATTCTTTCCAGCATTCGCCTAGCGATCCGGAAACCCCCGGTAAAAAAATCTGTGGGTGAGGAATATCAGCCAGGAGAATCAAACCCATGAACACCCCTGCCACCACCCACCTCTTTAACGTAGGTAGTATTATGTTTGCCTCACGTTCAGGAGGTCCAGTGTTCGAATCTCAGTCAGGGTGAGTTGTCCGGATAGGTTCTCTTTTTCTGGGAGCTTTCGCTTATCCTGAAAGAGGGATGTCAGGCTGCTTCAATCTCTGTGGAACCTGCACTCATTTGAGCACCATTTCACCCATTTCAGTCGTTAGAGGAGTTAATAAAAAAAAGGTGTCCTCCCAATTGGGGGCCACAGTTGGTACTACCTAAGCCATCCCGCTCTGTAACCATTGACAGAATCTTATCGCAATTCAGAATTCCTTTCACTCGAAATAAGTCACTCAAAACTCCATTCTTTCCTCA
Organism: Mantis religiosa; assembly: GCA_030765055.1. Lineage (NCBI taxonomy): Eukaryota > Metazoa > Arthropoda > Insecta > Mantodea > Mantidae > Mantis > Mantis religiosa. The sequence continues at coordinate 265,533,374 of CM060950.1, read as the reverse complement.
TCCAGAATTCATCCTTCTGCTTCAGTGATGTTATGTGAACTTAATTATCTTCTCTCTTGGAGTACTATTTGTATATTACGTATTTGACACCTACTGTAACAAATTAAATTCAAATTGTTGCCCATAGGGTACCGTATCATGTGGAATAGGTATGACCAAGCATAGGAATTTCTACGCATCGCAGCTTGGACGAAAGGAACTGTTACTGGACTTTAGGTAGTTACGTCGCACATAACAAACAGCTCACAATCTGTTGGCTTTTTGTAGACAGCACTCAGCAGATCTTGTTTACCTGTCCGTCAGTGACTCAGTCGCTGTTATTTAAATTCTTTGTATTGACATATGGATTGCGTATAGTCATAGGTTTTGAAGTCAAATCTTAAAAATCCTGAATGCCTGGTATAATCACTTTCCATAAACGAAACATACCAAACAGTTAAGCAAAAACTTAGTTTAGTATAACTATATAATACATCCTGTTCAACAAATCGGGCATCATCTCGTATTATATCTAATGTTATTTATGTTCAAAATAGACTTATCAACCGAGGTTTCGTTTGCTCCCTAATGGAAAGTTTTCAGAACCTAAGGGATTCATTTCATAAGTTCATACTGTACCTCCTGCATTGAAAGTAAGTTTTCAGTACCTACATTAAAATATTTTAAGAATCTTCTATTAATAAGGCGTTCTGGTTGTCCATCTTCTACCTTGTAGGATTTGCAATTATGCAACTGCTCCTATCAAGTATGACCCAGCTTCCATCGACTTGTGTGGCATAGTGATTGCATTCTTTAGCACATCCATACATGTTCACCGCGAACATGGTAATATTGTTAAAACAGGATTTGGTTTTGCGAAGAGAATTAAGTGGGGCTGTATTTCAGTTTCCTGTGATGTCCCTTAATTAAGCGCACGTTGATATTCAGAGAACCACCATGATGACAGTCAAATATAACATAATACTTACAGTAGAAAAAAAATATGTTACTGTAATATTCATCGAATGTATTTAAATCATTATACATTCGTTGATATTAATTTCCTTTGTACACTTTCCTGTATATATGATTCAGTAACCATATCTATAACAAATATAACGGAAATTGTGAATAGAATAGAATTTATTTAAAAACTTAATATTTACACTATATTATACAAATTATATACACATTTTACTTAACTTAGCTGCATAAATTGACTGGTGCCATCTTTTACACCAGCTAACTCATCTTGCTTGGCGCCCAGGCCTTCAAGCACTGCTGAGCAGCACAGCATCCTCTCCGTCATTTAATCTAATTTCCTGTCTGTTCTGTCCCTGTTGTCCTAACATTTTTTCTTTTTCAGTCTTAACTTTTCGCATCCACTTTTCGTTAGCTTTCCAAAACAAGTTCCTCATATTTCCATTTCTACTTTAATTTTTTTCCCGTAACCATTCTTATAGTTATCACCTCACTTCGCAACTTTTTCCATTTCTTTTCCCACATTTTCCGTCTCCATGCTGCTCATTCTCTGCACCATGTCAAATAATGAACTGTAGTCTCTTTTCCTCCACAGAATTCACATATTCCTATTCCGCTACCTCTTAGCCGTCTTAATTACATTGTTCCCGTCCTTATCCAAGCTATTCCTTTCCTCTCCTGTCTGTTACATTGGTATACATTTCTTTCGCTTCCTATTCTCTTTTTATTATCCTATTAAACTTGAATGATTTTCTATTTTCTACCCCTTCCCATGTCTCTTGTCTTTCTATATCCTCCATTTTGGTTCTATTTTCCAAAGACCGTCTACATTCCTATTTTCTAGTCTCCGTATGTCCCCCATTCCTATTTCTTCAATAAATTTTTTTGCTTTCGACCACCACATATTCCTGTTTCCCATTCTCTTTTGCTGTCTCATACATATACCTATTATCTTCTTTTGTCAAGCATTTATCAGCATTTCAGGACTCTTTTAGTTTTTATACCTTTTCTTCTCGTTTTTACCTTATTCTACAAGGCTAATTCTTCTGCAGCTAATCTCTGTTTAGCAAATTGTTCAAATAACTGATTTATTTTATTACTTAATTTTGACATCTCCCATATTTCTACAGCATACACCTTCTTTGACTCGACCAGTGTTTCATACATTCTCTAACCATTTGCTCGGCATATCAAGTTTAAGTAGGCATATCGTTCGTTATTCCTGATATTGTTGGCTTCTCCTTTGGCCATTACCTTCCTGCCATGCGCTTCCTATTCTCCGTTATTATTCTTCCTAATCCCTAGGTGCTCAAATTCTTTCATATATTTTGTTTTTACCCCTCTAGGTACCATTGCTGCTCTTTCGTCAATTCTGTTCCTCCGCTGTAAACCATTACTTTTGGCATTTTTGTATTTACTTAAATTCCCCAATCTTCACGGTACTTTTGTACTTCTTTTATTGCTCTCTGTAATCCTACTGTTATTATTGCTCCTACCGTTAGATCATCCACACATAACAAACTGCGTATTTATTTTCTGTTGCTGGTTCATGTTGATTTCTTCCTTTCACTGTATCCACTGTATCATCTATAAATCAATTAAATAAGATGGGACTTAGTTTACAGCCTTGTCTTAACCTTAACTTCAGTCATCTTTGTGATTCTGTTCCTTTTACAGATTATACAGAATGTAATTCCTTTATAAAAATTGAAAAATGACAGTCATAGTAATATTTGAAATGCAGACTGCCGGTTAGAAATCAAATTTCTGATATGTTACATTCATATGACCTTCTCTACCCTTATTGTTTATGTAGTTTTTATGGGAGATTCGTACGAAAACTTCGTTTGCTATATACTTATTGTTAATCAGAAAAAAAATTTTTAAACAAGTACAAGGGGTATGGGTGAAACTGAGTTTACAGTCAGATGTTTAAAAGCTGGTAAGTGTATGCTTTTTTCAAATTCCACACTCTTTCCATGAAATTGTGAGAAAATCCGAATAGCAATGCCCGTTAAGAAAATCATAGATTGTTCACAAATTCATAACAACAATAATGGATAGCCTGAAATTTGAAAGGTTGTTTCGCCTAAAGTTTATGATTTAAAGAGATCTGCATATTTTAATTTCTATTTGTGTGCTTCTTAAGGTTACCCGATATATAAAATTCATTCTGAATGAAGGGGACTTCACAGGTTATTCACAGTAAACCTAAAATATACATTTGTTTTTCGTGTAAATACCTTAAATCTATGGTGTTTTAATAAATATCGTTAGAACTATATTTGAGTAAATCAAAAAGAACAACAACGTTTCTGTGTAAAGTTTGGTTTGGAATGGGGAAAATTTCATGGAAATCTTTATGTTATCCTCTTCTTATTTGAAAGATGCTGAACTTAAATGAGTTATGCTGTTCACATATACAAGTACGAAACATTTTCTAAAAGTGATTTTTAGAGAGTTCAGGGGGCCTCAAAACATGTTTCCTGTGAGATCTCGACATGAAAATTTTGTTTGGAATACAGCATTTCCTCTACTTAATATACGTATGTAGTCGAGAAAAGTGAAACTAATTTTATACCACAATGAAATATGCAGTGGTAACCATTCCACAACTTTGCTACAGCTTCTCAGAACTAGCATTTTTAAGTTTCTTCACATTTGCAACAGGCATAGAGGTTTTTGTATCGTCTACAGAACTACATTTGTTTTAAGAGGAGCTACTGGTTCTGAATCAAGATACAAGTGAAGAGGCGATGTTTTGTTGCACTGCTCTTGGCTAATGCTAATGCATTGCTTGAGTGATTGTGAGGCAAATATATCATCCGCTTACATGCTTGGAAAGAGGTGCGTATTTCCGGCCTCGGATGAGTCATTATTTTCAGCATGCTATTTTTGTGCTTGTTAGAGAACAGTGAAAGGAACCGTGAATGTGCCTACGTTCCCTCGTTTTATGAGGGCGGATTTCACCGAAGAAATTTAAAAATACCCTTAATACCTTGTTTGCAGATAGGTTATACAATCTATGCAGCTCTATCTCTTTCCGGGAAAGCAGTGAAGTGAGAAAATAACAGGATACCTATAAAAAGTTCCTAACAATTCCAGGCTCGAGGACCTGTTGCACTGCTGGAGCTGCTTAGAGAGGGCCATGAACGGCTGTAGACCAAGTAGCTCTCTTAATACCCACGGGAAATAAGTAGTCTTGATTAAGCATCTGTGACATCTGTCCCGCACTGCCTTAGGGCACAAAATCAGGAAATAACGGAAAAATGAAAAGAAAAAGAATGAAAAAAATTATGGAAATCATATCGTGGCAGATGAAAATCCACCCCAGCATCTCCCCATCTGCCAGAGGAACCCGTGAAAACCCCCAAGTAGTCGACAGGAATCGACTCAGGATCTCTCGGATACGAAACTCGCACGTTGCCACGGAGCAATCTCACTTACGTTCTTTGAGGATTATTTTCATGCGCCTTTCTTGATTCAGATTAAAATTGCGATGCCAAATGAAAAATTTAGGTGCAAAAAATATTTCACGGTTCGAAAAGACGTAAAACTGGTTACTCAGTATGGAGTGTCATAAGGCCGACAAGAACTTAATTTGAAGGATTCAATCTGGCGGAAAACCCACCATGCAATGAATGCGTTTCTTCTAGATCCAGTAAAGAATTACGACAAAATTATGGTAACAAATTTTGCAGTACCAAAAACGTTTGGTAGAAAACTAGCAGTTTAAAACTAATGAATAGACTACATTGAAACTAAAAGTGGACGAAAGTGTATTTTCACCAGTTAAGGAGCACTCTCAAATAAAACTACTGTTCACTTCTTGAAACAGTTGCTTCACAGACCTTTCGGATAAAATCACCTAAACGTTAAACATCAAACGAAAAGTGCCCAGAGCATAAAGTCTCAGAGTAATGAGCACTTCATAAGAGAAAGAGGTATGCTTCTGTCGGAAGTGTCTCTTGGGATTTGCAGACAGCACTCGGAACGGTTTTCACCTGCCTGTCACTGATCCATGGCTCTCTTGGTTTGTATTCTTCAAGGAAGGGGAAAGAAAAACATTTAAAAGTTTTAGGGAATACGGCTTCTTAAACTGGAAATGTGGTAACAAGAAAAGCCCAAGAGCACATGGTAGTGTCTCGTTGTTTTTTAATATTTGTGAATGATTTACCAGGAGATATTCCCTATACAGCAATACTATACACAAAGCGACAGCTAGATCATTTGGGTCCACTATATGCAGATGGTGCAGCTATAATTACTGTTGGAGATAAAAGTACTGCGTATATCACGGGAAAACACAATAAAATTGACTGCTCAATGGTTTGATAGTAATAATTTAATACTAAACTACTAAAAGGCTGAAATAATTACTTGTACATTTCAATCATTTAGAAAAGTAATAAGAATATTAGCCTAGCAGTATAGTAAAATACGTTAAATATATTAAATGCTTAGAAATATTTTTGGATAGCAAATTAGATTTGGAATGCGGAATTAATAGTATATGTTTAAAATTATCAAAGGCATTATTCTTGCTTCGGAAACTTAAACTCTATAGCGTCTATAGAACAAGAAGTTTTGGATTTTTGCTGCCAAACTTATAACATGGTTTACTACTTTTGGAATATAGCCTCCATGGATTCCTTCGGCAAAAGAAAGTCTTTAGAGCAATTATGGAAATAAACATCAGGGAATTATATGTATTATTTAGTTGAATTTAACAAGGCATATATACACATCTTTTGCACGTAGAGGAAACCCTAGGCAATTACCAATGTCATAACAAAAGTATCTACACATATATGAAGCCAGGTTAAAAAACAACACCGCTTTGTAAGTTTTAGTAAATTAATAACTTCAATTATTTCGGTCTAAAATTATTTTAGAAAGCTTCCACCTCAGTCTTAGCGATGGACAGGAAATAGATTTATAAAAGTAAATTCAAAGAATCGCCCATCGAGAATGTGTTTCACTGTAGGTAATCAAGAATTCTTTATAGCAAGTAAGAGTGACCTAGTGTTTTTTTTTTTTGCCTGAGTTTGTATTTAGTAGATTATAACGTAACTCTAAACTTTTGGTTCGTGTTATGTCATTCTACTCAATGTAATCGAATTTGGTTTTACAGCATTTGGTTGTTTTGAATACTATTAATTTATGTTAAAATACATTGTAAAATTAAAAATTAAGAATCAATATGACAACTGCAAATGGTTATACATTTTCAGTTCATTTTGATGAAGTCTATTACACGTACTGATATTTAATGACAAATAGAGCTCTTTGTATTTATAGTGCAAATGTTTGAGTGTATAATAAATAACTTGGCACCAAAATAGTTAAGGATATCTCTACCTGATCATGATAGCCGGCTCTTCTTCTGTTAGAAACGGTAATCAAAGGCAGATATAAGATACAAAGTAGATAGGGAAAAATCAGATGCGTTGCACTCAATATCTTTCTTCTGCTCCTGTACAAAGTATTCTTTGTTTATATCTTTATTATTTTTAATAATAGAGATAAACATTTGTAGAAATTATCATGATGCATATTACCTTCCTGGTACAGGGGGAGTAAGGGAATACAGTACCCTAGCTTTAAGTGACAACTAAATCTTTTAAGAGCTGGGCGTTATGTGATAGCTTTAAATTCCATTTATTTATTATTTACTTATTTATTTATTTATTTATTTATTTATTTATTTATTTATTTATTTATTTATTTATTTATTTATTTATTTATTTATTTATTTATTTATTTATTTATTTATTTATTTATTTATTTATTTATTTATTTATTTATTTATTTATTTATTTATTTATTTATTTATTTATTTATTTATTTATTTATTTATTTATTTATTTATTTATTTATTTATTTATTTATTTATTTATTTATTTATTTATTTATTTATTTATTTATTTATTTATTTATTTATTTATTTATTTATTTATTTATTTATTTATTTATTTATTTATTTATTTATTTATTTATTTATTTATTTATTTATTTATTTATTTATTTATTTATTTATTTATTTATTTATTTATTTATTTATTTATTTATTTATTTATTTATTTATTTATTTATTTATTTATTTATTTATTTATTTATTTATTTATTTATTTATTTTCTTTTTTTGCATTTCCAACGGATAAAAACTAACTGAATACCCTTTTGAAAAAATTATATTTGAAAATTCAAACCAATAACGGAGATGCCTCGAAAAACGACAGCTCCACAAATAACTTTAGCTCCTTAACAGGTCTAATTTTTTTTTTTTTTTTTTTTTTTTGCAATTAAAATTTTGTCTATCTACGCTTTACTGCTGTGGAAACGTGATCCAGAATGAAGAGGTCTTCAGAGGCTATTCCTGGAAAATTTAAGACATACATTTAATTTGTCTTGAAAATATCTTAAACATACGTTATTTTAATGCTAGTCGTTAGTTGTTTTTTAGAAAATCTAAGATTTCAAAAACATTTCTATGTAAAAGTTTAATTGGTTTTGCGGAATTGTCTTGAAGAAAATCTTCGTAACGCATTCTTGACAGGTAATGAACTTGTTTAATATTTCGTTTTCAGTTACGCTGTTTATAGATAGACAGAGAGTATCAAGATATATATTTCCAGTGAAATATCGGAATAATTGGTTGGAACGCAATACTTGGTCTGTTTACTAAGTAGAGAAGGTACTAAACAATAGCAGGTATAATCTGTCTCAAACCAGAATTGGGTCGTTGTAAACATATGTCAGGCGAGAAGGAGAACGATGCTTTAACAGACATATATTAGGCTGCTGATTGATGGAAAAGAAATGCATGGGTTTCAAGTAGGCGGTTCCTGATGAAAAGAGCGTTCCTTTAAGGTATCTCCGTCTGTCTTTCTCGCCTTCAATATGTTTACAACAGATTTGTTGTAGTCTAAGACAGATTGTTGAAAATAGTCACGTAATGTAACGGATTAGGGTTTTTGTTGTAATTTTACGTCCTCCAACGTTAAGTCATATAGGACGATAACGGATTAGGGTGTTTGAAAGCTATTTATAATGAACTTTCAGGTTACGGAAATAAAGAGAAAGGTAATACATAAGTTTTGTGTACCAACTTTGCTTGACGTATGTTATGTTCTATTGAAACATGTAACATGGACATCATGTAGGAAGTGGGTGTGTGTGACAGAAGATTGTGAATGGTGTGCTAGCCCTGACCTAGACTGCACCCTCGGTTTGCTGCGATCGATCCCACTTCCTTAATGTCACCCAGCCTCTGTGCAACAATCGACTAAGTGTGCGCATCAGTAATATGGGCTTCTCTCTACTGCTTACGCATTGTCCAGTTTATAATTAGATTGATATCGCAACTAAGGTGTCAGTCTAATTATAAAATGGAGAATATCGGTTTTAGAGGAAGAATTCAATCCCTAAACTCGATTTCGAGATTATACTTCAAATAAACTTTTTTGTTATCTGTGAAATTGAAAACAAAAAATCAGTGTTCGAAAAACTTCTGTTTTACTGAGAGAGAGAGAGAGGGGGGGCGAGAGAGAGAGAAAGTAAGAGAGAGAGAGAGAAAGTAAGAGAGAGAGAGAATAACAGCATTATTCGAAAACGAAACATCCAAATTTTATTCTTGATCCAGCTAACGGCAAAGCGCAGATGAAATTACGAATCCTAAAATTTTTGAAATTATGTATTGCATACTGCTCAAGTTCCATCAAATATACACATAAAATTTTCATATGATGTCCATATAGTAATCTAAAGTGTTGTAAGTATGTAATTAATGATTGTTTAACCGCCTCGGTAGCGTGGTGGTAGAGTGTCTGCCTCGCGTTCAAGAGGTCCCGAGTTCGAATCTTGGTCAGGGTGAGTTACCTGGATAAGGTTTTCTCCGGGGTTTTCCCTTATCCTGAAAGACGAATGTCGGGTAACTCTAAACTCTATGAACTCTGGGCTCATTTGAGCATCATTTCACCCATTCCATTCATCGTCCGATATGACTTAAGTTGGAGGACGTAAATTACAAAAAAAAAAAAAAAAAAAAGTGATTGTTTAGGCTTTAAGATTAACTTATTTTTCTGCTCATAAAAATTACATGTAGGCTGGTATTTAAATTACAGAGGGGCAAGATAGGAGTAATTTACAACCAATGTTTTCCTTCCAATTTTAATATAATGTAACACAAACTGCCCATTGCTTCCAAACCGCTGGGTATATTAAGAGAACCGTGTCACTTTTTTTACAATCCATTTCTAAGTTTATCTTGCAATCCACAACACTTCAGATGTAACGGAACCTTCTCCGTTGAGGCTTTGATCGCGTCACTGAGGATGTCCATCGCAACTGTGGATGAAATGACTGGAACATCCATGTGCATCAGATGATTATAAGGCAAATTTGATTCTGCTGCGAAAACTAAATATTCTTGAGCGTAAGAGTACTGCGATGTAATATTTTCTTTCATTTTAACTAACTTGAGTAAAGTAAGCTTTTTATTAAGTTGCCTAATTCTACATTATCGTCAATAGACAAGGTAAAACTGAAATACCTGTCAAGACTTACTCTTGATATGCACATAAATATATAAGAAAAAAGTGACGCTTAATTGCCTAAGAATTAAACGGACAATTTACACGAAACTTAGTGGTTCTGTGGATGTGAAATCAAAAATGCTTTATTCTGTTTTCCATGCATTTTGTTTAGTGACGATAACCACTAGTTAGAAAATTAGGTGTGGCGGATTTAGTTCACCCGTGTGGAAACATTAAGGTGCTTACGAGATTACCCTAAATTAGTATGTTGTTTGATAATCTATTTGTAAATTTTACGGTAGCTCGATATTTGCTTGAGGAAAAGGCTGGCTGAACTTTCGAATCCGACGGATGTGATTAGTTCCACGTTGTCACTGTAAGCAACGCTTATTGTGAGTGCCAATCGATATGCAATTAAAAAGTTACTACTATCAGTATAGTGTATATTGTATCATATAACTGAGCATCATATCAGCTATTTCTATCACTCACCGTTGGATACTTTCTACCCCTGTGTTTAAGAACTTTAAAAATATCTGCGAAAAAATGCTGGCACTACCAGTGCTTTCATGCTTCAGCCGCCACTACCCCAGATCATCTTCTGGATTTGTAAATGAGCAGTGATACTGCGGCCTGAGAGCTTCAGGACATTGTAAACATTGTAAGATCATTGTCAGCAATGGGTAATCAAGGAGAATCCGTCAGTCAGTGGAATGGTACATCAAAGTGGATCATTCTCCTTAGATTTGCTATTAGAAATAAAGTCACGGTTAGTGCTAACAATCACGACAGTTTAGAATAAAGGTTCTTGAATCTCCATTCAAGGATCATATTTTTAATAATGATATTTTGATACATTAAAGTGCTTGACTCGGCGAGTGAATGAATGCATGCAAATATGTTGTAACTGAAGAGATGATATTTGTCATAAACTGCAGCACGTATAGCTAAAAAGGAATTGCGCCTTAGAGTATTTCATATTTAGCCCAGATATCTGCAAATGAATACATTATCTATAGGTCATACTGTCATTCGAAGTCTAAACTGATACTTTGATAAAACAATATTGATGAGATTGTCCTTACAATAAGAGAGGGCTTTTGAAAACATGTCAACATTTGAGCGACAGTCTGCATTAAAACCTTTTTATCCGTCAAATGCTCTGGTTCATAGTGCCTGTTGTATGATCTGCTGTACGCTGGAGCATATTGTCGCGAACCCGATCGCAATAAGGCGGCTTGCGCACACAAAATGAACTGATAGGCGAGCAGTGTGGTAATAAGGAGCTTGCATAAACAATTAACGATAGCGCCGATAAACAAGAGATGGATAGTTTATCACAGAGGTGAAAGACTTGCCGGCACCTATATAGTTACATTCTAGAACATTCGTGTGGTGACATTTTAGAGAAAATTCGATAACAATCTAGAATTACGAATTAGGTATTTAAGGAAGTGACGGCTCGCAGAGTGAGTTAGCTGTAAGCAGAGAACAGCTGAGAATGTTGTTATTGAAAAGACGATTGTGAAATGAGAGATAGCCTGTTGTTTTAACGAGAGCTAATCTGCTGTCACTTTGTTATTGTGATCGACCTTGTAAGACTGTGTATATGTGATTTAATGTTCTTACGTGAGAATTGAATACGAAAATAAAGGAGATTTTTAATTTCTGCAACTCGGCCTTTTAATTCTACGAACCCACAAAGTTACAATATTGAATACCTGAACAAAACAAAAGCATAATACCGCGAATCTTGGAAAATGTCTGGCATGGTGCATGCAGTATCCAAATACCACGGAAAGTAAACTTCAGCCATAATATGTTCGTAAACTTTCAATTACGAGAGGATATAGCTAATTACTGGTGCTGCTCCAACAAATGGAGGACTTAGGAACACAATCATGGAAAATTAATAGCTGTGTTTGGTAAATAGGTGCAAATTAATCAATTGTAAGTCTCTATCGAACATCGAAGAGGAGAACGTCACGTCTCCTCTACATTTAGAAAGAAAAGAAGTCACACTAACCGTGTGATTAGAAATATATCTAAGCTATCACGGGCACAAGACACTGAACAACATGAGAAAATATGGATATGTGATGCATGCTTGAGATGATATGCGCAGGTGCTCAAGCGCATTAAGTTTCAAATGCCAAAGATGCTCCATTCAGATTATATTAATGAATTCAATTAATTTTATAAAATACATTCTATACCCTTTGTTATATGCGCAGACATTATCTGTTTCAGCAAAGGTTCACCATTTTAAACACAGGCAAATCAAGTTTTCTGAGGAATAAAAGATCCAAACGCACTATCGATATCTTCAATGCAGAAATCTTAGGTATTATGAAATTTTACCTTTCGGAGCTCCTTCCAATGGATGTATTACGCACTCAGTTAATATCAATGGCGGAAAACGCGTTGCTGCATATGCCCTATGGCTAAGGAGCGGGATGGTTCAGCAGGTTTCGCAGTCGGGAGGTCCGGGTTCGATTCCCGTGGCCGAACTGCCTGACCCTTGGGATCTTTCGGGGATCGGGGATCATCCCGAGTCACCAAGCGATTACTGGGAAGTATATTTACCTAATGTACTCTGTTTTAATGCACTCTGGAAATACGGTGTTTGGTCGAGGACAGGCGCCATAGTTTGGCGGCCTGATTCATTAGCCAGAACTGTCTAGCAGATGAGTTCTTTATGGTGATCGGGAATTCCGTCGGGTTGATAAAAGTGCCTAACTTGTTTGGGACCCACCACGGCTGTGATCGGTTCTGATCGCCTGTAGGATACATTCATCTAATTCTTCCTGGTAGAATAAGCCGTGTCGAGTACTCCACTGTGAAAAAGAAGAAAAAAATGTTATAATTTTCTTGTTATAATAAAGGGCAAAAAGCTATCTTATTATTATAAGTCATATGTAAAACCATTATTATTATTATTATTATTATTATTATTATTATTATTATTATTATTATTATTATTATTATTATTATTATTATTATTATTATTATTATTATTATTATTATTATTATTATTATTATTATTATTATTATTATTATTATTATTATTATTATTATTATTATTATTATTATTATTATTATTATTATTATTATTATTATTAATTATTATTATTATTATTATTATTATTATTATTATTATTATTATTATTATTATTATTATTATTATTATTATTATTATTATTATTATTATTATTATTATTATTATTATTATTATTATTATTATTATTATTATTATTATTATTATTATTATTATTATTATTATTATTATTATTATTATTATTATTATTATTATTATTATTATTATTATTATTATTATTATTATTATTATTATTATTGTTATTATTATTATTATTATTATTATTATTATTATTATTATTATTATTATTATTATTATTATTATTATTATTATTATTATTATTATTATTATTATTATTATTGCATCCGCCCGTTAATTGTACTTTTTTCGCATTCAGCAGTTAAAAGAACATGGCAAATAATTAGTATACATTTCTAGCAACTTTGAAGATATTTTACTTCCAAGCAGAATGTTTTAACATCTTCATTTCAGTTTTAATTCAAAGACATTAGTGATGACTTTGTTTAGGATTAGTATTTCAATACGGAGGGGATTCGGTACACCATGCTGGGCCCATTGTAGCTATACCCCCAAGTGGGGCAGCCCCCAGAGGAACGATGAGGCGAAGGAGGCAGAGGGTGGCAGACCCAAGGAGCCACGACAGTACAGAGGGCAGGGTCCCTACAGTTTACTTAGGTAGAGACTTCCCCCGACAGGCCAGGACAACGGACATGCTCCTCTACTGCGGGACGGCAACTAGCCCAGCAGCCGACCCTGAAAGAGACCACCAGAAAAGAGATGATGTGAAATGATAATGGAGATGAAATGGAAGGACAGGAAATTCGGGGGAGTAATTAACCTACCCAGCATTCGCCTAGCAAACCAGAAAACACCCCAAAAGAACCATGGGTCAGGTATGTTGGCCACGGGAATTGAACCCGGACCTCCCGAATATTGGGCCACAGACGAAACCGCCTGAGTCATCCTGCTCGCGTATGGTTTTGGTTAAGTGGCTCCTTATTTCTCCCAAGATGGTATTATAGTTGGGTTACATCCAGCTCAACTATTTGTCCACGTAAATTGCCTTACTTACTGGTGTCATTTAGACCCACAAGAAGTGTATAGGTTGGTGCAGAACATTTGAAAGAGTATCATTATGCTGGTATATTTTATAATTGAAATATAGAAGTCTTGAATGCTGCTATTTTGTGCGCTGGATCATTCTTCATCTCTCAACTCGTAAAAAATTGTCGTAAACGAGACAGCTGGAGAATCCAATGTTTGTAACCAAGTACATAAATGTACCTATTATCAGCAAGAGCAGAGTATGATGCAATGGAAGGCTGAGCTTGATTAAAATGTAAAACTTTGATGTATAAAGCATTCCAACCAGCGGGTAGCCGACGACAATATGTTTCTGAAACCCAAGTTCATATCACCACTTTACCGGTACATTTGAAGTGGAAATGAATCTACTACGGAGCAAATATGGCAGCTTTGGCAGTTAGCCATTCTGTGACTTTGTAGTTTGTCTGTCGTTGGAAGAATTTAATTGAAAATTTCGTTGATTACAGCTAAGCACTTCATTTCCAATTACGGAAGGCTAAAGCATTTCCAAATGTCTCTCAGGGAAGCCGTGGATACTTTAACTGTACATGCAGGGTAACTGTAATTGCTCTAATAAGAAAACCATTAACCTTCCGTTTGTAAAAATCACCATTTACTAAGTTCCCCAATGGCAACGGCTACAAAGCATAATATGCCATGTAACACATCGGGTGACCTGCCATATTGGCCCTGACTTTAAAACCACATGTGTATGCTTTATACCATAATAAAAACAATCCAATAAAACAATCCACGCTGTTTTGTTGGTCGGAGAACTTGGGCAGGGAACCAAATCCAGCTGATTGCAAAGCTGTTGGTGTACCATATTCGTTATAACCAGTTCAACGTCTTTTGATGATACGTTATACCACGCAGGATATTAAATAAGATTCGTACAATTATATCTCCTCATATTCATCTCATCAATAAAGGGGCCTCCAAAATTTTCATACGCTGCACAATAGGTATGCCTAAAACCGATGTGTCTGGAGAATGTAATGCAATTGTTAAGATTTCAGACTTCCTCATATTAAATGACGTCTCTGTCATTTCCACATAATGCTTTAAACAATCTCAATCCAATACGAATACTATCTTGGGATCTATGACAGTAACACCATATGCGTAGGCCCTCACAGCAATTCGCTGCCCATTCACCACGAGTCTAGAAAGTGTGGATTGCAGCTCTCGGAGTGATGGATCAACATACAGAGTGAAGAGTATATTGGACTTGGGAAGCCTTGTGGGACTGAGCATTTAATCGGTATAGCAGATCTTAGATAACAATTGCAGGAGTTTTTATGAAGCAATAACATACACAGCTTGAACCAGGTTGCAGAGCTTGTCTGCACCTTTAAAATCTGTTAAACGTCTGCATAGTCCCTCATGAATAACACTGCCAAAGGTCCTTTCGAGACCCAAATTATTTATAGCTGCGGACTTATGTTCCTATGTCCACTGTAATATATGTCCCCTCAAAGCAGCCAACGTATAGTGAAGTGTCGCTTCTTTATTTACTGCGGCCTGGAGCGCACTAATCATATAGGACAATACCTTCTGCATACGAGCACCAATTATATTAGCAAAGATATTGTATCCACAGCTCAATAACGTGATTGGTCGATAATTAATCCTGTATTGTCTTTGACCGAGCACGCTTCGGAATCTGCAATACTATACCGTCTGCAGATGTAAGTGGCAAACGCTCTCTATTGCTCATGTCCTGGAAGAATGCAGTAATTGGTCCCGGATATAGCAGCAACACTGCTTCTAAAATTCATATGGCAAGCCGTTAGATCCCGGGATGGTATGCAGTTTCTACCTTTGGACTACTTACAGTGACGCTGATTTCGCAAGCTACGGCGTATTCTGCCGCAGTTTGTCCGGGACAACTTGCGCTAACTTATTGGGGAGGTATGAGGAGCCAGCGAATCGTTGTGTATAGAAATTTGCAGTTCACAAATACCTCCGGCTGTGATTGAAATTATCCATCCATCTACTTCCAGTTACGTTATATGCTTCTAGCAACCATGTTTACGTTCCTTTGCCAAATGATAAAAGCTCGTGTGCTCTTCATGCATCACTTCCTCTGAGTGTACTGTGACCAAATACCTCTGTGGCTAGTGTGCTTTTCAATCCTTGGTGTGTACTTTGATCTCCCACGTAAGTATCAGGATATTTTCTCTTTCCTTTTAGCTTGTGTGCAGCATATGGAGCTGTAACAGAAGATTTTTCGGGTACAATATATGTATCAATCAATGGCATGGTATATCTGGCAAAATCTGTATGGTTGATCTCCACTGCATTCCTCGTCATCTCCACTACCGCAGGACTAACATATGCCTGTTATGAAGGTTGTTCAGACGACCAGTCTTCTCTGGACGTAATCCCCAAACTCCATGACTGCTCTCTGATAACAGCATCAGCTGCCGTCGTACTGAAAGCCTTTGGTCGATTCCTTGGATTTATGGGTAGCCTTGCGCCAGAAGGGGCCAAGCTGCCTTCAGGTGGGTAATGCCATGACATAAATACAAGTTTGTGATGTAACTGATTGCGACCAAATATGTATCGATAGCCAAATTAGCCATTATATTACGTTTTAAGCCCCATCTTCACAGCAAGTATGCCGGTGCACTAGGCTGGTCTACTGACTGTGGTAGCAAATGGAATTTTCAGCGTCGTCACACATTTATAAACCACCATGATTATCTTTAAGACTTACTGGAACAGGTACTAAGGATGTCCAATTCAAGAGAATTATGGGAAAGGCTGATACTGTAGACACGGCAGTACGAAGAAAACTCTCACATACATATACCGGTCGGTTACCCGTGTACACAGCGGAAAGACAACCTCGCGGTGCGGTAGTCACCGCACGAATGTGGGTGTAAAGCACTACTACCTAAAATAAATTTCATAACACCATGTAGATCGAGCCAGTCCTTCTGAAAACGGTCTAAGATACTTTTTATATCTGTATTTAATATCAGAAATTTAGTACAATACTGAGTTATATATGTGGGTTTAGGATTAGGATTACTACGGAGGGGATTCGGCATTGCGACCAGTCGTGATCTACTGTACCTATGTCCCCAAGTGGAGCATCGCTTTGAAGGAAGGATGAGGTGAGAGGAGACTGAGAGCGGTCGTCCCAAGGAGCCTCGACAATGTAGAGGGCAGGGTCCCTACATTATACTTAGATGAAAAACTCCCCCGGTGGGCTAGGACAACTGACGTTTCCCCCTACTGTGGTTTGGAAGCGGTCTCAGCAGCCGGTTCGGAAATCGGCAACTGATCTATCGGAGGAGGAAGTGTTTCACTCAGAGCATATCATCCTGCCATGCACCGCCGAGAAACCCGCCGGAACTTCTACCCTCAAAGAGACCATAGATTAGAGGTGATGTGGAATGATAATGGAGAAGAAATGGAGGGCAGAAAATTCGGGGATGTAATCTACCCAGCCTGACGACCCGGGAAAACCTCCGAGAAAACCCATGGGTCAGGTAGGTCGCCCACGGGAATCGAACTCGGGCCTTCCGAATACTTGTAGTTATGTATGTAAATACGAATACATTGTCCTTTTCAGATTCTTCCCAGAATTTCTGAGATCTCCGGATGGAAATATGTAACCTCGACGTAACGTGGTTTTATGCATCCCAGAGCTCACTTCCCTGACGATTCTTACACAAGTATTGTACAATTCTCTATTATATGCAACATGAATCTGCTGAAACTCTTTCAATCAGGGAATTGAGGTGGACTATACACATTGGTCAAGAGTTATCCTACTTTTAATTACAGGATCATGTACAACTTTAATTATCATTAAACTGTAAACTTCCTCTCCTAATGAGGCAGCAGCAGAATGGCAAAAGCATGGCTTAAGTAATGCCCTGTGGAAATATACAATGTTTGAATAGAGATAAATTGGAAGAAATTTAAATCATATGAATGTCATATGATTTGACCAAGCATATGTTTCAGAAGTGGGTTTGGAATACTCGTATGTCTATGGTGCACCTATGATTAATTCACTGTCTTCCAAAAGCAATACTGCGAAATAAGAAGTACAAAAATGATAGCGGGCTGGCCCCGTAGTTCAGTCTGTAGAGCATCTGCCTGCTGTGCAAGGGTTTCCGGGTTTGAGTCCCGGCTGGGGATGGGGATTTTTCTCCAACCAAGATGATTCCCCATCTTCCCCAGATTTTGGAAGTATGAATGAGTGTGAATGTGTGCGTGATCTAATGATTATAATACGAAGTACAAGCAACCCAACGTTTACGAGTTAACACCATCAGTATGTTCCAAGGGAGAATGGCCACCAATATGACCACTGCTGTTAAAGGCGGGGTATAAATGGGGGGGGGGAGATAGCCACCCCAGAGAGTAAAAGCAAACATGTCTTAAATTACAGGTCATGCAGTAGCGATTTATACCTGGAGACTAAACTGAGACATATTCACAGAGAGGTGTCCTGCAATCAGACTAAGTGATTATAACCCTATATTGATCCGAAAAGGAGCACAGGAAAAATGTACATTTGGACAACATCTTTGGAAGAACACAAATAATGTAGTTTATGATATATAGAGAATGTCAGAAAGTACCACCTGGTACTTTTCAGAAATATATTTAAATGTGAGCATGACAAGGATCTAGCAGTCTGACAATCTTTGCTGAAAACGTGGTATATACCTTGAGCTCTTCAGAAAGGAGGTGTTGGCAAATGGAACAATATGTATTGATCATTAATTTTTAAAAATTCTGAAATAGTTTCGTAGATTTTAATATTGGGCTGTAGCCTAATTTGAAGAAGTCGATTCTAAATTGCATGGTTGCACTCATCTACTTTTTAAACCAGCACCGAAGTTTGTTAATTTTATCTTAGGTAACTCGCAGTATTTCAACAATCTCAACTATTAAATCGATTCATTCAGCAAACAATCAAAAATGTTTTACTTATTTATGAATGAATTTGGTAACATGGTAGCAGTAGTATGTTGGCCTGAAATAAACAACTGAGATGAGTGTCAATTACACATTGAGACTTCATTACCTACTGCAATGAAGGTAATAGTCATTAGCAGATCTGGATTAGATTTTGACAAACACGTTAACTACCTAAAAGTTACAACAGCGAAGTATTTTGCAGCATGCACAATTTGGAGGTCAACTAGCAACAAAATTATCACAAGTGAAATAAATATATTTGGTTTGTATGCGCCCTACATCATATAAACTTACAACGTGGCGACGGTATTTTCCAGAAAGGTATGTTTTGAACAACCCTACACCTAAATTCTGTTACGCCTACTGGAAAAAGAAAGAAAGAAAGAAAGAAGAAGAAGAAGAAGAAAAAAAGATGTACCTCTTTGTAAACTAACAACTAACAGCTAGCTAGTATCGAAGACGGCATGTCCCCTCGCTTGAAGCGGAAACTAAATGCACAGCTTTGTTTTGAATAACAGATTTCATGGCTTATAATACAATACGCTTTTATTGGCTTACACTTCATTGCATTCTTACTGTCACAAAATTATAAGCCGTTAACAATTAATAACTTGACATGTAAATACAGTCTACATCTACATATCTACATTATCACTTGACAAACAATTATATAGACATATGTAATATGGGGCATTAACACTACCCTTCAATTTAATTAGGTACAATGTAATATTAGAAAGGTAAGTAGGAAACATATACAACAATAATAATGCGACAAAATTAATTTAAGTACAAAGCATAAAATGTGACAAGAAATTCGTAAAGTTGATATATTTACACATTAAATTTATCAGCCTATAGTTTGTAATAAATGACGGAGTATGTAGCAAACTTGTTAAATTTCATGTTACTATATTAGTATTTAAATTATGCAATTTACTCTATCAGTAATATAGTAACATTAAGTGCAGGAAAGTGTTCACATGAATCAGTGTTTATTCTTGGAATAAAAATAAGTTTTGAAATCTGTTTCGTGTATTACTGGGAGCATCAATGCAAACTGAAATCTTAGATTAGAATTATCAACCTTATTGTGTAATATTTATTTGTAGAGGAAGAGTGTAAAGTAATATCTTCTTCTGGCTGATAAGGCATTAAACTGACATGACCAAAGAAATCATACAAAATAAAAGTATACAAATAAAACTTCCTGAAAACTGTGGCTTTAGCAGGTTGCGTTGAGCTATTTCAGTAAGCTTAACATATTTGAAGTACTCTAGACCAAATATTTAAAAAAAGTTAAATAATGCAAGATGAATCATGAATGACAAACCCACAGAATTCTGTGTGCTACATTAAAACAGTTAACATCTGTTTGACAAATGACAAGGTTCTTTTACAAGCTACTCAGAGATACTTATTAGTAGGGAGCGGATTTATAGGCACTAAAAATGTGCGAAATAGGCAGGCAAAATGGCACTAAAATTGGCAAAATAGGCACTTAAATGGGCACTAAAAGTTTGCTAAGTAAAGACTTAGAAATACAAAATTTTAGTAAAATGGCTCTTAAATGCACCATAGTTAATAGTAAAAATTATTCTGCTGTTATTTACCGTTCAAAATTATTTATAATTTTCATTATATTCATTATTTTCCCCTTGATTTTTAATACAAAATCAGGCTTAACGTTCTTCTCAGAAAACAAAACACTTGTTTTCGTAGATCCATAACTTTACTGACAGTCTGTGAAAGTTTCATGCTTTTATCTCCAGGAGATTTCGAGAATATGGCGCTGAAGTTTTGTAAAAAATAGCTTTTGATAAAAGCAGCTTTATATTTCCGATGTTGAAATATAAAACCATTGAACAGTTAACTTAAATTAATGACGACCATACAGATAACAAAATGACAATCATCACAGCATATGCTGCAACAAATTCGCTAAACACATACTATTTTGCGGTTTCCTAGGCGAAATAATGCTGCATTTATTCCAAGTTTCATAAATGGCTCCAAAGCAAGTTAAAATAACAGATATTATTGTATAATACATATACATCCACTTCACTGAGTAAGAACCACAATGTGCAGAAAGGTGTGAAGTAATTAACTATGTCAAACAACAAAAACATGGGTTTTGTGGGAGGGGGCTTAAGGGTGAAAATTGAAATATCTGTAGCTTTTGTTAGATTTGTTTCAAATTTATATCATTTATTTTTGTGATCGATCAAGTTTGGAAATATACCAAGCTTCAGCTTTCTAGTTACAATAGTTTCTGAGGAATTAAATTTTTATGTCTAAATTACAGGCGATTTTCAAAATGTCTCACATTTTGTAATTTTAAAAATTAATGTTTGGGGTGTAAGATTCTGCACTCATTTTAACCTGTCAATGACCTACACCTATGTATTTGTCTTCGTCATATCAACGAAGGAAAAAAATATACCTGTTTAACAATTTTTATTTTCCTAATTTTCACTAAGAAGTAAGCACTATAATCCTTTTCAACACAAATAACAAAAATACAGCAAATATAAATGGTTACACTTAATATGCAGTTGCCCTTACAGACATGTGTAAAATTTCATACAGATTAATAGAAAAGTGCATCCTGTGGAACATTTAGAAGTTAGGAAAATGTAGAAAACATGGAATCTGAGAAATCTGAGGTTAACATTACGTAATATCAGCTACGATACAGCTGTCGGGTTATTTAAATGGTCATGTGACGTTTTCTGTAGTGCCGCTAGGAAAAAAAAAGGAACCTTTATGTTATTGAAGCATGTCTATATAAATTTTAAGACAAAAAAACTATATTTGGTATTTTTGTAAGTTTTGGACCAATTTGCACAGATGTGTCTTTTTAATGGAAACGATTGTTGAAAAGATAAGAAACTCAAAAGTTCATCACAGCAATCTTAATATCACTGAAAATGATGTCCGGATGTGTCACAAAGATACGAAGCACAGAACAAAAATTAATTAAAAGCTAAAGCTACACAATTCTAGTTTTTGTAATAAAAACCCTAAATGCCCCATTGTTGACTAAGAACAAATAATAAAGCACAGCTTTTTAGTAAGCGTTTCCCGTTCATTCAAACAGGATTACAGCAATTCGTGCAAATAATTCTCGTACCTACTTTTATAGAGAATTTCTGTAAAATTTTACACAAGCCATTAAGATTTATTGATCCGCAATTTCATTTTCAATGTTGGAAAGAACACCGGAAGTCACCGAGCAATCGATTTCATGATTCCTTGAGATACATGTAGAAAAACACAATTTTTTCATATATATAATCTTAGTCTGTGTAGCCTAGCTAATTAAGCACTGGCCTTACAAGTTTAAATTCTAACCTGAACAGAGTCCCAGAGTGGTGATTTTAAGACTGGGTAAAACAACAGCTTTGTGTCAGTAGATTTACACGCATGTAAAAGAAATCTCACGGGAGTAAATTCCTGATTGTGATCTGATATGATTGTTAACAATTGACTCCATCAATAATGTAATTAATAGTACCTGCCCCAAGTATTGCTATTAACTCAAGAAATAAGCCTTTACAGCAGCACAAAAATATCATGCGACTGCATTGAAACTGTCAAAAAAATAATACTCGTAACAAAATCTGAAATCCAGTACACTGAGTTTGCAAAGCGATACCTATAGGTTTCAATTAAATAATATTCTAATCAAGATTAAATGCATTAGACGGGCTTGTTTAGCGATTCAGACATGTCTTAAGCTAAATTTCAATATGAAGTCGTATCATGCAATGAAGAAAGTTTTCACATAAGCAAATTGTGCTTTACTTTGGAAAACACTGTGTTTCTCTTCTTTTTCTCTCCTCAACATACCCTCTGGTTTAACGATTCAGAGATGTTTTAAGCTAAATCTTAATGCAAACTCGTATCATGTGATGAAGAAGGTTTTCACATAAGCAAATTTGTGCTTTACTTTGGAAAACACTGTGTTCCTCTTTTTTTTCTCTCCTCAACATACCCTCTGGTTTAACGATTCAGAGGTGTTTTAAGCTAAATCTTAATGCAAACTCGTATCATGTGATGAAGAAGGTTTGCACATTACGCAAATTTGTGCTTTACTTTGGAAAACTGAAGACATTCAGTTTCTCATCTTTCGACTCTCCTCAACATACTAATTTATGTTCGGCATAATGTTGCTACAGGGGCTGATTTTTACAAGGTTTTTGAAACTAGGATAATATAGTATTAATACAAACATGAATGATTAAACTCACCTGTTTCACACAAGGCTGACAAATAATGACTTTCCCATCTGTGCTGAACGATGGATCACCATTTATCCACTGTTTAAGAAGTACACTTCTGTTGCTTCTGTCTTTTGGTATATTTGCGTAGGAAACTGATCTATGTGTGCACTTGAAACACTGCTTACAGAATGGGCTGTCCATTCCCCACATAAGAGTGGTCATTTGACAATCCATTGAAATATCATTTAGCTGGGCTTTGCTACTCGTCCTTGAGCAAATTCTAATATTCGTCCATGACGTCATTAGCTCATTGTGGCACGTCTGTAAGGCAGATAACTATCTGGCTAAACCCCCTTTTGTATATCCAATGTGCAGCAGTAAGAAATTTCTCTTCCCTGAAAACTTCAAGTTGAAACTAACAAATGCAAAAGCTGTTGTCACAAATTACAAGCAGAAGAAATTGGCTAAAAGTGCAGTTTTAGACACAATAAGCAGAATAGGCACAGACGTATGAAATAGGCATTTACAGGCACTATAAAACCAAGAAGTTAGGCTAATAATTGTAGGAAACGTGCTTATAACTTAAAAGCCTACATTTCTGAACAAAGAAGTAATATAGGCAAATAGGGCAAAATCCGCCTCCTACTTACTAGCTTTGAAACAAGGAACATCAACAAGCCATGATAACTCATTAATAGATAACACATAAAGACGACTTGAGTTAGATCCTTGCGGTACACAGGAAAAAGAAGTCTTCAAATCTATGCGATGCAGTATATTTATGAGTATCTAGTTTTGGTTGGTGCCTCGGTGATTTCGTGATTGCAGGTGACAGTACTGCAGAGTGGTGGTCGTTGGAGTATCAGGTTCGAAGCACGTTCACGACGTCTGTTTCGATCCTGATGGGCTGTGTTGGTAGATTCCTGTTCCGTGTGTTGTTTTACCCTGTCTAGGATTGCCTCCGTGGATAGACAAGGATCTTTGCTGTAACGGCGATCGCTGTTCAGGAGGTAGGAGCTGATGGTAAAACTAATCTCGCCAATGTATACTTGTGGTGTATTCCTTTAATCACTTTCAGTTATCACACGTATATGTTCCTGGGGAGTGGGGCTAATGTTTAGGGAAGTACTTCATTTTGCGGAATTTGGAAATCCACTACTTATTCTTTGTATCAACGGTGCGTCCAAACTTGATAAAAAAACCAATGCTTTTCTACTTCTCCGTGATGTCACTTAACAGAGTCCGAAATCACACGGACTTTACGCTGAGCACAATTATTACCTTTGCGCGAATATACTTCCTCAGTGACGTAGATTTCAATGACTGCCGCTTTGGACGAGACGCTGGGCGAAGGACTGGCTTTGATAACTTTTTAAGATTTTTTTTAACAAGAAGGGAAAGAGGATAAAGGATCAAGGAGCATCGGCTTGCTATGACGTCATTTTGATTTATTCTTATTGGCTATACTGAAATGTCACATGACTCTCCTTATCACGTGACAGAGGATCTTCCCTCAATATGCTAGATATCTACTACGCCTATTCCTGGTCACTTACTCTAAACATACTACAATAGGACAATATATTTTTATCTCTCGCTGTAGTACAAAGAATTTTCCCGCCAAATGGTGTAAACATTTTGCCTCCTAGCTTCCAAAGTCAGTTTTAAGCTTTCGTAAACCACGGAACCAGCAACGTGTTCACAGAGGCAAATATTTTCTTGGATGTAAAATTCACAATTGTACGAGTTACAGTATTCCAATTTGACATAATCACACCAGAATATTATCACTATCATTAAGTACACCTCACCAAATAATTTCCTAGATGAAATGCGGTATCAGCTTATAGAAACCAGAAAATGATAATTTGTTTTGTTAATATTTAATGTGATGCGTAATGAACAAAGTTGCATAGATTAATCGCAACAGATCTATTGGTCTAAAACCCTCCTGAGTAATACCAATACTAAATTTGATATGTTGGAATGTGTTTGCGTGTGTGTGTGCGCGCGCGCTGCGGCGACCGCTCCCTGCCTTACCGGCCTGGTGCTCTAGCCTGGAGTTGCCGTGTTCGTCTTAAGCGCTTGATGGCGCTGGGTTGCAGGACCCGAGCTTTCCTCTTAAGTGGGTCTGCACCCTTGTGTCAGTTCGGCGTAAGTGGCTCACCTAGTCCGTAAGGTTTAAGTGGCGGATTCTAACATGTAATGATTTGTTTCTTGTAAAACGTGCTTCTAGTTTCTGGCCTGGGTCCTGTACTCGTAAGATCAGAGCTGTTGGTAATTTAATAACTGAGGGACTAAACTCCATGTTAAGGAAGAAATAAAAAAGGTATATATATATATATATATATATATATATATATATATATATATATGAAATGGCAGTGTAAAATAAAATAATATTTAAAACAGATTCACCAATATTTTTGGTTCGGCATATCAGAAAGGGACATTCCTTCACCTCGTGTTAGGTGTTGCGGTATACCTTCCTACATTTATTCCCTCGGTTCTTCGTTGTCTTCCTGTTTAATATGTTTAAAATTTTGAAATTTTGCACCTTTCCCTCTGACGAGGATCGGTGCAGTGCGTGCGCGCACGTGTGTGTGTGTGTGTGTGTGTGTGTGTGTGTGTGTGTGTGTGTGTGTGTGTGTGTGTGTGTGTGTGTGTGTGTGTGTGTGTGTGCGTGCGTGCGCGCGTTCCCAATGGCTTATTGCTTGGTTTCTTTCTAGATTCGGAACATAATGATGATCCACAAATGAACGCTAAAGAATATTGGGATTTAATTTCAACATCCATATATTTTCTGGTTATTCAGTTATCCACCCTGACAGGAGCCAATAGAGCTACCTATAGTATAATATGATCTCATCCACGCGTTGCTTGATATGCTATTTCGCGTCTGACCGGAACATATAAAGCGGAAATCCCGTTTTGGCTTGCACCTCAGGACTTAGGACATGCTATTGCTTCAGAAGTTTATCAGTGACTTTTGGTTTGTGTTTTATGCTTTCTCTACCACGTATAAGGGAAGTATTGCATTCCACCCAACAATTTGCTCTGGAGATTTCACCGGGAATATATATTTTGAGATTCCCTGAATCCAGGACATAAAAGTAAGTTTTTAGAAAATGGTCTCTCTCTCTCTCTCTCTCTCTCTCTCTCTCTCTCTCTCTCTCTCTCTCTCTCTCTCTCTCTCTCTCTCTCTCTCTCTCTCTCTCTCTCTCTCTCTCTCTGTGTGTGTGTGTGTGTGTGTGTGTGTGTGTGTGTGTGTGTGTGTATGCCCGTGCGTCCGTCTGTTAACCGTAAACACAAAAGCAAAAAGTAGATAAAATAAATAAATTGGTATGTAAGTTCAGCGTCTTCCAAAGATAGGACACGAAGAAAAAAAAAGTCTTAATTTTCTCAATCTCAATTAATAGTTCTAAAGATTAAATTGCGGTTTGTGTTGCACACTTTCCAAACAGGTATGTGAATATTCTGGAAATAGCCCTTAAAATAATTGGTAAACTATAAGGGATAGAGAAACCCTTGCCGTACAAAAGATATGTATATCGTTAAAGCACACTCGTAATTTGTGTCTTTTTTGTTTGTCATGTGTTTCTATATTCCTTGTTAAGGGTTTGAGTTTTCTAATGCTTACAGGTACATCTCTCAGATGGAAACATATTCTCTTTCCTTCCTTTCTTTCTTTCTTTCTTTCTTTCTTTCTTTCTTTCTTTCTTTCTTTCTTTCTTTCTTTCTTTCTTTCTTTCTTTCTTTCTTTCTTTCTTTCTTTCTTTCTTTCTTTCTTTCTTTCTTTCTTTCTTTCTTTCCTTCTTTCTTTCTTTCCTTCTTTCTTTCTTTCTTTCTTTCTTGTTCACCTAGTCAAGAATGATAGAATGAATGAATATATATATATATATATATATATATATATATTTTAAAACCCGCATTTACTACATACGGCACCGCAGATGGTGACACTGATGATACTTGTAATGTAGACGCAGCTTCGGTGGAGTGTTGGCAGTGGAAACCGGAGATTCCGGATAAGGCCCACCCCAGCGCCCTGTTGTCTACCACAAAGCTCACTTGACGGTCGCCTGGAATCGATTCCGGGCCGCCTTGGCGAGAGTTGAGCGGTCTAACCACTGAGCCACGACGTAGCCCTTGGAATCAAGGAAAGAAAATTAAATTAGGAAATCATCATAGAGCGACCATTTCCTAAAATATTTGGCTGCCCCAGAGTTTATCTCGATTAACATGACGAGATAGCAGAATAAGAGTTCGTAAGAATAGTTTGAATAAGGATGAGTAGAGAACGTCACATGAGTGCTACACATTAAATCTCTCTCTTTTTTAACGTAGTGGGTTTCTGCGTTTCACTCATTGCGTTATCATTACGTCCATTTGTATGAAGGAACTTCCGAATGCTGTTCTTGGCCCTGACGCTTATTTTGGTAGCTGTGCAACGGATCCTGGTGAGGGATGAAAAACACTCAGCACTTGTTAGGGAATTCCGCGTGTCTTTGTGGCCTGTCTGCCTGCAACCCTGTGGCCTACTGCAGTTCCTTCGCTTGATCCCTTTCCCCTGGAGGCAGTTAGACAAAATAGATCTGTCGGCAGGTAACAAAACAATTTGTTAGTTAGTTACTAACACTCCCCACATGGCAACCTTGGCCTTCGGGGTAACCTCACCCCACCAAGTGATGACCGGACCCATTTCTCAGGTGGAGGCACCCAGAGGGCGGTGTCCATTACCTCCGATGATAGGGTGATAGTGAAGATGGCGGTGAGGTGAGAGGACCTACAGTTTTTACCGTGGACTCCGAACCACGTTGGGCATAGGGGATACTTCACGTGTGCTAGACAGAGGTGAAGGCGTGGATAGGGCCGACTTAAAATCGCCAACCCCAGAGCCGGGAATCGAACTCGGGACCCTTAGAACGGGAGCCGCGAACGAAACCACCGCGCTACCCCGGCGCCCACAAAACAATTTGTTGTGTAACCTTTTCCTACATATTACTTTTAGCATTTGTGAATAGATTTAAAATTTTGCAGGAGCCGATACGAATTTTAAGACAAGTTCATAAAGAGAACCTCCTAAAGCGATACGCTAGTCTACTGTGTTTAATTACTGCAATTATGAGAGATGAAGCAAAATTTGGTGAAAAGCTGCCACATGAAATTAAGTGTAGTTCATATGGACGGCTTGCCAAACCAATATGAGTTTTTATTTTCATTTTAAATAAGATCAGTAATAAAATTTGTCAACATTACTGGTATATATAATTTACATAATAACCTGCCTATAATTTTACACCGTGCGAAATTGTTTAGCACTTTTAATGATAGAACATGATTTTGTCTTGGATGATAGTGCACAGAGTGGTAATTTGGTATTCTGGAGAGCACGTTGATTGTTTCACGATAGTTTCGATTGATTTGACGATATTTGCTGCTCTAAGATACCAGTTTTAATTTATCTTCTACATTTTTGTAGTACATATCGAACGTTTTCAGAAGTTCTGAATCGAAACTACTAATCATGTAAAAACTTTTCGGCTACAGATATGGTTTGAGTGACATAATATCGTGGTCGTAGGTTATTTAATACTTAATAGTTTATTGGTGTTCAAAAGTTTAGGATCTATTCCAACAAGATGTTAAAACACACACCAAGATATCGATAAACATATCTATAGTTAAATGTCGTTTTACTATTCATGCTCCTCTCCTAGCTTACCCCACAAAATGTTAACTTATTAGGTGCTATATCAATGCAAACTAAAAGGCTGTGTCCCAACCCAGCTGCTTCAAAAGATACTCTAATTCGGAGAGAATAGATCAAGGTACATTGAAAAAACACTACTTAGATTCAGTATATGTGTTTTAGTCACATAGGAGTTAATCTGGTTATTTGTTTTAACTAATTTAACATTGAACTCTTATATAAGATATTTAACGCCATCTTCAAAATAGATAGATACCAATATCACTGAAAAAGATCGCATTCAACGTGACCTTTTAAAGACGTCACATTCTGTTGCGTTGAAATGAGCCACACACTTATTCATTGTTTGGAAGTAAGAATTCCTAGTTTCATATTCCAAAGCAACAAAAAAACTACAACAGACCTTAGGCTGGCCTCAGTTCAGCAGTAGAGCATATTTTGCTATGCGAGTTCGATTTCCGACTGGGAGTTAGAAATTTGCTCTAGCCAAGATTATTCCCTAACCTCCCAAGAGTCTGGAAAATGAATGAGATGTATGTAATGTAATGTAATGCATACAGTTCAATGACACTCTACTGTTATTTCCAATGCCGATAGCCAGTGTGTTCGAAAGATAGATAAGGCTGCCGATATGTCGGGTAGAAATGAAGAATTAAAAATGAAATTTTGATTTTTTATTAATTTACGTCCCCCAACGTTAATTCATATCGAACGATGAATGAAATGGATGAATTGATGCTCATATGCGCCCAGGTTCCATGGAGCTGAGAGTTACCCGACATTCATCTTTTAGGATAAGGGAAAATCCCGAAAAAAGTCTAATCTAGGTAACTCACCCTGACCGAGATTCGAAATCAGGACTTCTTGAACGTGAGGCAGACACGCTACCATCTGTACTACCGAGAAGGTCGATATTGATTTTGAAACAAAGGTTAGCTTATTTTATCTGTTCATAATTAATTACATCCAGAATCTTAGTATATATTTGAGGAATCTTTATGACATTTTGAGTAGAATAACTTTGGAAATTTTGTCGCCGACATTTAATAAAACGCGAAGGAATGGAATCAGAACTATACATGTGACAGGCAGCATAGTAAAGACGTAAGATGGGGAAATAGGTCTTTTCTGGCGCACCAGTGGTAGGGCCATTTAGCGGATTTTTGTATTTGTATTAGTGGACTATATGTTTAGCGGGGTTTAGTCAATTCTTGATTTGCTGTAGTTCTTGATCTTTTTGGGTTGGATTGGATTGGATTGTTTCAAGGGGACTTGACACCTCGACCAGACTGGTCTTTTGTACATATGCCCCAAGTGGGGCACCCCCGGGAGGGAAAATTAAGTAAGAGGAGACATGAAGCCGCCGACACCAAGGAGTCACTTTAGTACAGAGGGCGGGCTCCCTACACTTTAGTAGATAGAAACTCCTCGTCGGTGGGTTTAGGACAATCGTCATCCCACATACCTACATGACCGAGAAACAGTCAAGAGGCTGGTTTGGAGATTGGAGGCCCCTCCCAGGGCATGGAACTCCAGGCAGGCTGGCATAACCGTTATCCCGCCAGCCACGTTTCTTAATCGGCCTATTAGGCCGGCTCGGAGACAGGAGTCCATCTCGCCTGAGGGGAAAGTGTTCATCCCGCCAAGCACCGACGAGTATCTCGCCGACACTTCTACCCTGAAAGAAATCACTAGATGAGAGACGATGTGAAATCATAATGGAGGTGAAATGGAGTGACAGGAAATTCGGGGGATGTAATTAACCTACCCAGCATAGGGTAGGTAACCTAGTGACCTGGGAAAACCCTCGAAAAAACCCATGGGTCAGGTAGGTCGGCCACCGGAATCGAAACCGGACCTCCCGAATGCGGTCAGAGACGAAACCGCCTGAGCCATCCAGCTTGGCCAATACGTTCCTCGTCAGTTGTAATCATTTATTCTAACCCCTTAACCTAAATTAAGTATGTTTTGGTATCTATTCCTCTAACTTAATCTGGTGTTAATCTTAGAGTCCTTTACTACATCCCATAACATAACCTAAGCTGTTATCTTTCTTAACGTTCTCTATTCTAACCTCCTCAACCCAACATAAAGATGTTCCCTTCCACTCTGGTCTAAGTGTTTCGTCATTTGCCCTTAATCTAACCTAAGCATGTTTTTCCCCTTTATAGATCTAAGCCTCCACTTTAACCTAACCTGTTCCCTTTCTTAAGGTCCTCAAAAACTCACTCTGAGAAGGAACTGAATATAATTTGTCACACAAAAAAACGCACTGACTTCCTAATTGTGAGATCACAAGAATGCTCGCTTATATAGCCCCTGGAAATTTTGTCAGAACGTTCTGGAATGTTCTGGAGGAAAGAATAAGGGAGAATTTCAGAAGATTCTGGGTATCTGTCGATAGTGCTACTGCTGCTTATGCTGTCGAGAGCATTACAGCGTCTATTTATCTCTGTTTATCTTCCCAAATACTTGACGCCAAACTTGTGATAAGCGTGGGCCATAGCCGCTGCGTCACAGTATTCATAAACTCGGAAATCCGCTGAGTGCCTGAGAAGCTCGTAACACGATTTCAGTGATAATTTAGAAACTAGCACCAAACACTACTAAAGCTACTACGCCAAAACAATCTACTTGCATCTTGCTACAAAGTTTGTTTATAAGCTATGGAGATTATTCTGCAAACTGCTGGTTGTTTTGATCATCAGCTAATGATTAGTATGCAAGAGTCAATTGTGAATTTAGTTAAATGTAATTTAGTTTAATCAAATTGGAATGTTGCACCAGATTTGAATAATGCATTACTACGCTTGGGGCTCGACATGAATGTTTCGTTGTAATGGGAGGCGTTAAGTCAGACATAAGGGATTTTAATTATTTACTGGTACGAACAGTTATAAAGCAACGATGGCAAGCACAGAACTTCATGGTGGGGCTGATCAAAAGTGTGCACGCTCTATTTTGCGATGCTGTAATGTTATATGCGAAATAGGGATATAAGTAGGACTAGGAGGTTGAGGAAAAATACTTTTTTCCCTAATGTCAAGATGAGACCTAACATTAACATTTCCATGTTAACTATGGAAATGGAGGATTTTAATTTCCTTTTGCCCTTTTAATCTATTTTGTTATTTAAAAGTTCTTTTTGTGGCACATTTGTTTCGTTTAATAGCTAATTTTCTCCTGTTCAGTAAAGTGTAGCTCAAATTCCAATTTCTGATATGCACTCCTAGGACTGCTACAGCAGGTAACAGGTAACAGGACCCTTTCTACTGTGTTCAAGTCATTATCACCAGCAGAGAACCTAGTAAACCCTCTCTAAATATCCCATTAATTTTGACCAGCATTGTGACGACCTCGACCAGAGGGCAAGAGTGGGTAGATTGGTTTCATTGCAGTTTCATGTTTATTAAAGGAATCATAGCCTCAAACATGCCAAAAACTAAGCATAGTCCTTTTTTTCAATCTTTAGGTGCGTTTTGGGATATCTTAGGTCTTTTTTAAGGATTCTTTATAGACAATGTATAGGTCCTTAACTTCCCAGCCATAGATATAAAGTTATACCATTAAGTGTGACATCATCTTGTGACTATCACACCCCAGAAAGAAGGGATGAAATGAAGGAACCATGGGAGGCTAATATCGCAGGCAGACAAGCAACAGAGATTCGAGCAATTTCAGACTCGAGGAACCGTCCTACTGCTGAAGCTGACTAGATAGAGTTAAAAAATATCCGTTGACTAAGCACTCCTTTAGGTCCACGGGGAGTAATCTTTCCTTTGAGCAAGTATCCACACCATCTGTTCAGCACCGCCCCTACCACGAAACCTAGAAATATGTACACCTGAAAGATGAGAAGGAAACGGAATGAAGTAAAACATGGAAAGATATTCGTGATAGATGAGAAACTACGCTAGCATTGGCTTACCAACCAGGGAAAATCATGAAAAACCCAAGGTCATAAAGGGCATCAACGAGAATAGAAATAGGTATCTTCAGACTGGTAACATAACACGCTGCTTCAGAACCATCTCCGTCGTTTTCACAGTTGACGCAATACATTTACGCTGTAAAAGCCCTAACACAAATAAAATTTGACCCCTAAAATTTAATGGAAATGAGAGGAACAATTTTTTCATAAAGGGAATTTTATTTTGAAGCTATTAGGGGTTCAGTACAGGAGTTTGAGTAGATTTTGTAGTGAATAAAAACAGCTTTCTGCTTTCACTATCCTCCGAGATGATACACATTTGAACATTTAGGTGAAGAAATGCTATTGTTTTGAAGCAAACCATTCCAGTCCCTATGCTACTCCCTGTCTGTTTATCCTGTTACCCTGTGATTCAGTACAAGGCACTAGGCACATGTTTAGGAGTGTACCTTTATTGATGTTTTGTTTTACCGTCAGCAGAGATTGTAGCACCACACATCAGTTCCAGTGAGTGTGCATCCTTAATTGGTTGGAGTATATTTCGTTGCTACCCCGCTTCTGTCCACTAGAAATCGATTTATATGCAATTTTAGCCAATCAGAGCCATTAGGAAGTCTTCCCTATCTACAGTAAATATGTAATAAATGTTGGTTGCGCTTTGCTGCTATGAACACTTTAGTTACGATGTCAGTATAATTACAACATAGGGTATAAGTGGAGGAAGTTTCATTCGATTCAGAAAATTTGATGTCAAGGTTTCACGGGAAGTATTCGTTTTGTGATTCTCTTAATCCCCCTCGCAAAAGCATTTTTAGAAAATGTTTCTCTCTCTGTCTGTGCGTGTGCGTATGTGTGTGTGTGTGTGTGTGTGCAAAATACTTCTTATTATTCTTCTTTACCTAATCCCTAGTAGTAGTATTTGGGGATTCTTGTTCCTCTATCCCTTAAGGTCAGGCCTGAGGAACCGAAGCTCTGGATCCGATAGAGAACCACAATAGCTGATCAGCCCAATGCCTGGTGTGAGAATGAAGGAAGTGGATGATATATATGAGGGCGAGATAAATGATAGGACAGATGGTGATTAAACAATTGGTGGAGTGCTAACGGGGGAAACCGGAGGACCTGGAGAAAACCCGTCCCAGCGCCATGTTGCCCACCACAAATCTCACTTTGCGGCCGCCTGGGATCAAACCCAGGCCGCCTTGGTCAAAATACTTTAGATCTATTATAAGATATTTTGCATGACAAATAGATGTATATCTTGATTTTTACAAGAATCGCCTATGAAGTGTTCTTCTTGCAAAATGAATTTGTATACACTTGTTTAACTGCTAAAATGGACGAAAAATTAGTATATGAAGGATAGATATCTTTAAAACACGGAATTTGTTTGATATTAATGTTTTCGTGGCCTCGGTATTTGCGAGATATTTGTTATTAATGATCCGAATTTTGATTACTGTATCATTATTTAGAAGTCTTCTGTAATAAGTTATTTACGCAATTGTATGCAAAGCACGTGACATTTTAAGGTCAGAAACATTTTACTATCACCATTTCCTTTTGATATACTGTGCTAAAATTATAAGTGCAGATATTTGTATTGTTAACTCACAACAGTGTAATGAACAATGTTGCATCAATATTTTTGTAATATTCAGAAATAATTTTATTTAATAAGAGTAATATGTTTTCAAGTTGTGTTAGTACCTCCAAGTCGCCTGGCACACACAAGTGTTTATTTTCCTCCAGGTTTTCATGAGTGCTTAAGTAGAGCGGGTAGTACTCGCGAATAGGAAGTCGAGATCACTCGCACGAAACTAAAACAAACGAAGGAGTCAGTAACGGGTTCTTAGGTACTAAAATATTTATTTGTGTTACCTAAAACTTGAACTTTCATAGAAAAACAAATAAGATAGGAAGTTTAATTTAAATTCAATTCTTATTCTTGCATTTCCAGTACTTACATTCATTGCTTATTTTAATGTGTAAAAGTTCGATTGTCTTCTGCAAGGTTAAAGGCCCCATACGTAGGCCAGCAAGTCGGGTGTGAACACATGGAAGTGAACCGAATGAACTATATTGACAGACGTTATTCATTTCGCGACCCTACAGAAAAATCTGGTAGTAAATCATGTGATGTCCTTGCGGGACAACTGTTGAACGATAACATAAACACTAACACTATGAAGTGGATATATATTAAGCCACCAATTAAACTATCTGCCCATATGACCCTAACAATCTGATATTTGTAACGCTGCTATTGCTGCAATGTTTGTCTCAATTAAAATGAGTTCGATAAAAAAATCTTCATAGGAACATATTCATTAATAAACAATAAATGGTAGACGAGTGCGTTACATGTGAATATATAAGACAATAAGTAAAAACATCCTTTCGATACGATGCAACTTCTTTCAGGATATTTACGTTTGACCTGTGCAAATTCTGAAGATGTTTTTAAGGTATAATTTTAAGGTTAATATTTTATGAGTTTAGGAACGCATATGAAGTTTGTATTTGCTTGAGTACTACAGAAATTGAGGCTTATAAATATGTAGTTAATTTAATATCTTCTTCTTTATTTCTGATTTAACTTGGTGCCACCTTTTAACATTTGGCAAAGTCACGCCATTCCAGTTGGCGGCGAGAGCTCTGCCGCCGTTAAATAGTTTATACTTCTGTCAACAAATATTTTTATTATGTGAGTCATTTATCTAAAATCAGGAGTGATATAAACTTGTGCATTACGAGGTGCGTTCAAGCTATAACACCTCTTATTTTTTTCCTCACAAATTAATCACAAGAAAAGTGTGAAACTAGTGTCGCTTCTCAGCGTAATATCCCTTTAGTCGTACATATTTTTCACAACGTCGACGCCATGAATCCATGGCCTCTGCGAACGCTTCTTTAGGACTGTGTTGTGACCACTGGAAACTCGCGGAGACAATAGCGGCGCGACTAGTGAATCTGCGACCACGGAGAGTGTCTTTTATTGTGGGAAACAGCCAAAAGTCGCTAGGAGCCAGGTCAGGTGAGTAGGGAGCATGAGCAATCACTTCAAAGATGTTCAAAGAAACTCCGGCGTCGCGTTCGCCCTTGCGCTGGTGCATTGTCTTCATGAAAGACCATACGTCCGACCTTTTCCGCTCGTTTTTCAGGCAATGCTGGGAGGAGTTCATTCTTCAAAATATTTTGGTAGGACGCATCTGTCACCGTAGTGCCCTTTGGAATTCAATGAGTAAGGATTACACCACTGCTGTCCCAGAAGATGACCACCTTTATTTTGTCAGCACTGTCACCCGAAATTTTCTTGGTGGCGGTGAGTCTGTGTGCTTCCATTGAGCTGACTGGCGCTTCGTTTCAGGGTTGAAAAAGGGCATCCACGTCTCATCCATTGTCACACTCGATTGAAATAAAGTTCAATTTATGTCATCATCACGCGTCAACATTGCCTGACAATTTGCCGCGCGCGCAGACTTGTGATCATCTATCAGCATTCGTGGCACCCACCTGGAAGACACTTTTCGCATTTTCAGATCTTCATGCAGGATTATGTGCACAGATCCCACGGAAATGCCAATTTTGGAGGCGAAGTGTGCAAAGCTCAATCCGCGATCCTCCAAAACAACGTTCTCCACTCGCTGGATCATGTCGTCAGGCCGGCTGCTGCCGTGACTGTTTTGGTTTGTTGTCACCGTATGTTCTTCTTTCATTGAACTGTGGCATCCAGGAACACACATTAGACACATCCATGGTGCCATCACCACATATCTCACTCAACTGGCGATGAATTTCAATAGCTGTCCCACCACGAAAATGGAGAAAACGAATGATTACGCGTTGCTCTTGCACTGAAAACGTCGCCATTTTAAGTATCAACAACGCCCTAGCTCTCGTCGCTGCCACTAGTGTTCTATGCACTATACAGTGCTGCCATCTCTGTCACGCACTCACAAAGAGTCCACGTTTATTTTAAAAAATACCGGAAGTTCCTATCTGGTCCCAGCACTTCGTGCTTCAGTTGCAACATAAGCATACTAAATAGAAAACGCGTGGTAATCAAAAGTGTTCCGCTAATGCAGTAATCATGTGTAACTATTAAAAAAGGTCAGGACCATAATGAGTTAATACTGCAATTTTATATGTTATTGCGGGAAAATGAAGGTAAAAAAAAGCCATAAGAGTAAGCTTTCTATTCCAAAACGTATTGAGTGTGCAAATATGAGTTTTAATTCTCTGTGCTAGAATTTAAATCGTTTCCCGATTAAATTACCATTCCATATAGAACAATAACAAGAGCAGCACTTTATGTGTAGGTATTGCCAGTTTAATTAAATCTGAATTAAGGAAAACAATGTGAAATGAAGAAAAAGAACCTAGAGGGAACGCGGAATAGGAAGGAAGAATTTGTTAGCCACAGGAATAAACTTGTGCACTCCACCACGAGTTTGTGCCGGAAAGCTGCGTTATCGACGCGTGAGAATTTACACACTTCGCCACACAGAACCAAAGCGGCTTCAATTTCTTCGCGCTGTTATCCCATAGAATCGCAAAGTCTATTTATTGTAGTAAGTTGTTATGGTGCCGCTCTGAGCAACAGTGTTTTATTATGTAAATACTATTAACGTGCTTCAGCAATAACAAGGAAAAGTAGTGGTTATGACACTGAAATATTATGTTTATTTCATCCTGAACTAAATGTACCTATTATTATTATTATTATTATTATTATTATTATTATTATTATTATTATTATTATTATTATTATTATTATTATTATTATTATTATTATTATTATTATTATTATTATTATTATTATTATTATTATTATTATTATTATTATTATTATTATTATTATTATTATTATTATTATTATTATTATTATTATTATTATTATTATTATTATTATTATTATTATTATTATTATTATTATTATTATTATTATTATTATTATTATTATTATTATTATTATTATTATTATTATTATTATTATTATTATTATTATTATTATTATTATTATTATTATTATTATTATTATTATTATTATTATTATTATTATTATTATTATTATTATTATTATTATTATTATTACTATTATTATTATTACTATTATTATTACTATTACTATTATTATTATTATTACTATTACTATTACTATTATTATTATTATTATTATTATTATTATTATTATTATTATTATTATTATTATTATTATTATTATTATTATTATTATTATTATTATTATTATTATTATTATTATTATTATTATTATTATTATTATTATTATTATTATTATTATTATTATTATTATTATTATTATTATTATTATTATTATTATTATTATTATTATTATTATTATTATTATTATTATTATTATTATTATTATTATTATTATTATTATTATTATTATTATTATTATTATTATTATTATTATTATTATTATTATTATTATTACCCTCCCTGACTACAATTCTGTGGACCAATTCCCTCCCCCCAGAGTTTGATAGACGTCTTGTACCCCATTCTTCCACTTTAATCTCGGACTTCGTTTACTTCTGTATCCATTCTCTCATCTTATAGTGAACAGTCCTTTCGTCGGATGACTTGTGTTCATTCTCGTCATATGACCAGCCAACTTCAGCGAGTTGATTTTGGTTTATCTGAATATATCGGTTCCTTATAGCCTTGTAACCTGTATACCGCATGGTTGCACCTCTCTTACCTTGTACTGCTCCAAATATATATATATATGCCTGCATATTGTTCTCAAAAATAGACCTAATCTGCCTTTATCGTGTTTATACTGCATCCATGTTTCTGAGGCATATTAATTGCTGTTAGTCGTGCATACATCTGTTGAAATCCACTGTAGCACACAACCGCCTCTAGAATCCGTGTACTTTCTATAATACCCTACAACACTCCAAAAATGCGATGTCGAGATTTAATTAGATATTTGTCTCGAGGCCCACTGATCCCTGAATAAAAAGTATTTTTAGAAAAACCTCCTCGTGTTTGCATGTGTCTGTAAACAGTATAACCGACAAACGAACGTTTGGTTAAATATCAAACCTGGCATTTAAATTCTGCATATTCCAAGTATGTAACACGAAGATTTTCACCAAAATCTCGCTGTCTTAAGCCACACATCCAGTGTAGGGGTTCAATTTTGACGTTGACGTTCAAATTTTTTAAATTTCATTTTTTTTGCAAAAAATATCGCTAAAATATCACATGTTTAAGTTATATTTGCAACAAATGACATGCAATACATGCATTTTCTACGAATACACTCTGAGGTCGTCTTCATTGTGAATGGTTTGCAAAACTTGTAAACCGTA
The DNA here is from genome assembly GCA_030765055.1 of Mantis religiosa. Classification (NCBI taxonomy): domain Eukaryota; kingdom Metazoa; phylum Arthropoda; class Insecta; order Mantodea; family Mantidae; genus Mantis; species Mantis religiosa. The sequence goes on along the minus strand of CM060950.1, from coordinate 265,494,503 downwards.
AAAGATACACAACATTTAACCATACTACGGTAATAATGTAGATCTTGCTAAAACACACAATTTATAATAAATACATTCTTGTGAAATTAACCAGTTCTAAGATATTCCTTGATGTAATTTGAACTTTGTAAAGGTTACGCTTTTCTCATATGGGAGGTCGTTATTCATTTTTCACCCCTGCAAAGGAGAATTGAATCGGACTTCACATAGCGACTTGCTCTTATAAGATTTATCTCGTTTAAAGGCTACTGTTTGCCTTTATTCCCATTATATCTGCAAAGAAATGTGCTATAAAACCATTGGAGCAGATGAAATAAATAGTTTTTATACAAATAGTTTGTTGAAGAATCATATGAATTGGACACATATTTTTTTAAATTGGTTTTTTAATGTTACCATAACATCTGATCCAAAATATATAAAATTTCAGATACTATGTGATTTTTGTTAAAGCATGCTTCAAAACACCGTAACATTATTAGGCTTATGTTAAAGGAAATAATAATTTGAACTTACCAAATCTCTAAATTTGACTCATTTTTTCCCTCCGAAAACGCTAACAAATTATTGGACGTTTCGTCGCATAATGTCTTACTAATAAATATTGGTTGTGAGCTGTAAGGTTCTGTCTTCGAGTATTAAAGATACAGATCATTGTGTAGCTAAAAGGGATCAAGTAAACTTTGATTACCACGATAAACCTCCGAATACCCTTTAGCTTCGGACATCTTGTGGCAACATCACAAAGTTACTGTTTCTGTCAACTTGCACACGTCAAACACACAAAAATGCATAGCTTATACGAATAATAGCTAACTAAAGCGATTTATTTAATTGTTGTCTGTAACGTGAAAAGAAAGAAAAAATCTGATGCTTGACTTTCTCTACCCACTAACATTTATTGTTATAAACTTCTAAAGGCTATTCTTTCGTAAGCGTATTATTTTCTACATGTACACAGTAATTATTGCATTCCACCCAAAAATTCGACACCGAGGTTTCGCCGAAAATGTATCTCTTGAGGCTTCTTGAAAAAAATTTAAAAATAGCTTTGTGTGTCGTGCGTGTATCTAAGCAGCTTAACTTGAAAAGTTGGTTAAATACCAAACTTTAATGTCTAAGTTCAGTACCCTCCAAAGATTTTCAAATAAATCTCCACCAAAAACTATACTTCACATACAACCTTTTTGAAATTTTTTATTTTATAAAATATGTGTTTAACATTTGTATATCTTAAATTTTCTGGGAATGGCTGTGAAATCACATTCATTCCAAAAGGGACTGTTGTGATCTTGTATAATGGTAAATATTAAACAACACCTATATGGAAATTGGTAGCACAAAAGTGTACACGTCCTTAAACACACAATTTATTTCAAATAACCCTTTTGTCGCATAAGCCATTTCCGAGATACCGTCATTAATGATTCGATATGCTCAAGACTATGAGGTTTTTTTTAAGCCTGTTTGTCTGAGTGGCTCAGTTGGTTAGGCGCTGGTCGACTGAACCCAAGGTCGCTGGTTCAAAGACAGCCCAGACTGATGGTTTTAAGTGTGCTTAAAAGCGACAGTCCTATGTCAGCAGGCACACTGGAAATGAAATGAAATGTGTAGTGTTTAACGCCCGCTTTTACTACATACGGCACCGCAGGCGGTGACACTGATGATGCATGGGATGAAGATGGAGCACCGGTGGAATGAGATGGCGGGGGAAACCGGAGGTCCCGGAGAAAACCCGCCCAACGCCGTGTTGTCCACCACAAATCTCACTTTGCGGTCGCCTGGGATCGAACCCGGGCCGCCTTGGTGAGAGCCAAGCGGTCTAACCGCTGAGCCACGGCGTGGCCCGGCACACTGGGATCTAGAGAACTCATGCAGGACGAAATTTTGGCCAGCCGGAAATTGACAGCGTTGTTAACGAACAAAAAGTATTAAAATGGTTTTAACCCCTGTCAATTTTCAGTTGTTTCTCGAGGCTACATGGAATGTTAAGATCAGCATATAGCTTCCAAATTTTTAACATATTACTATCACTGTTTCTTTGTATTTGCATGTAACCGAGTGTGCAATATGGCACTTCCGTAAAGGTGTATTTCAATTAAGATTAACCAGATAGAAAATTAAAATGTATTAAGTATAATATGTATCATTATACCCACCAACACACGATAAAGGACAAAGAAAGTCTAGTGAAGGTAAACACATCTCTTTTTATTTTCGGTCTGTAAATATTTATCTCAATTATTAAACATTTTGTTGTAGATGAAAGAGGAAGTCGTTAGTTAGGTGTTCCAAAGCGGATCGCAGTAGTTTTAAAATTCCATGTTATTTTCATGACGTAGCGAGAAACAGGAACAGTAACAGGAATATAAAAAGGTTACAAATTTTCGAACAAATAAATATTTACGAGTATCCCTGGAAAGACTGATGCCACTAAAAGAAGTTAACCCGCCTCGGTAGCGTTGTGGTAGCGTGTCTGCCTCACGTTCAAAAGGTACCCAGTTCGAATCTCGGTCAGGGTGAGTTACATGGAGAAGGTTTTTTTCGGGGTTTACCCTTATCAACCTTATCCTGAAAGACGAATGTCGGGTAACTGTAAGCCCTATAGGCCCTGGGCTTATTTGAGCATCACATCACCCATTCCATTCATCGTCCGATATGACTAAACGTTGCAGGACGTAAATTTAAACACAAAAAGAAGTTATTTGAAATAAATGTGTTGTAAAGAGATGTAAATTATTTCTGGATAAGCTTTTTTCTATCTCTTAACGTTCATCAAATACCTCCCGGGTGAAGTGGATTTCATAGGCTATTTCTAGCAAATTTAGGATATGCATTTTACTTGTGTCCAGTAGAATACTAAACATGTGGTACATATTTAGAAAAAATCATTAGTGCCCTTTTTGAGAACATAAACATATTCAAAGAATGTTCCACGGAAACGGTAGCTTCGGGTGGGGATGTTTCTTGAAAAATCTTAGTATCGCATATTTGGTAGATACTAAAATTAAACACAAAGTTTGGTATTTGTCCGACTTTTATTTGTTGAGTTATGCCCTTCACACATGCACGCGCACACACACATACACACTAACCCACGGACCATTTTTTAAAAATGTGTGCCGTTATCCATGAGTGGGGCTCACAAAACGCACTTCTGGTAGCTTTTCTACCTGTTATATAAGTACATGTTAGAGAAAGTGCAGTTATAGGACAGGAAGGACATTTAAATTCTGCTTGGGTCTAACATGGTGAACATGGTCTAAACGACCTCTTTTGTTACATGGGTTTGTACCTGAGGCAAATCAGTTACACGTACAATAAATTATGAGATGCGTACAAAAGATAATTCTACAAGGCACGTTTCTTTACAATATATTTTTGTCTAGAAATGATTCTGAAATAGACAATAAGTGCTTAATTGTAAAAGGCAGAAACATATGTTTATTCGTGCTATATAAAGAAAAGAAAGAAAGTAAAAAAAAAAGGAGAAGGAAAAGGAAAAGAACGTTCACGCATATCCGTCAGTTGCACTTAAGTTTTGGGAAAGGACACATTTTCAAATTATAGAACATTTCGAAAACCTCTTAACTTGGACATAAGCTGTATATTTCAATGATCTTTGCACTTTTCTACAGCAAGACTTTGTCTATACCTCACGATTTTCTAGTTATACAAATTATTTAAAATGAGGAAGGCTTTACAAGCTCTTCACACAAATTTATGATATACCTGTAGTTTGTGGCAACATTTCAAGTGCATTATATTATCATCAAGGGATTTTGCAAACAAGTGAAAAATCATCAAAAACTTCACGTAGTTTGGGTTGAGGGATTCTTCAACTTTTAAATCTTTGTCTGAGATGATGGAACTGTGAAAATATTAAATTAGTTAATGCGATATTTCGTTTTCATGCTGTTTAGAGAGACTCGCACATACATACGAAACCTTTTCTAAAGATGCTTATGTGTTTAGTGAACCACGGACATACAATATTTTCTCATACGTCAGCAGTAGAGGAAGTAAAAGCTTATTTGATTTTGAATGAACAAATGAGAAGTTGTGAATCATTAATTTTTCATGTGACTCATATTTGTCACGAGTTATATGAATAATGTTCCTGTCCTGTCCGATTTAGTTCCAATTGACTCGCGAAGATCGCAGGTGAATGTACTTAATTGTCTCTGCAAACAAAGGATAATGATTAGTTATGAATGCATGGTGAATAACAAGAACCTTTTGAGATGAGGCGGTCCGGCCCGTAGCGAACCACGTCGAGCTCTCCCTTGTGCTCAACGCCTCACAATTAAGGATTGGTGGCGTGAGGAGGTTAAGGAAAGGGAGATTGTAATCGGTTCGAGGTGACATGTAGCTCCCGCACGAGAACTCTCATCTGTACTTCAGGAGTGGGTGCGTCCTGACTGGTTGTGGGTTAATGATGACACCTCGGATCTGGTACACAGAAATTTATTCTAGTCCTTAGGCTCCTACGCTCGCCACCGTAAGGTCGTCGTCGGTGTGGTTGCTGAGTTAAGCGTCACTGTCAATATTGTGATGTGAAACACGGTAGCAGTAGCACTGCGCAGTCGAATTGGATATATTTATCGTCCTCCCTATACATTACTCGTTGTGCTAATTCTCACTGGAGAGATTGTTAAATATTGCACCTTGTCTCTGTGCATGGCGCGGAAGTATACTCCTTAGGCGGCGCCGAATACGCGTCCGTCTCACGTAGAACTGAGGACTGAAGTGTCTTACTAGCAAAACCTAATTTCCGCCATCACTTTGAATTACCCACACTCTAGGTATTTCTCGGAGTTTGCAAAATCACATGAACAAATATCAATTTTCTGTTGGCTCTTAACTATCACCACTTGAGATCAGTTTTGTACCTTACATCAGAGACGCTTTCTCTAACGGTCTGTTGCAAAAATTTATGCTAAGACATGTGCTCTGCGCGACGGTCAAAATCTTATATCCTGTTGTCAGAAGCACGCATGAGATTTTAACAATGGGTTGTTTTCCGACTGGAAGGCACCAAATTTTCCTTGAGGGCAAAACAGACAATAGAATAGGGCTGTTGTTTACAGAAATTGCAAAGGGAGTTTACTGACTTTCATAGAGTGGCCTTGTCATTGTGGCGGTCTGCGGAGTACATGCTAGCATTATGGCATATGTCTATTCTGGTATACGTCATTTATTTATATTTATAAATCTATCTTTATTTATATTTATTCGTTTGTGGCAATGTGTTTCTGATATCAGGGTATATGTCGTCTTAGTGTTCTTAGGTGACAGGGGCTGCGTCAGAGAATAGTAAGTAAATGTCTATCACCAACCTGACTTCTGTATTTCTCAAGTCACTAACATTATATTGAAATATGATTTCATATTTTGAAAACGGTGACTGTAACTTCAATGATTCAGGTGGAAAATAGTGTGGCAACGCAACTGAAAAGTAATCACATCTTAATTGAATGACATTCTTACTCATTGTTCTACAGACACTCTTCCAAAACCGTATCATTTAACTATTGTTTGTTAATCCTCATATACGTGTACAAAAATAATTCATTACATTTCGAGTCAACAGGGATACGAGAGGCTGAAGTGATAATCAAATATTTTAAAAGTGAGTCTTATTTTATGACTTTGAAATTATCATTTTGCACAACTAGTATTATAAAATTAAAACCAATAACAACGAAAATCTCGAGTGTGCATACTTCCACAAACAAATGCTTTTATGTACATTGAGTTTTTTAAGTAGAAATGTGTTTAAATGTTTGTGCACTGAGGTTTTGTCCCTCGTTTACAAAATTCACTCAAAAATGAAGAGGATTTCAAAGGCTATTCACAGAAATTTCTAGATGTACTTTACTAGTCTTATAAGTAGGCCAAACATAGCATACCTTAATCAGAGTCCTAAGAAACATTTTCAAGAAAATACAAACTAACGAAAACGTTTTCATGTAAAGGACCGTTTGAAGTGGGGGTGTTTTACTGATATATACTTGTCAAGGTGTCGTATACTTGGCATATACTAAACTTAATTGCGAAGTTTGGTATTTATCTAAAAATTTATTTGGGGACTCAAAACGTGTGTTTGCGGTGAAATCTGGTATCGAATTTTTGGTAGAGCACAATATTTATTTTTTACAGATATAATTAAATTTTTCAAATTCGATGAGGGAAAAAAAAGATAATTTTAATATAATCTGATACACAAGACGCAATAAACAAAATTTCCATTATATAATTAAAATCGAATAATACAAAATCCCTTCACGGAAAATAAAATGGTTGTTGTCCTGGTTGTTTGATATCCAGAACCGACCAGTCCAGGAATAGCTTGCGTTTAATTACACGGTCTGTGTGGCTCAGTTGATTAAGCGCCGGCCTATTGTTTCTGAGGTTGCGGCTTCAAACCCGTCTAAGAAAGTTTTTTGGCATGTCATGAAAAACTCCTGCTAAGCGAAACTGCGGCACACCTGCAGCACTGATGTGATCCTGGCAATTGACAGTATCTTTAGCACACAAAACATTTATGTGTATAAAATCTGGAATGATTATGGTATTTTGGGAATATTTCTATATCTGTGTTAAGTCTCTAATTCAGTGATCCAAATATTACGGTTCTTTCCAAACCTGTACAAAGGTTTGGATTCCACTACCGAAGTGAGCACCGTATTAACTTGTGCTACCTCCTAGGACCAGTTGCATAGAAGAAACGATTTAATGGAAGCTGCCAAAAAGTGAACATGGCTGACATTACACTTAAGTGCAGTACTGCCAACCTTACAATAGATATAACTGTTTCCAAAGCACTCGGTATATTATGTGGAAATGGGACATGCATTTCTCATTACTCACCTATCCTTACAACTGTGTAACTTAAAACGGATGATGTAATTGTTCATAAAATGTATAAAAGTTAAATTATACAAGTAACTTTATCAACACAAGCCAGTTAATAGATATATTTGATATAGAGGAAGACTGTTTCATAAGGAAGCATATTTTGCATTCAGGTTCATCCCACAAGTGAGGGTCAATTAAGTAAGCACTTTAACACTTCCAAATAAGCGCACACATGTAACACAATGGCGTCTATACAGCTAAGGATTCCTTGTTTTAAGGATATGTATGACTGAAATTTCATGAACATTTTCAAAAAATCACCTTTTCCTCTTTTTAGTCTATAAAATAGTGTAAGCCTTCCTGAATCCAAAGAAAGCTTAGATAGCATCCGCAAGCCATCTTTAAATGCGCTAATCTAGTTCGAATGTTACATGAATGCTAGTATTAGATATGAATTGTAATTCTTTACCCTTGTTTTCTCGCTATTGAAAATTTCATCATTTTTAATAATTTAAAATGCTCCTTGCGTCGCAGTTTTAGTGGTAGACTAATGAAACTTGCTACACACGTACATAGAGACACAGTGAATAGAAATTGTCCTGACTTTTTTTTTCGAGATGCATTTTAAGCACACTTTCTTTGCTTCAAAACACAAAAAAATCAAATGTTGGGAACAAAAGCCATATTCATAGCTTTAAAAATTTCTGGAACATGAAGTTATTGAGGCAGAGAGAAACTAGGGCAAATTAAAGAAATGGATGTATTGGGAATCTGTTGTTAAAATATTAGACCAAAATTTATATTATTTTGTCGCAAGGGACTTTTTAGGTGACGTAACCGAAAATAAGTAAATTTGACCATATTTTCCAAAATATAAAGGTGAAATTGACAAAATTTGAGCTGATCATATTTCTATTAAGTCACACCTGTGGTATAAACCTTAAAAAGCTAGCATCTATTAGTTTAGGATTTCAAATTTTCAGTCGCAGGTATCCTTAAACAGAATAGATCACCCACGTAGAGACCTACAAGATGGTGCCTGTGTTAACAACATAATCTAACATTCACCAAGTGCATGATTTAGGAGCAACTGGTGGTAGTGATGTCAACTTTACGGACTAATAAATATCCCCAGATATACCCATATAACACAGTACAATTTAGCGCTTAACCCGGAAGGACGTTTGGTATAATAGTACCTACCAGTGTCCTCTGAGCATCGCGAGGAAATTGAGGAGCTTAAGATAGGTAAGCGACCCTGGTCATGAAAGCCAACTTTCCGGCTGAGGGTGCCGAGATGCTGACCACATTTGGATGATCGCTTACCTCTACCTTGTGGGTGTGAGGCCGGCGGTCGGGTTGGCAGACCATGGGCTGTCGCGCCATGGTTTATACACTTATTATTATTATAATATCAGCACAAGATACAGCTTTACACAAAAGCTAAGGTTATAGACTCCCATACTCTTACGCTATTGGAATCAGTCACAATGTCTGTGCCTACATTTTGAAGAGAGTAGCTACAAAATTATAAATGTGGATTCGAACACGCATAGTTCACAGTACCACAAAGGGTTTTGATAAATAATAATAATAATAATAATAATAATAATAATAATAATAATAATAATAATAATAATAATAATAATAATAATAATAATAATAATAATAATAATAATAATAATAATAATAATAATAATAATAATAATAATAATAATAATAATAATAATAATAATAATAATAATAATAATAATAATAATAATAATAATAATAATAATAATAATAATAATAATAATAATAATAATAATAATAATAATAATAATAATAATAATAATAATAATAATAATAATAATAATAATAATAATAATAATAATAATAATAATAATAATAATAATAATAATAATAATAATAATAATAATAATAATAATAATAATAATAATAATAATAATAATAATAATAATAATAATAATAATAATAATAATAATAATAATAATAATAATAATAATAATAATAATAATAATAATAATAATAATAATAATAATAATAATAATAATAATAATAATAATAATAATAATAATAATAATAATAATAATAATAATAATAATAATAATAATAATAATAATAATAATAATAATAATAATAATAATAATAATAATAATAATAATAATAATAATAATAATAATAATAATAATAATAATAATAATAATAATAATAATAATAATAATAATAATAATAATAATAATAATAATAATAATAATAATAATAATAATATAGAAAAAGCGTATTGTTAAAACAATGTAAATTTCTATATAAGTTTAAACAAAATAAAGCCGTGGTTATGTATCAAGCTGGTCATGCGTACTCACAGTGTGTATATGCATATCTAAGGAATAAAACTGCATCGTACACTTTTTGCCAAATTTATATCCTAGAAGAACCCTTTCAATATTTATTCGGAGGTCATACAACCAGCCCTAAATGATGGGTTTGGATTGGATTAGTGTGGATTGTTCGGAGGGGATTCTTCACCTCGACCAGACTGGTCTTTTGTGCCTATGCCGCAAGTAGGCATCCCCAGGAGGGAGGATGAGGTAAGAGGAGACAGAGAGCGGCCAACCCCAAGGAGTCACTACAATACAGAGGGTGGTCTCTCTACACGTTACTAGATAGAAACTCCCTGGCGGTCCAGGACTTTCGTCATCCCGCCTACCATGGCCCCGAAACAGTCACGGGTGGTTCGAAGACCGGAAGCCAACCCCCTTCACCGAGCAAGGAAGACTCCAGGTAGGTTCGTACAACCATCATCCATCAGCCGCGTTCCTGGGTCAGAGCATATCATCCCGCCATGCACCGCCGAGACTCCGCCGACGCCTCTACCCTGAAAGAAAACACCAAATGGAAGATGATATGAAATTATAATGGAGGTGAAATGGAGGGACAGGAAATTCCGGGGGATGTAATAAATCTAACCAGCATTCGCCTAGGAAAACCCTCGATAAAACCCTCCTGAATGCGGGCCATAGACGAAACCGCCTGAGCCATTCAGCTCGGTTAAATGATGGGAATGAATCTTATTCTTCGTCTTTTGTTGTAACAAATGTTGTAACGTTTGTATAGACCTATTGACTTCTATGCATTTATTGAAGACCTTGCCTTAGGAAAGGACTGATGGTGTTCTAGCTTGTTTTCTGTAGATATACGACGTTTTATTGAATTCATTTTATTTTTTTTTTATTTTTAGGAATGACAGAATACATTTACTCATTCATATTTACAGATTTGCAGTGAATGATTCCAATTAAAGAAAAAATTCACTCATCTAGCCGGGAATCGAATCTGGATTGAGAAGCTGCTCAGTCAGAGAACGTTAGGTTCTGCATGGATAGTAGTAGTTCATGGTTTCCGTGAAAGTCTTTATGCAGTACTCACTGTAATGAAAAACAATTCCTCTTACCTTCAACATTTTTATAGGTTCCTGTTCATGCTGTACGATTTTAAAGTTCCTAGCGTGACAGTAGTGGCATTTGAATGTAACATGTAAAATAGATATAATAGTATCTAAAGTACATCTAAAGTACATTGAAATGGGACATAAGATGTTTCAAAGCCTCCTGTGGGACTAAAATTTAGCCAATATATGAATATAAACTTGCAGATTATTAGTGAAGAAACTGAAAATGTGGTTTTCTTTAAATTTGGCTTAAGATTTCTTCTTCTCCAAATTATACTGTGAATTAATGAGAAATTATTTAATTTATTACCTTTCGTTTGTACGTCCAGAATAAGAAAACGTATTTGTTGGTATGATCTGGAGACGTTTTGTGAGAAAAGTACAACGTACAAATATTTCTCTCGTTTTAATGTATTGAATGATATGTGCTATTCTTAGAACATATAAATATAAATAGATTATAAATGTATCATATAATCCATATACCTAATATAAAATTAAACTTATTTGTTGGAAAGACTGCCGTTAAAACTTAAAAAATAGAACACATAATTACCGTTTTAGTTTCTCTGCAATTAGCTAAGGGTAGAAGTGCATAGCATGGCGTTCTATTAACAGGTTTCAAATTTAATTTCACTGTCGGTTTCTTGAAGGAAAAAAATGTGTATGTATATTAACGACTTTAACATTCTCTTTACCTTAATCACGATAAATGCTCACAAATGTTTGAAATTAGGCGATGTAACCTGGAGATGTAATTCTCAGATGTCGTGAGTTTGTATGAATGCTTCAGCAGTATAAATCTAAACATATAACTACGTATATTTCGGAAGGTCTAATGCTACGATAAAAATAATTTGACATCGATTGCGTATTGTAAAGAACTGTGCGTTTTTTCCGTAGTGAGTTTGTATTATTCTTATAGATGTATATAGATGTATATATATGTATATATAGATGTATTCATAAGCAATACTCAACCAAATAGTTAATCTTGCGGGTCATTTACATAAAATTATAATTTATTCATAATTGGGGCATATTAAACATATGATATTTTAATCAAAATTATTGACAGTTTTTAAGAATGTAATAAAAACATTTTCTATATAAAGATTGGTTTGTGTTTGGGAGAAATTTCACAGTTATCTTTGCACCATCTCCTTATATGTTTGAATGTGAACGTGTTAGCTTCTACGCAGATGGGCACACATACAAAATTTCTCTAAAAATGTTTTCTTCATATTAAAAACTAGCTAGCTTACCCAACGGTGTTCAGTTAACCTTTAAAAACCTCGAACGATAATTTAATTCATTTCATTTATATCTTATTATGAAATTGTACAATTGTACCTTAGTACCAAACGTTCCCCTTTACCTGTTACAACTGGAATTTTGCACAGCCCATGCTATTCCTAATAACGAATAAGCAATGAAAATCTCTGGATATTATAACAAAAGGATATGAGACATTGGCGGAACGTTTTGACTTCTTTAACCTTCCTCTGATAACCTGTAAGTGACCTATGGGCGTAGAGGTTCCCTCTGTTGGAATGGTCGAGTAAGGTTTAGTTAACTACAGAATACGAAATTTTAAACCTTTACACCGTGTCTCTGATACTATAGTTATGTAATAACAATAAGCTATATTAGAGGAATAAGTTTTAAATTATTAATTATAAAATATCGGTTTATTAATTTCTAATTTTTCCCTTTGTTCAAACATTTAGTATGCTCTGCTTATGGACTTGATTATATAATAATATACAAAGGAAGTAAATTAAGATATTCTTATATAAGGACTATTAAAGTAATTGCAAATTACACTAGCCTTATTGGTAGATTCGATTCTCTTTTGTTTGTTGTATTTTATTTTATTGGTTGCTAAATTGTAATCCCATCCGCATTCCCCCCCCCCCCCTTCACACACACTCTTTTTTCCTTGGAAAGAAATATCGGTAATATTCCTTTTATTTTACTTGTATTTTCTATGGAGTAAAACAATATTTGTTTCTTTATGGCAACCTCAAGGAAAAGTAAACGCTTTTTCAATAGTATGTGCTTGTATAATGACAAGGTGTTCGCATTCTAACATATAAGCTTTGTAAATCAGTTTTAGTATTTTAGTAACATACATTTGAATTAGAAGGTAATTTAACAGTTCATGTATATAAGGAAGAATAGGGATTTTCAACAACGAAAGGATTTTCAGATTCAGTTGATTATGATATTAGTATACATAGATATCTAAAATATTTATTTCCAATGAAACAGTAAATATAATTTTTGGGTGAAATGCAATGACACGTATCATAGCAATTCTGTTGTTAAGAAAGGATAAACTGAACTCGTTTCCGCTGTTTGCCTGAGAGAGGAGCACGTGGATGGTTCTTGGGTCGATGTTACACCGAGTGTGTGGTGTTGCTAAGACGACGGCAATGGGAGTGTGTACTACTGCCGTACTACGACGCTACTACGACAGATACTGCTGCCAACTTGCTGGCAATACCAAGAGTCGGATCATTGATCCCAGGAAGGCGGCGCCAGCGCTGCACCCCCTCCACAAAATAAACCAAAAGGAAGCATGAAAAATAAGGTAAAGTTGGTGCAAAACCGCTTCAAGTAACTCCCCTACGTGATCCATTTTAGCTCCAAAACGGTAACCGCTTGTTTGGCTCCTAAAAGTGGATACGTTCTGGCATTTCCTGTATCCTGTACCGGTTTCCATTCTGAGCGCACTATTATAAGCAGTTCGACTCCGAGAAGTCATGCCTTGTAATCACGCTGATGCAGACGTTTTCTCTGTACTAAGAGGTTACCTACTGGCAATTCTTTTCATTGAAATGAGACCCTTCACTTCTTCTGAATTTAATATAATATAATATAATATATATGTGAAATTTGCTAAGAGATATGAAAATGTTTCGCTTAATATCTTTTGCATTTTTATTATACCTAAATCTTGTACCTCCAGCTATAATCCTTCTTAAATTAAAACAACCCTATTGAAAACACATGGGAGGGGACAGAGAGAGACAGAGATATTTTAACGGAACACTCTTAGGCTGCTGGTTGCTGGAGAGAAATTCATGAGAATTTATAGAGGGGAGGACCGGAAGCCTAAGACATAGACCGTTGTTTAATGGTCCATAATCATTTAGGTTCACTGCATTTAACTTTAAACTATACTTCCCACAATTTCTTTTTTTTTTTTTTTTTTCAGCAGCTTAAAAATTTCTTAGGAGCATAGTTTATAACTTATTACCTGGAACATCTGAGGACAACTTCGGAGATTATAAAATTTAAAAATTGTTGCGCGCATGTTAAAAATATTTAATTGTTTAGTTGAAGTTATTTGTCATAACTTACAATTGAAAAAGGTGAACAATTCAATAACATGCATGCCAGATTTTCTCTTACACTAATTGAAATTAAGAAATGTTAACTCAATAATTTAAGGACATTAATCGTTCTTTCACACTAGCTGTGTGTAGGTTATGGTTTTGATACGTGATTCAGACTGAAAAATCCAATGCCACAGCTGGGATTTGATTAAGAGCAACCAGACAGAGATCGGGAGATCTGTGTTTCAAATTCGGCTATGGCATTTAATTTTTCAGTCTGACTCTATCTATTCAAATCCATAATTTAAGTTTGTATGCCAAACTAAATTAAAAAACTTGACAGTGATAGGATAAACCGTGGAATCCGAACAGCATTTTATATTACCACACCAAAAAGGTGATTAATTATGAACAAAAAGTCAATATCTTAACAACCCTTTGACATACTCGTAGCTCGTTCAAATGGTGGTGCACTATATGTTTTTTTTTTTTTTTTTTTTTTTTTTTTTTTTTTTTTTTTTGTTCTGAGTATGGGGCAAAAGCATCAAAGCAATTAGAACTATAATTTGTTTTTAATTTTCAGACATAGGTACACCTTAGATACACCAACCGCCTTAGGCTCGGGATTTACAGATACTCCATTTTCTTTTACTAGTGATTATGACCAAACAAAGTGCAATTGTGCATTGATTTAGAGAATTAATTTGTAAAACTCGGGCTTATTATCTAAGTTAATAAAATAATAGAAATGCAGAAACAAAGTACAAAATCAAATAGATTCAGAGCACTGTCACATTATAAATTAATCTTGCTTTCATATAAAAGCTTATAATCTCACTAAAATAAATGTTTAAGAATTATTTTTGTCTAAATGGTTAAAAAAATACTCCTTAAATTTTAAATTTATGAAAAAGAATTATATCTAAAGCCAGATTGTATGTTATATATAACATTTCCCCAGCAGTATTATTGATTATTATATTACATTATACACCTATAAACTTCATGCAATTATATCCACCGTACCCTCAGCATTATTTCACAAAGTATACTGAAATCGTTTTCGGGATATAGCTCTGCCCAAAAGAAACTGTCAATTAGCTGGTTTGCTTCGTATTGTGATGGAGTTTTTAAAAAATCAAATTTTAATGGGGCTAAGAATGCTATTTAGGATCCATAATTTTATTATTTAACAATAAATTACTTTCAAGGAATTTACGGTTGAATGTTAGCGAAGTAGAGACCTTTTAAGAATACTGGATTGAGAGAGCTTGTGAACTTCTATGCTGAAATAATAAATAAATAAATAAACGAATGAATGAATAAATAAAGAAATAAAGAAATAAAATGTGGTGACAATGTATTTCCTAAAACTTCGGTAATTCATTTTTACTGATGATTAAACTAACATCCTGAATTGATTGATGATATATGTAATTGTCCTTTTTATGAGGAATCTTATTAATTTTAATACTGCGAATATTTAAAAAATTCATCTGATATATTTTTCTTGTAAATTTATTCCTAAAAACAAAACAAAAAAATCACAGGCGTAGTTAGCAAGTCCGAAAATATGTGCCAAATAATACAGAATACTATAAAAACGTAATTAAATAACATACTTGGGAAACATTAACAAAATTTGTATGAAGAAATACTTTTTCAAAGGGTAAGAGAGAAGCAAAATATGAACATTTTACATAAAAAGGAGACTTAAAAATTCAGATTTATCTTCAACTACTTACATATTAAATGCATAAAATATTTTCTGAAATATCAGTAAAAACTTAGTAGTCCTATACTATTTTAGAAAAATGGTATATTATTTCTGGTGAATTTATATCGATACATATATAGAAATTCACAGCTTTCTCTGCTCATTGCCAGTACTATCAAAGTTTGTGCTGAAAAATACAATTGGATGTTAAACTAAAAGATACGTGCATTAGGATGCACCGTTTTTCAAAATAATGTTAGAGGATACCACCATAACTCTCCTTCGCCTTTTCATTTTCTTCTTATTTCTCTTATATGCCGGTCTCTATGACGTAGATGGTAGCGGGTCTGCCTCACATTCAAGAGGTCCCGAGTTGGAATCTCGGTCAGAGCGAGTTATTTGAATAAGGTTCTCTCCGGGGTTATCACTAATATTGTTAGATTAATGTCGGATATCTCTAAGCTCTATGGACCCTAGACTTATTTGGGCATCATTTTACACATTTTATTCATCGTCCAATATGACAACGTTGGAGGACGTATATTACATACATGCATACACATACACACATAGGTATACATACACATACATATATAATCTTTACGTACATACATACAAAACGTACTTGTGTATGAACCACTCATTGTAATTGTATCTAGCATTAACCACCTGTCTCTTATTCACCATT
Source organism: Mantis religiosa (assembly GCA_030765055.1). Lineage (NCBI taxonomy): Eukaryota > Metazoa > Arthropoda > Insecta > Mantodea > Mantidae > Mantis > Mantis religiosa. Next base: position 265,478,442 of record CM060950.1, on the reverse strand, counting down.
CTTTTTAGTACTGCTCCTAGCAGCCTCAGCCAATGTATTTTCTTGTAATTTCTTCATCCACTCTTCCTGAAACAGCTTCGTTAAGTATTGACTTTGAAATGCCTCTAGGTAGTTAAATCTCGATTGCGTGCAACTACCAATATTAAAGGTCCGTCAACTTTATCTCATTAGAGACAAAAAGTTAGATATAAATGCAATGTTATTTGAGTTTTTAAGAATGGAACATTATCATTACTTTAGTATGCATGAAGTTCGAACTGTAATTAGGATTAGGATTTCACTACGGAGGGAATTTGGCACGTAGGCCACCATGCTGGGCCCATTGTGCCTATGCCCACAGTGGAGCAGCCCCAGGACTAAGGATGAAGCCAGAGGAGACAGAGGGCGTCCGAACCAAGGAGCCAAGACAGTACAGAGAGCAGAGTTCCTACAATTTACTTAGATAGAGACTTTCCCCGACAGGCCAGGGCAACGGACTCGCTCCCCTACTGCGGGATGGCAACGAGCCCAGCAGCCGAGGCCCAAAGGTCCCTGGCTAGTGGTCCCGAAATGGTCCCAGCAGAGGCGCAGAGACCGGCAACCGACATACCGGAGGAGGAAGTAGTTTACCTCAGAGCGTATCATCCGTCCATGCACCGCCGATACATTCGCCGACCCTGAAAGAGACCACCAGAAAAGATATGATGTGAAATAATAATGGAGATGAAATGGAGGGAGTGGAAATTCGGGGGATGTAACTAACCTACCCAGCATTTGCTTAGCGACCCGGGAAAACACCTGTAAAAACCAATGGTTCAGATAGATCGGCCACGGTAGACGAACCCGGCCCTGTCAAATTCGGGCCACAAACGAAACTGCCTGAGCTATCCCGCTTGGTTCGAACTGTAATGCTTATTACTTTAAGAGAAAGTGCAGCAGAAATCTAAGAAAAATATTTCTTAATTTATCCTTCTGAGTACTATTGCTATTTTATAAGCTTGTACTCTTCTGATATATAAACATCTAAAAGCCTTCCATTTTTATTGCTGACATGTACGCTGTTTTTTGTTTTCCTTTGTGTTTTACTTTTATTTCGTAGCTTACAACCTACAAAATGCTCCAGTTTTGCTTCTTCAAACTTCCTCTGTTTTCGACACTTCCTGAGTAGCCACGTGATAATAAAATACATAGTATTCTTATATATATATATATATATATATATATATATATATATATATATATATATATATATATATATAACCACTGGCGCGACAGTCCTATGAGGGTCAAGGCCTACCAACCTGACTGCCGGCCTCACGCCCACTTACGCAAAGCAGAGGTGGGCGATCATCCAACCAATACGGGGATTAGCATCCCCCAGCCGGAATGTTGGTTTTCGTGACCAGGGCCCTTTAGCTAGCGTAAGCTCCTCACTTTCCTCACGATGCTGAGTGGGCACCGGTTCTATACCCGGGACCTAAAGTCCGCACCCCACGGGTGCTTATATTTATATACTCAATATAAAATTACTTATGTAAACTATAACTCACTAAAACTATAGGAATGAATTTTGATTACATATAGAAGGAAATTAGTCCACAAGTAAAAGCTGAGTTCTAAAATAGTGTAAGCAAAAGTTGAAGATATGTTAATTAATTTTTAAATAAAGTATATTATGTTATATTAAATATATATTAAAGTATATTAAATAAAATATATTAATTTTCTGTATTTCATGAACTTCCTTAAGGTCTGAACAAAGTCCTAGTTTAGACTGGCCCCATTACTCAGTCGGTAGAGCATCTGCCCTCCGTGCGGGGTGTCCCGGATTTGATTCTCGGCTGTGGATGGGGATTTTTCTTCAACCAAGATGATTCCCAATCGAGAGTGTGAATGTGTACATGAACTAGTGATTAAAAAAAATCCAAAGTACCAGCAACCAGTTAACAGTTAACCACTAGCAGTTAACACCATCGCCAATAGGCAAGACGTTCCAAAGGAGAACGGCCGCCGAGATAACCATTGAAGTTAAAGGTGAGTTATAAATGGAGAAATAAAAAAGTCTTAGTTTCAAGAGCTGCCGGTAGATTGCAGCAGCCTCTTTATCACGGTCATTTACCTATGCTATGAAATATCAAAAGGAAATTTAATGAACGCTTCTCAGTTGATATCAGTTGTATACTTCCATTTGATTAAGTACTAATTATACTTGATGCTCCGTTTTATAGGGCTGTAGTTTGTAACTAATCTCAAGCCTGAAACCTGAAACCGATATTTAAGTTGGTGCTTCATTTGCTGAATTTTGTCGTACATTGATCGTGCCCTCTCTCGGATGACATCGACAGTGTATGGGATCTTGAAGTGTTCGTGAGGATATGGGCGGGAAGTCTGCATCGTAGATGATCCTGAGTGTCCTGTTCTGCAGCGTCTGGAGTCTGACGAAAGTGTAAGTAGCCACTGTTCCCCAGATCTCTCAGCCGTAAGAATCATGGGCGGAATGATCACCCGATACAGCTGGAGCTTTAGACGGAGAGGCATGGTAGAGCGGAATATAGGGTACAGGTTCCGGAGCGCTATGTGCCCCAGCTGGACCGTGCCCTTGACTTGAGGTACGTAAGTTAATTTACGATCCAGCATCACTCCGAGATACTTCGCCGTTTGCCCCCATGGGATTCTACGGCACCGTACTAAAAATTCATTGGAGACATTTTACAAAACTATGTTCCCAATAATTTAAAAAATACTCAAATTAATGCTTGTGACTGCGAGCAGCACAACATAAAGACGAATATTTGAACTTAGGGCAAACATTAAATGGTTTAATTTGCAGGGCTAAAGTGTTTATTGATTTCTCTCCATCGCAAATAACGCATAACATAATACTTTTAAAATGCAACGATTTTAATTAAAATTAATACATTGTGAGATTCTGGAATGGCTTGGATTTTCTGTGCATAGTCCGTGAAATTATGTTATATAGGAAGCCATAAGAGACAAGTTTACTACTGAGTAAAGCAGATCTTGCTAAAATATATAATTCATGTCCACTTTTTCATAGCTGATTCCACTCCCAAAACATTAATTGTTATATGTTTAATGTTTTCCAGTTAAATCTCTGCAGCAGGCTTGAGCACTTAAAAACTTATGAGCAGTCTTTACTCTCCAGAAAAAGCTAATACATTTGTCGTATCAGTGTTTCAATTTAATTAAGCCATCTCTCTAGTGCTATTTATCATGGTACTCAAAATAGGTGTTTACCACATCGGTGACTACCTCGTTGCTGTGAAATCTTCGTTCTCCAAGAATTTTTTTGAGGTTCGGCAACAGGTGGTAGTAACTTGGTGCTAGACCTGGCGAATAGGGTGGATGTTAAAACAATTCGAACTTTAATTCGTACTTTTTTCCCTTTACAATGACTTGATGGGCCAGAGCATTGTTGTGAAGAATTTTTTCTTTGCCAAATGAAGCCATTTTCTTTTCACCTCATCACTCTTAACGTTGCAGTAAGGTTGCATAGTAGTCACCAGTGATACTCTTACCTGTTTCAAAGTAATCAATAGAAATATTTCCTGTGTATCTTAGAAAACACTCGCCATAACCGTTAGCTGACAAAATTGACTTTCCCTTTTTTGGAGTTGGTTCACCTGGTGCAATGCACTGTTTTGACTGTGATTTACTTTCTGGAGTGTAGTGATGTATCCAAGTTTCATACATGGCAATAAGCCGTCTCAAAAATTCACGGAGTTTTTATGGTAGAGCTCCAAATTCTTAACAGAAACAGTTTTTCTTTGCAACTTTTGATCAGGTGGCAACAAACGCTGCACCCATCTTGCACAGGTCTTGTGAAAGCCCAGAACATTTCTTAAAATATTACCTGCACTTTCTTTTGATATGTTTACGGCCTCTGCTATCTAAAACAACTTTAATCTACGGTCTTCCAGTAGTAAACGATGATTGTTTCAATGATCTCTGGAATTGTGACTTCCACAGGTCGTCCAGAGCGAGGCTCATCACTAGTGCTCGTACGTCCCATTTTAAACTCTACAATCCATCTTTTAATCATTGTATATGAAGGGGCAGAGTCTTACAGTGAACTGCCCATTTCCTTCTTGATTTCTTTAGGCACTAAGCCATTCAAATGGAAGCATTTAACCACTTCTCCTTTTTCCAAATCCTCCATTTTCGTGAAACCTTACACTTGTTTTGTTTAAAATGCTGTCGTTCAAAAGCTAATCAAGCTATTGACCTGTAGCTATGGATACAAGCTAGTCTAGAGTTAAACTATGTGATGCTATTCGTCAAACTGGACAGTGGCGCCATCTCTATGTGAGGCCCGGGATTTATCAGCCGACCCTCGTAACCTTTCACACGACTATAAAATCTACATAGAATAGAACTATAATTTTAGCAGTATTTAATAACCTGAAATAGCTTATTTATGAAACGACTCGTTTTGTCCATTTTCGTATAAGAGAATCCTTAATGAGCATGCGCCTAGCCGCTGTAAAATTCTATTTATGGCATAAACAGATGAGTGCTCTTTTATTTATTTTGTGTACATCCAAGCCCATATTTCAGGACCTGAAACAATTTTTGTAAACTATTTATTGTGGTTAGCATTAGGTGGGTAGGAATATACTTGAGAAACACTTCTGGGCTGGTAATGAAGACGTGCATTTTAGGGGCGGCGAAGAGGGCTCTGCCAACTTAAACGTATTCTTTTTTGATATAACAGCAGTAGATATGATACGATAAGAAAACCCAAAAACAAACCTTTTAGCTACAATCAGTAAAAGAGGGAAGGTTTTATTCAGAAAGGGAATCTATTTTTGACAGACACATTTTCTTGAAGGTAAGTTAAAATGTTCTTGCTGCACTAAAACGAATATTCCTACCTGAGAATCATAACATCTGAATCACGATTAAACACTCATGCCTTCTTGTGATACTCATTTATCTGATGATAAAGCTATAGATGTTTACTAATGTTTCAGAAAAACTCAGTTTTGTGGTAAGCACGTTTCTTTATTCTATTTTCCAAAATATTATCTAAAATGAAAATATTGTTAAAATTTGTGAAAAAACTTGAATATAATTTCGTATGAATCATCGAGATTAATCATTTCTTCCAACTAGCCGTATGTATGCTAAGGTTTGGATGAATAGAGCCAGACTGAAAAATTCAATGCCATAGCCGGGATTTGAACCACGAATCTCCCGGTCTCTCTCCGGTTGCTCTTAACCATTGAGCTACCATGGCCAACATGCTGACATAACATTATGTGAGTATTGTATCACTAAATATTTTTCATAGAAGAAATTGACTTTATGTTTTCAGCAGTTGATGCTGCTGAAGAAGGGGATATAAGAAGAGTTTAGTATTTTGACCTTTGGGATGTTCTAATATTTCCTAAATTTGATCTTTTGTTCGGCCTAATGTACTAACAATTTGTTCGAAGTACAATTTTGCAACCACATAATGTCAATGACATATTTATTTCTTACCCGTAATAGACAGAGGAAATGGCATCAATATATGGCGCCAGATACACGTTTTGAGAATCCTAAACTCACGTGCATGCTTGTGCGTAACCTAACTTGAAAAAGTCAAAGATTGTATTTGTCACTTAACATGAAAAAATGCCATATTTTTATTTTCTCAAAAGCAGCACTAACGGTTTTGATTAAAATATCATATAATCGAGAAATTAGCATAAAAACGAAATGTACCCTTGCATTTACATGAATATGCTCTGAAGTACTCCTCTCTGTAAATGGATTTTGCATAATTTTTGTGACCATTGAGGCATGGGAGAGACAAAACTGTACCTCAGGTGACCTCTTATAATTAACAGCAAATAAACTTTTTGTGACGACCTTTTTCGATTTTGAATTAGATTGAGTTTTATGATATGCTTTTTATACATTTTTGTGCGCTAAGTTAGCATTCAATTTTTTCTAATAAGGGCATAGAAAGAGTATGCAGTGTTAGTGTCCAGCTGGGTTTTAATGTTTGACTCACTTAAGTTTCCTGAATTCTCTTGTACTAACAACCAAACGGTTAATGAAATCATTTCTGTGAAACATCTTTTTGACACGAAGTAATTCGAACATCATTATTTAAGGCAGTTTGTAGAACGTATGAGAAACCATATGATTATTTTGTCTTTAGTTGCACACAACTGAGGTAATGACACAGTTGAGCATATGCTCTTTTAAGCGATGGCATTCTTGCAGCAAACCTATCCATAAGAATTGTTTTGTATTTAGCGTAACTAGAATCTATGCTAAGTTCGTCTAAAAGGGACCTAAGAGTTTGTTATAATTATATGAACTTGCAGCTGTGGAGTCCAAGCATTTCCTGGATATCCGGTCTTTGTAAGTCATAGGAAATGCCTGTTGCTGGTTCAGGTCTTACAGTTTCTCAGAATATTTGGCCAGCTCATCACCGGTTTCCTCATTTGAACCCGTCACACATCGTTAAGCCAAAGTGTGGCTGCAGTTCCTTCAGAAAGGAATGAGTTGCCAGCATTTATCATTTGGTACTGCACGACGATCACAGTTTTTGAGGCACTGGGAACGTTGAACAAATTATAGGAACATTTTACTTATGCACTTCTACTAAAATAATCTCATCCTCCTAATTGGGTATACGAATCTTCGTCAGTTATATAGTGGTTAGTAGCTAAACTGTGTTGTACGACATTGAAATAGAGAATAATCATGGAATAACTTATTCTGTAAATTCGTACTGAGTTAAGCCGTCATTCCGGGAACAGTGAATAAAAAGGAAAATGGCTGCTTGGGCACCGGAAACAATTTTACCTGGTGAAACGACGAGTATGCGATCCACAAGTGATCCGATAAATGAACAAGAAGACAGTGAGATTCAAGTTGAGAAAGAACATCATACTATGATGATTTGAGGATATATGGAACCTGCGAGAAGCAGAAAATGCAGAATCAGAAAAACAGCAGAAGCAGTAAATATGGGGTATTAAATTATTATTTAAAACAGAATAACATACTTAGAATATTACCAGCACTCAATAGTTTAGTGAAACAGCAAAGTTAAACATTACATATATACCATAAAGCTGAAATGCAACGCAGCAATTCGCTAATAAGACGCATAACGATATAAGGATTAAGATTGTTATTAACGACAGAAACTAAAATAGTTATAAACCAAATACCACCAAGATGTTCAACTTTATACAAAACGAAAGTTCATAATATCTCCTATGTCTTACTCTACAGACATAATTCAATATTCCTATTGCTCATTATTCAGATTTTATTTCAAAACCATGCCCTTGTGGAAGCTCCTCAGCAGTGACCAGCAGAATTCTGAGTGTCAAAACGTGATTCTATTCACTCCCCTATATTTATCATAAGAGACTGGGACATTTGTGCCACATTTTCTACCACGTGCTTGTAGTTTTTATAATGTATTTAAATAAAATAATTTTATTTACTCCCCTATATTTGTCGTAAGAGATGGAGCATTTGTGCTACATTTTCTATCAATTGTTTGTAATTTTTTATAGGATATATTGTAATAAAATAATTTTATTCCCTATCGTATGTTTATCATAAAATGATACAGTATTTTTGCTCCATTTACCTACCAAATGCCTGTAGTTTGATGTATTTGAATAAAATGATTTTATTCACTCTCATACTTATCGTAAGAGATCAGAGCATGTGTGCCACATTTTCTAGCAAACGCTTGTAATTTTTATAATGTATTTTAATAAAATAATTGTATTTCCTATCATATACTTATCGTAAAATGTTGCAGTATTTTTGCTCCATTTTCTACCAAATGCCTGTATTTTGATGTATTTGAATAAAATGATTTTATTGACGCTCATATGGTTATCATAAGAGATCAGAGCGTGGGTGCTACATTTTCTGCCAAATGCGTGTAGTTTTTATAATGACTTTATTCGCTCTCCTATACCTATCATAAGATGTTATTGTACTTGTGCTACATTTTCTACCAAATGCTTGTAGTATACGTAATGTATTTGCAGTATTATGGGTCTGTATCCGAACACGCTTGGAAAAATTGCTAAGGATCGAACAGACGCTGAAAGCAATGCAAAACTATCGAGATGGCGCGGTAACGTTTGAAGCTTGCTTTTGGAAGATTACAAATTTGATTCCCTTGAGGACGGCTCTTACCTTAGTTTTATTCATGGTTTACCCGGGTTAGTAGGCGAATGAATTTTCTGATCATTAACTTTGTTCATCTTTTTCAGGGTTGTGGAACCAGATGGTGGGTTGCGGCAGGATGTGGGAATTTGAGCTATGGAAGGATTTCTTCCTGGCGCATGGCAGTAAAGCTGGGTCCCCATACCTTCTAGTAGCTCTTCTCACCTACACCTGCGTCCCGAGCTTAAGGTGGCCTGGGCAGAACCAACCTGCTTCAGAACATGTCACATTGGAGTCGTTAAGAACTCCGTCCTTGCTGGCAGATCGTCTCCTGATCTACTCGCCTTTCGGATATCAGCTCTTCCCTTCTTCCATGGACACGCTGGAACCACAAAGGGCCCTCTAAAGCCTAAGTACAATGCAGTGGTCGGGTTACTGGAGACCTTCTGACGAATAACTCCTAATTAAAAATAATGCAAGATACTGCACGAGTTTCAGCAAATCAAAGCTTCAAACCAGCCGTGATTATGTCACAAGCTCACCTGATGGCCCTGTTATTGGAATAAGCAGAAAAGTGTCTCTATAAACGCTGTAAAATAGATAATATAAATTGTTACAATTTGTATATGTTTGAGAAATTGATGGCAAGAAAAACAAAACAAATGATAAACAGCACTTCCGCACTGTTCTCCATTCATTCAAAGCCATCTAGCACTATTCGATGTCTGTAGAAAGCTAATCTTTTTTCTATATTAGGTTAATCAAGATAAATTTCTGTTTAAAAGGTTTCAAATTATGAATTGTTTATGCATATTACAGAAGAAATGGTTTACAATCCTAGTTTTCATTTGTTAATAACATGCACGTGAGAAACAAGAGAGGAAGGAGAAGAGGAAGAATTAGAGGAAATGTGTTTTTGTGCGTTCCAAATGAAATATCTTAAGGATAAATAGGAAACGGAACTCGGAGGACCTTAGTTATGACATTACCTGTGAACTTTGATGAGGTTAGTTTTAAATGAACACGTGCCAATATAACGCACGATAAATGCAGCAGAAATCATAATTAATCTTGCGATCTTCCAATGAAAGCCCCGAACCTAGCTGCGCTGCTTTGTTGTTTCTCACAATGCCAAACAGTGCTGTATTTGAATATTTGCTAAGACATGGCATGTATTAATCTGAATACAGTTAATAATAATAATAATAATAATAATAATAATAATAATAATAATAATAATAATAATAATAATAATAATAATAATAATAATAATAATAATAATAATAATAATAATAATAATAATAATAATAATAATAATAATAATAATAATAATAATAATAATAATAATAATAATAATAATAATAATAATAATAATAATAATAATAATAATAATAATAATAATAATAATAATAATAATAATAATAATAATAATAATAATAATAATAATAATAATAATAATAATAATAATAATAATAATAATAATAATAATAATAATAATAATAATAATAATAATAATAATAATAATAATAATAATAATAATAATAATAATAATAATAATAATAATAATAATAATAATAATAATAATAATAATAATAATAATAATAATAATAATAATAATAATAATAATAATAATAATAATAATAATAATAATAATAATAATAATAATAATAATAATAATAATAATAATAATAATAATAATAATAATAATAATAATAATAATGAACGTTAAATTACCAAACAAGATTTAATCTTAACTGCTTAATCTTAATTTTCATTAAACAGCTTGCTTAATAGCTTCTCTACGACTAAACACTTCCCTTGGCGGCTAGCAGGTGTGGGGTTATTTTTTTTTTTAAATTTATGTCCTCCAACGTTAAGTCATATCGGACTATGTATGAAAGGGGTGAAATGATGCTCAAATGTGTCCAGGGTCCATGGAACTTGGAGTTACCCGACATTCGTCTTTCAGGATAAGGGAAAGCCCCGGAAAAACCTTATCCAGGTTACTCGCCCTGACCGAGATTCGAACTCGGGACTCTTGAACGTGAGGCAGACATGCTACCATCTATGCTACCGAGGCGGCCGGTATGGGGTTAGCATGTCTGCCTTACATTCAAGAGGTTCCGAGTTTCAATTTCGGTCAGGGTGAGTTACTTGGATAAGGTTTTTTTTCCCCCTCTTCTTCTCACGATTTTTCCTTATGGTAAAAGATGAATGTGGGGCAACTCTAAGCTTTATGGACCCCGTGCACATTTGAACATTTCGTCCATTTTTATTCATGGTCCGATATGACTTATGTTGGAGGATGGTAATGAACTACACCGAAATAATTTCAGCGATTTCAGACGTGACTGATATAAGCAAGTTGAGCTAGGCAATATATGGTCTGCGGCTAAGCATAACGCAGTTGTGTTAAACCTAAAAGGCATCAAATGCTGATAAGTTGGTATTTAAACAAAGTGGGTGAAATCATTGGATTAGAATGTCTTTAAAACTACTTCCCGAGAATAGAAATATGGATTCTTAGTAGCTCATTGTTGGCGTTCTGAAGATTTAATACCTCCAAAACCTCTCAAATCTCGAACTAATCACCTGCCAGTACGACACTGAACAGCGATTAACTGCCTCTGGCATTATGTAGCCTACCTTCGTGGTGCCTCTGTAAGGTTACGGTGGCTCAATCCCTGACGCCGAAAACTGATGTTCCAAAAGTTATTGGTTCGGTTCCTGTCAGGTAGGTAATTTTTTTACCTTCGTCTTTTTAATACTTAAATTCTAATAGAAGTAATGACAAGATTTGTAACTAAGAACTTGAATCTGATTGGTCGGTGCAATAATGCTACTATGATTTCTTTAATTAGGAACACTGCAGTTAGTGTGCTGAAGATTGCCTGTTGGACGACATGGAGAACGTATCCTATCGCGAGGTCCTATCTATTTCTCGTGGGCACTAGAAAGCTGGTTGGTTGTCGGGTCGTTGATTGCTTTCTCCTGCTTTGAGAAGGGCCTTCCGTACGTCTCTGTGGCCTCTACCCTCCTGTGGTTCCTTTACTATAGTATACCACAGGAAAGAAAGTCTCCGGGGAATGAGCCGCGGGGGAGGGGTTGTAGTTTATGACACCCCATGTCAGTTTAGTTACAGACCATTCAAAAACATTCTGACGACTTCTACTTCTGTGAATGAGTCTTCTCGGTTTTAGTATACAGAGTGAACAGGTCGCATGTTTTTTTAACGGTTTTGCTCCTTGTGTAGCATGCGTTTTCTGTCACACACGTTCGCTGCCTTGTCCCACTGCGGAAGGGGGCGCATTCCTTTCAGGGACTTACTTTGCGTTGGTGGACAGTACGTGCCTTCTCTCTGGGGGCAGGTAGCCTCAGCAGAGTGCGAGGTGTTCCCCTGTATTGTATAACCTATACGTCATGAACTCATAAAGTAATTTCTGTGATGTTGATAATAATCATATCAGTGTTGTGACCAGGAAAGGAAACGACAGAGTGGAGCTTCATCTCTCATATACGGACTTGGAAAGCTCTCCCTGGCTTGAAAATAGAGACCAACATTTGAAAACGAGCCTTTTAGCATCTCTGATTTCCTACGTGTTTCGATTTGCAGATACGAAATTCACATCTCATGTTAATACGCGAGTATCTGTTGTTCGCGAGGTGTTTGATTCAAATCATCATGTGGGATGTGCATTTAAAGGTTTCAGAGCTTTCGTGGATAAAAGAACGTATGATCACCCAATTCTTGTGGGTTTTACTTGGGTTCATCCCACTTTTTACCTACAGTAAGTAGAGAAAGGTAAATATTCGAGGCCGAGATTTCACCAAAAATATAGTCCTTTCCACACTTTTAAACTTTTTTTTTAACTTATCTGCCACGCACTTTATGTGGAGGATATATAGCATTCCATCCAAAAATTGCATATACCGCAAATTTACCGGAAATGTACGTCTTAGCTCCCCTGAATCCTTAAAAAGCATTATTGGATAACGGTCCATGTGTGTGTGTGTGTGTGTGTGTGTGTGTGTGTGTGTGTGTGTGTGTGTGTGTGTGTGTGTGTGTGTGTGTGTGTGTGTGTGTGTGCGCGCGCGCGTGTGTGTGTGGAACACGTGTACTACGTGTAAATAGCATAACTCAAAAACAGAAAGTTGGTTAAAGAAGAAGCTTGATATGTACGTTTTCCATCTTTCAAGCGTGTGACAAGAAGATTTTCAAGAAAATCTCCGCAACCAGGCTCCTCTTACATTCAACAAGTTCTGAAACGTTTGATTTTCTCAAAATTGACTGTAAGGATTTTGTTTTAAATATGTTTGAGAGATTTCTATGGCAAAATAAAATTTATATCTTAAATTAATTGGAAATAGCCTCTAAAGTCCTCTTCATTCTGGATGACTTATATATAATCAGTAAACCATAAAAGATAGGTAAAAACATACTACACAAAAATGTAGATCTTATTAAAGCATACAGTTTAAAATGAAATGTGTAGTGTTTAACGTCCGCTTTTACTACATACTGCACCGCAGGTAGTGAAGATGGAGAACATGAGGTGAAGATGGAGCACCGTGGAATGAGATGGCGGGGGAAACCTGAATCTCGAAAAAAATTCGCCCCATCGCCATGTTGTCCACCACAGATCTCACTTTGCGGTCACTTGGGATAGAACTCGGGCCGCCTTGGGGAGAGCCGAGCGGTCTAACCACTCAGCCACACTTTATGTAACTTAATCTTTTATGTACTATTTTCGCGATATTCCTTATTATTGTTTTGAATTTTGTAATATCTACTTGTAAGATATGTGTGAGAAGTGCTCATTGTCGCTCCCACCAAGCTGGTCATGCAAAGAGTACGAAATTCAAAATCATCACATAGCGGCCAACTCTTGAAAGATTTGACTATCACTATAGACTACTATATTCCCATTTCACCAATCTATCTACAAAGAAATATGTGATAAAACCGTTACTACAAGTGGTTATTTTGATTAACAGATGAATAAAACATTTGTAAGAATAGTTGAAAAGAAGGTATGTGAATGTAACGTCAGATTTTTAGTGTGCGTACAGCATAACTCAAAATCACAATCTTGATAAATACTGAACTTGATATTTAAGTTCAGTATATTCACAGGATGTAACCTATTCACACGATTATTTCAGGAATAACCCCCCCCCCCCCCCGCCACCCATCCCACAGTAGGTATCTTTACATGAAAAATATTTTGCGATTCCTTTATTTTTATTTTACTTTTCTCAAAATGACTCAGTGATTTTGATTGGAATAGCGTATTTTATGATCTTTGAATGATAAACAATATGCATTACTTAAATATTAAATCTGTGAAGCCTTGTTCATTCGAAATGCATTCGAAACACAAAACGGAGAAGTGTTTAAAATACATAAATTATCTTATAACCCTTTTGTGGCATCAACCATTTCCAAGATATCCATTAGCATATGAAACATCCTTTTATCATTTTTAAAAGTGATGTGGATATTCAGTTTTATCCGAGGTCGTGGGAAAGAGAAAGGAATGCAAAGTCAGCATATAATGGCTCCTTATAACTATCGCTTAAATTAACTGTCTTCCTTGTACCTACAACGCGCTATGTAAGCACACTATTTCTGCTAAGGCTTATTTCGATTCGTTTAGAGCCGATACAAAATTAAGGTTTGGTAGGAATAGTTCGTAGGGACCAAATTTAAAATCAATTTTTCCCATATTAGAGTATTTAATCCGAACCACTTGTGCGGGAACATCATATCATCGAAGCGAGACAACTCACTTTCTACAGGTACCACCCTCCGGGAGAAAAGGCTGAAATGAAGGAACCAGCTGCGCATCTGAAGTTATGCAGATATGCAGAAATCTCTAACGGCTCCTATATAGCTTGTTTCAACCTTAGAAGATAGTATGGAAGTAAGTGGGATATCCCTCTCTGTCTAACACACAGGAATTCTCATTAGCTTCGTCCTTTTTTACCATCGTGTTGTTGCCACATGCTAATTACAGGTATAAATAATAAGTTGTAATAATTTGCAGCTATGAACACATTTTCTTATGCAGAATATTTTCTCTGTCAGATTATGTCATTATTGCAGTCGATTTGTGTTTCTATGGGCTCAAATTTTTCGAAAATGCTTGTTTTTCGGTAAATGTTCGATATTTGCTATTTGTATGTTCATCATGCGGTAACTGTAAAGCTTACTAATATAACACTATAATACTACAACAACTTTTTCTTAGGTAGAGAACACTACTGTGCTCCTACCTGCCAAGTTTTAATTCTCCATCTTAAATCAGAGTGTTATAATTTTTTACATTAGGTAATTTCGGAAAAGTTTATATATACGCACTGGAAAATGCAGGCAGTGAGAAACTTTTTTTGTTATCGGGTTTACATCGGGGGTCAAAGCGACAGAAATGTAAAGGAGGGTTGAAGGCAATTTTTAAAAGAAACCGCAATCCTCTAACTTCTTGCATTCGTCGTATGTGTCAAATAAACAAAAGGCATTCATCTTTTAAAAGAAATAGCGACATGCAAGGCAGGCACCATCCTGGCAATGAGCAGACAATGCCATGCAGTAAAAGTGAACACGTTTGCAAGTAGAGCTAACATGACTGTTTATAGCGTGTGAACGATTGTGAAGTGTTACGTGAAGCTATTTAACAGTTTTGTAAATACTTATAGTTATGGAAGCGGAAGCTAAGAAGAAACGAAATATTGGTGAGCTAAGAAGTAAGGAGCGCACACTAGTATTGAACGTCTTATGTTATTTTTCAAGTAAAATTAGTATCAGTAAGGCAATAAAACAAACAGCTAAGGCTATCGGAGGTTCAGAAACATTAGTATGTGAATAAGAAAGGAACGAATGAAAGGTCCCCTATAAACTCCATAAAAAGCGGCGGATAAGCAATAGAACTCCAGGTTAAGGCAATGTTGGAATAGTGCAAAACGGAGTGCGGCGTATTGTTTATTCTTTGCTGCTTGAAAACATTCCACCCGCACTGAACCAAGTTTTGGCAAGGATAAACAGTTTTGACGACACCCTACCTAATTTCGTAAGGGTCACTTTGAATCGGTTCCTACACGATTTGGGTTTCGAATATGAAAGAAGAGGTAACAAATGTGTACTAATAGAAAGAGAAGATATCAGATTTATCGTCGAGGCTAATGGAGGACGAAATGGAAGGAATTGCACCCTTATATGATGACAGTGAAGAAGCATAAACGTAACCAACACATTTAAAGCATATTTAAAGCTTTCATCATTGCATGCCTCCATTTGGTTTGTTGTAATATATATTTTTGTCTGCAAATTCGTGTTTTGAACTACAAATGTAACAAGTAAAAGGAGGAGTAAACATTAAAATGCGTGCACTCAAAAACTGAATCTCTTAAAATAGAATTTAATAGCAGTGTAGATAGTTCCGCATTAATGATGTATCATTTACAATACAATATCAAACCGGCAGACGCCCGCCTCTGTAGCGTAGATGGTAGCATGTCTGCCTCACGTTCAAGAGGTCCCGAGTTCGAATCTCTGTCAGGGTGAGGTACCTGGATAAGGTTTTTCCGGGGTTTTCCCTTCTCCTGATAGAGGAATGTCGGGAAACTCTAAGCTCCATGGACCCCCGACGCATTGGGCATCATATCACCCATTTCATTCATCGTCCGATATGACTAAAAGTTGGAGGGCGTTAATTAAAAAATAAATAAATAAATAAATAAATAAATAAATAAATAAATAAATAAATAAACAAATAAATAAATAAATAAATAAATAAATAAATAAATAAATAAATAAATAAATAAATAAATAAATAAATAAATAAATAAATAAAAATTAAAAAAAAACTGTGGCCGAAGTTGCGATTGTACGTATACATGTGGCAACAGGACGCCTCATAAGACCTGTACTGTCTTCTAAGCGTGAGACGCGCTATATTTTGAAGACTAGACTCTAGCTGTCCAGAGAGGGTGAAGAGTCGTCCGTTCATCCACCAAATGTTTAATCTTTACCGGAATACTCTTTCCTTGGAGCAAACATCTTCGCCATTTTTTCTGGCAGTATCTTACGCCATGAAACATAGAAGCACATCTGAAAGATGAGAAGGAAAGGGGATGATAGGGAAATGAGGGAAAGGGAATCGTGCGAGTTGAGAAACTACCCCAGTATTCGCGTACAGACCAGGGAAATCCACATTGAAACCAAGGTTAGAGTGGGTGGTTGAAAACAAAAACCTCCCAAATGTGAACCTCACACGAGAATGGGGATCCATTTTGCTCACTTGTTATCTGACACGCTTGAATGCATAAAACATAATTCATTTGTCAGGACGTGTGGCGGTATAGGTTTGCCATATTTGTTCCTACGAATTGACTGATTTGTTTACTGACCTGGGTAAAAAGAAAAGAAAAAAAGAAAAATGAGGTGATAGTTCCTGGTCCAAAGGAAATTACAACCGAGTCCCTCCTCACACTTACCCAGGAGACATTTCGCTCAATGATAGGATACAGATAGATATGGTTAAAGACTCTTACAAAGACTGAATGTCAAAGGAACGAATTCCTAAATGAGGCTTCAATAATACGTCGGTCAACTGCATGAACCAGAATGAGAACAGAACAGGTGTCACCAAATCTTGGCTGAAAGAAGAAGATTTTGCTATGGTGTCTTTTCTAAGGCATAGTATTTCGTCGCATTACCAAAAACGTATAACCCTTTTTTGCACAGTTACTAATGTTGTTGACATGGATTGTAAGTTGACAATCCCACATGGGTGCCATGAAAATAAAAAGAAAATTCAGTGCCGAAAGAAATGAACAAATCATACTAGTTCGGGAAGTAAAATAATCGCAATATTAATATTCATTTTCATATTTTATCGCGTTAATATAATCTTCGCAGTTATTAAATTCAATTCCTCCAACTGCCATTTCCAGTCATGCTATTTAAATACGAATTATTTAATCCGAACTTTCATCTTCGTAAGTCGAAAGTCCTGCTGCATCTGCCAGCATCTCTCAACGTGAACTACGACCAGTGATGTATAGTTTCCTAAAGAGTATGGACAATGACGGAGGCTAGTTTTAACATCACCTTTGGTAACATGGGTAGGTAAACTCCTTATAAGTAGTTTTAAAAACGTTGCACGCTGCACCCGCGCCTTTCTATGGCAACGAGCGCCGAGTGTGCGGACAGGCAAAACACCGCTCAGCTGGTTAGGATACTTTTGGGTCTCTCAGTATATCTGCAGCCTAAAATATAGAGGGTGATGTTGAGGAAGAAATAAGGATAAAGGTTACGTTAGATTTGGTCTCGACGTCTGTCCTCCTTAATGGCTCAGCACTGCTCTATGGGACGTTGGTGCTCCGATGAAATCTAAATCGCTGGCTCCTTCTGGTGGGCAGGTAATTAGGTGGTATGTGTTGACTGTTATGAACATAGAATTCTAGTATCGTAATCCAGGTCGTAACGCTATCCAACTGAGCTGGATACTCTCGTTATGGATGTTGCCAGTTGCTGGTCCTGGAACTTCTTTGTGACGATAACGGAGATCGGCTTAAGTGCACCGATGTTTCAGTAACTCCACATGGTGGTACTGAATGGCAACCCGTCTCGCCACTCGAATCGAGGGTGCTGGTGATGACATGGTGATCTGTTGCAGTGATCCGGAATGGAACTCGTGCTGGTGGTGATTGTTTACCTTTCCCTTGAAATGACCAAAGCCATCACAGACGGCGATTCCTTAGCGAGCGAGTTGTTATTCGGTGGTGAGATCGGAGGCCCTAAACTAGTGGCACTTGGTTGAGCTGTGCAGGACGAACATTTATGTCGGAATGCACAGAGCAACGGCGTCAGAATGTTTTATGATCCACTCTGCTGGCCTCGATGCAGGGATAACATCCACCAGGCCGTATCGTAATCGTCAGTGTCTATGAGCTGCAAGCGGTCGAGCGGCAACGGTCCCTTAGAGGTGAAGAGTAGACACTGTAGATCAACTTCGAAGAGGCACAGACGGTGCTGCAGGCGCTGGCTGTGGTACCACGAGAGCTGCACAGTGTCGGTTCAGTCGCAAGCCCCTCGGCCGATCGGGAAGCGCCATCAGGTCCTATCTCAAGAGAAGCTGTACACGAAGGGCGGGTGCGTCATCACAGAACACAAAGGCGTAACATGCTGAACTACCTGGCCCTTTAATACAGAATTAGATAGTGAAGCAAATTATGGGTAGAGGATCTGACGGACAGGAAAGTGCTGTTGGAAGAGGAACCACACAAGCATTCGCCTTCTGACCCAGGAAACGACGGCAATCCCATGATCGGAGTAGGCGATTGCAGGGAACCGAACCCGGGACCTCCATGATGCGGACATATGTTACAAGGGCAGATCAAATATAAAATGAATTATTATTTACATTTTTTTATCAACAAACAAAAATGCCCATATACAGATTACTGTTCTGCATAGTGTCCTGCCTTCGATGCACATTTTCTCCATTGAATTGGCAAGTTTTTGATGCCATCCTTATAGATAGAAGGACGCGTGCGGAGCCAGTTGCGCAAGAACTTATTCCTAGGGAAAAAACAATTTCGGATATTTTTATGCGAGAATCTTCTTCAATAGTGTCACGAATGGAACAATGTTGCCTGCGTAATGCTTGTCCGCTGTCTCCTCTTATGAGATTCATGTTCTACAGCTTCTCTTCCCGGTCATACACTCCAATGTTTCTTCCCCAAACTGTGCGCTGAGCTGTCTCAAACTTTCCGATGGTTTGGTGTCTTTTTTTTTTTGTGTGTGCAAGAAATCTGATGACGATGCGTTGCGCAACAGACGTGTGCACCTCTTACTCACGGCGTACTGAAGCAACCGCGTTCTCCGCGGCGCGTGCGCGCGCATTACCCCCTCTCTAGATATACCCAACATACTGACAAAATCTCTCCTCAAAATTATTACCAACAGCAGCGTTATATTTATATTCCCGTTTATATTTGATCTGCCCTCGTACCATGGAGCTATCTCGTTAGATTTTCACCACTGAAAATTTCTATTCTTTTTATGTACATGGGCTATAAAATATTAAATTCATAATTTGCTAAAGCACTAATAAGTATTTGCAACACATATGTAGCAAAATATGAACATATTTAACACATTTTTATTACATATTGCTGAAAAACTTCCTTACAAAGAAGGGTTTGATTTTCGTTGATTATCCAGAAGTAGAAAATAGTTATTACTCCGTAGAAAATTCATGTAAAATAAAACAAATGCCATCAATATTTCATATACCTGCATAGATACTTACAATTTGGCAACCAAGGAAGTAGAAGACGCAGTAAAGCAAAACAGAAGCGAATCTGTTTACGACACCACAATATGCATGCGTTACCAAAGCCAAAATATTTTAATAACCGTACGTTAAGAAAGTTTATTTTCTTGTGTTTGTGTATGTTTAATCAAGTCCGCTTTTATGGCATTCTAAATAATTGTATGCAGAGAGAAAAAGAAGAAGAATTATTAAACAAAAAAGATTAATATACCGTGTTTCTAAAACGGAAAAAGGCATAAAGGAATTTTTCATTGGACCGTACAGATTGTCCTGAAAGCATGTGATTGTGAATCTTTAGTAGGTATGAAAATACTTGTAAGATATGAAAGAGGACATGGGATACAGGCAATACATAACTGATGCATGAATAGTTCGCCCAAGTCAATAACAATTCTACTGGCCTCTAAATGTTATCTGACAGTTACTCCGTGCTCAAATGGATATCTTAAAACCAATTATGTACTTTAACTAGATTACAGGAAATGTTACACGAAATAAATAGGATTTCCGAAAATTCAAGGCATACATTTCACTTGTCATGAAAGTATCTCAAACATATGGCATTTTACTCAAAATCGTGAAGGTCATTTTCCGAAAATCAAAATTTTCAAGAACTTTTCTATTTAAAAGATAGATTGATGTTGGGGGTTTTCTTGAAAGCGAGTTAATATTGTATTATCATTCAGGTCTGAGCTATGATTAAGGTTTCAAGTTTCTAACACATCGGGAAGTCGATTGCAAAATTCGTATCGAACAGGCAGACAAAAAAGCAACTTAATAAGAATGTGATAAAATTGCTAACTTTTGTAATTACTGAAGCGGTATTTTACAATTAAGGACTACTAAGAGTATTTTCCCCTATGCTTACAGATCAAATGTGATTTCCAAAGTGGTTAACTTGGTGCCCTGGAATTGCGGAATCTTCATGTTCACCAACAATCAGTCGCCTTGTTAAATATATAAGGAACCAAAGAGAATGAACAAAGTCTTAAAATTTCAGCCACTGTCATTTAAATAGTTGCTTGACCATTTCAACCCATGATTGTCCCACTTCCAAAGAGTACGTTATTCGGAGTCGAGCACCGTCAGGAGAAGGTTAAGGGAATCTGATATTCCGCCGATGTATCACATCCTCTTGCATGAATATAAGGGGACATTTCATCCATTATAGGGATTAGCCGGGGCTGCATGAAGGTAGAGTAGAAGTGGTAACTTGGAGGATTCACTATAAAAAGGCTCTATTATAATTGTGCAATAAATTGATAAAGAACGGGGAAGATAAATTAATTCATCATGAAAGTGCACACAGACAACCGTGGAAGCCAGTTGATATTAGATAAAATACAATACTTACTTCGGACCGCTGTATTTGGAGCATTGAACGGTTTGTTATGGGATGTGATTATCCATAATATTAACAGAAAAAGAATAATTCTGGTTCCAGAATCCACAAATAGCTGCAGTTTCAGATTGCAAAATTACTTTATTAACGTGAGGTACAAAACAGGTATCACATTGAGTGCTTCCACCTGCCCCGTCATCATCCAGGCATGTCTTAGCACTGATAATAAATTATCCTGGGTTCACACCATTATGATCCGCAGGCGTGTGTATAGTCTAGCCACACTCCATCAACAATATAGAGCAGCAGCTCAGTCTTGGTTCTCATTTGTTTAATGAAGTTACCTTATTGCTGTACACGCCTCCTCGTTTTGTACTGAAGTATTTTCCCTTCACTATTCACGTAATAAGTCTTGAAGACGTTTGTGTTTGAGTCTCATGAATGCGTCATAGTTCGGTGAAAAGTAAGTGGGAAAAAATACGCCTTCCCCTCTTTCGCATAAGTTTGGGCATTGCATGCAGTAAGCATATTATTAACGTCAGAGAGCAGTTCCATTCTCATCAAACGATTTTCAGTATTTAGCCAGTAATATAAATTACTGTTAGAGAAAACTAAGTCCCCGAGAGTAGTCAGTTATAAATCAAACTAAAAATCTGATGCTGATTTTAGAGAGCAGTAAATGTGCACATTAGGATATAATGCAATTAGCATTCTTAATGTGAGAAAATCAGGTATTAAAATTAAAGAAAAAATGCAATGAAATAGCAACAGCTCCTTTAGAAAATCACAGGAGTATAAAAGAATGAAAACTTCTACCAAGTACTTTGGAAATGGCTTATACCACAAAGAAAGTAGTAAATCTACCACTTATTTCTTAGAATATTGTCCGAATAAACCCCGTAAAGTATATCAAGAATTTCCTTCTTTATATTTTTCCTCTTATGTTACTTAAATTACAAGAATAAGCTGAGGCTCTAAAAACGTTTGGTCGGTTCAGTATGTGTATGGATTTCTATGGATGTCCTTTCATAAGCGTATATCTGCTTCAGGATGTGTACAACAACCCGTCTCAGCAGAACTGGCCGCGCTGTGTCTGAGTGCAAGGACCGCTCCCAAGGCTGCCCGGTTTGGTCCCAGGCGACCGCAAAACGAGAATTGTGGTGGACAGCACGGCATAGGGGCAGGTTTTCTCCGGGATCTCCAGTCTCCCCCGCCATCACATTGCACCAGTGCTCCGTCTTCATCTTATGCATCACCTGTGTCACCGCCTACTGTGCCACGCCTAATCCTTGTTTCACATAAGCTTGCTCCGTATCTCTTAACGGTCACGTGACCTTATCACCTGTCATTGGCTGCTATTGCAGTATAGACTGTTGTGCGGTAAAAATTGGTTCGTTATTTAACATGGTGATATATCTTTATATGTTGGAAGAGAGTTGTCAAATTTATATTTTCGTAGCTGTTTTAATTAAATGTATTACGCAACAGAGTTGATTTATCTGAAATGCATGTTAATTCTTAAACGAAGTAAAGAGGAGGTTCCTTTGCTCTCAAGCACGTGTCACGATAGCACGTGCTTTAGCGGTAGTGATGACATATTTGTTTACATGACGTTTATCACTGACCTTGTTTAGAACTGGATTAGTCATATATCACCATTCGAAGGTGTGCTGTGCCCAGTATGGCAGCTAAATTATTTTATTGATCGTTTATTGCGCTTGTACTTATATGTATAATGGCAGAGTCTACCGCCAGTTTTTCGCTGAAGCATCGCAAGCGAAAACCTTTACAAAGCGGCGAAAGAAGAATTCTGTTGCATGCGTTTAATGCACTCCCAGAGAAGAATCCGTCTTTGTCAGTGAGAGGAGTCGAACAGCTGTGCTGTGAACTTACAGCTGTGTTAGATGTGTAGGAACATCGCGACATGAAATTGAGACAACAGGAAAACTTACCACTCCAGGGGCGATATTGGAAGACGTTATTTAAGGACAATCAGATTGTACCGGGATACAAATCGCAAAATATACTACCTTGACGAGACTTGGGTGAATGAGGGACACACGACAAATATGGCGGGACACGACTTTAAGACTGAAAGACAAGAATTTTTGCAAGGTATGTGTGCTGGTTTAAAAAATCCCAGTGGAAAAGGCCGAAGGCCTTTCATTATAAACTTGTTTCAGCTTCCTTGCTCATTCATTCAGTTTCAACTTACTCAGTTTCATTATAAACTTGTATTTTTGCATGCCTTCATATCCTTAGTTGTATGATTTTATCTATCTTCCGGGCAATTACTATGACGTTTACTGCAGGTTTAAATGTGACGGGAAGGCACATCCTATGGCCTATGGCGCGAAAGCATTAGACAATTAGGATGAGGGGGAAGGTAGTTGCACGCGGAGTGATGCATGTCAGCGGGGCAAGGTTATATGAAACAGAGATTAGTAAAAGCGGGCGTTAAAGGCACACGCACACACACATACACACACAGCAGAACTAGATCATCGTTAATGTAAAACGCAGATCTCTTTTTGATTCCCTGGCGCCATATACTGAGAACATTTGTAATGTGAATTTATTTAGGTCATACAGTATGTTAAGGAATATTAAAATAGACTATTAATTAGTAAACCTTTTTGGAGATGACTTTATTTGAGTACATAAAATAAAGACAAGAGAAACAAAACTGAAGAAACCAATAAATGTGAAAAGAAACAGGCTTTCTTTGTGAGTGTGTATATGTATAAGTGTGTTTGAGTATATGTGAGAGAGAGCGAGAGATAGGGAGAGGGAGAGAGAAAACAGTATAGATATAACGAATTTAAATGTATAGAGCACTTCCTAAATTCTGATACCTTATGATGTCAGATACGAATACCTCTCAACCCAAACATTTCTTTATGCACAAACCAATATTGGTTATTTTCTCTCTGGCTTCTCTACCCAGAGGTCTTGGTTTCGATTCGGCTGGAACAGGAAATTTTCCTTTAATCAGAATCATTTCCAATCTTCAGCGGAGTCTGGAAGTAGGAATGTGAGAATTAATATAATTATGTTAAATTGCAAAAATTAAAAAGCTAGATTAAACAATCCTAGAGTTCAAATAGTAAATGAAATGTTAATTATATCTATTTTGCCTTTTATAATGATTTTATCTTAAATATATGTTTGACGTACTGGCATATATATATATATATATATATATATATATATGAAATGTATATTTTGAATTTTGTGCCTATAGTATGTGAAGTCAGCTTCATTCTTCTTGAATGCTATATGTGCATCTGTGAAATAATAGCATAGGAGCCAAATTTTACTAAAGGAAAATATATATTGCGCTGATAGAAACATTCAGTATCCATTCGTATAAGTATATATATTAATCCTCTAGGGAATATCCGTTCCGTGCATATATTTCAGGGTTAAAATGACTTTATTGCTATGCATAATACACTGAAAATATGTGATTCTCCCTTTCTTTCGTTTTGCTCGCAAAATTGGTTTGTGATATAAACAACTTAGTAGCTTTCCCCATAACTTGCAGCTGGCTCAAACACTGCAACCTATGACTAACACTGAAACAGGCTAAGGAAATGGAAGGAAAGAGAAACGAAGGAAAGGAAATCGCAGTAAATGAGAAAGTAACGAAGCATTCGCCTACCCACCAGGGAAAACTCGGAAATCCCAATTAAACCCGAGACCTATGGAACGCAAGGCCCACACGTTATTGCGGATCCAAGTTGTCGGTATCATGTGTACCGTATCATAATATTTAAACCCCCATAGTGATAGCGAAAAATGTTTGAGTTTTAATGAGTTTATTATTTGTATAATCTGTATAAAGAATAATGGATTCCTGAAGTGTTGTTGGGCGTAGAAGGTCGTACGAGCACTACTCACCAGATTTTTTTTTTTTTTTTTTTTTTTTTTTTTTTTGTAAGCTTTCAAGTGGGTAAATTTATTACATAAACGCTAATGGAACAGGGAAGGTCGGTCCCTTCAAGCCATCAGGACTTTGTCAAATGATGTTTAACTCTTCATAGTACACATTAGTATTGTCCTCTTGACTCTTATTGACTATCTATCCTCAAGTGTATTAGAGAAAGTGAGAGTTCTTCTGCAGCAAAGTCAAGATAAGGAAATGGTAAATGGAATTTTGAAGAAGGTGCGTCATTACTTATATTTAAATAATTGCACAATGTAGGTATATACGGATAGATGTATTGCGGAATTTTGGGCCCACTCATAGGTTCAAATTGAATCTATCAAAGAATGCTGGAAGTAGGAGACTTTCACATTGGTGTATAAACTATTTCGTTTAATGTGATAAGTAGTAAGCTGACATTTTAGTGTGCTTTTAGAACTACTAGGCATATGTTAGCAATTCATCCGAAATCAAAGCAAAATTTATGAGCACTGTTGGACATTTTAAAATGCAAAACCCACAATAGAGGTTTGTGAAAATGCGTTTTACACCAAACTATTTTGACTGAAAGTGCCTTTTAAACCTAACACATCTTTTGACTGAAAAAGTTCTCAAAAGCTAATCGCCAGGCTTATGATAAAGCTCTATGAAATATCAGTTGAAAGAATTAATGAAAGGGGCACCATCTCACATATGATGCATGGAAATATTCTTCATAGATACAAAACTGAGATAGGAGGTTATTCGTAAATTTTAAATTCTTTTGAGAAATAAATGTATGGCATAATCCTTATCTAAATGAGAGATACTTTAGTAATCACAGATCAACTTTGTCACGCAAATTAGTTCTGCAGATGAAGTTAAAAGAAATATTACTCCTCGGTGTCATTCATATTTCTTTGACAAACTTTTTCTATTGTTATAAAGTTCAGTGAAGTCAGAACTTAGGTTTTATATTCTGGGTCATAATTTAACGAAAGTGTTGTGTGTCTGTGTGTGTGCGTGCGTGCGTGTGTGTGTGTGTGTGTGTGTGTGTGTGTTTAACAAATTGCCATTTCCTTTGCTTTGAGTATCACTACCTTCAATGATGTATCTAATAGACACTTAAAACACTAATTATATTGGTAATGATTATCTCCGAAATGAGAGATGTTTCACAAAATTGTATGTTATCGATAGAGACCGAACTGGTAACCGATATTCGTGATCCCAACGATTTCTGAGAGAAGCATCGTTATATGAAGCTTCCTTTAAGTGACAATATAAGTATTTCTTCTTTTCCATGACATTTGACATTCGTAATATTGAACGTCTTCATTTTTATATAGTTTCCCCGAAGCCCTCGTCTCCTAGTGGAACATTTACGAGTTGCCATTGACAGTTTGCACTCACAAATCTACAAGTAATGTGTGCATTCAAAAAGTATCACGTCTTGATTCGTGTGTAGGAACTCGATAACAATAAAACAGAGTAACACTAGAGCGATAAAATACCCACAGAAAGAAAAGATTAAAAAAGTGGACAACAAGAAAATCAGAATGAGCGAATCAATACGTCTGTGTGAAAATCAATTAAACGCGGATTATAGGTTATAGATTACATAACGAAGGGTGTGCGCGTCATCATCATGTCTTTCGAAGACCATCTCGAGAGTCTGAGTAAGGTGCTACAGAGAATGCAGGAGACTAACTTGAAGCTGAACGCGAAGAAGTGCTAGCTCTTCCGCAAGGAAGTCAACTACTTGAGCCACATAGTCTCACCAACCGGAGCGGCCACAAACCAAGAGAAGACACAGGCTGTGAGAGATTGGCCTCGCCCAAAGGATAAGAGAGAATAACGCAGTTTCCTGGGGCTGTGCAGTTATTACCACCGCTTCATAAAGGGGTTCTCCAACAACGCCAAGGCCCTCACTCGCCTGACAGAAGAACACCGGCTTTACGTGTGGACGGAGGACGCCGAAAACGCTCTCCAGCACCTGAAGAAGCCACTTTGCAGCACTTCTGTTTTGCGATTTCCACAACCAGGCGGCGCCTTCATTGTGGACACCGACGCCAGCGACCATTGCATTGGAGGCGTCCTATCCCAAGTCCAGGACGGCCACGAGCGGGTGATAGCCAACTACAGCAAGACCCTCTCCAAGGCAGATAAAAACTACTGCGTCACCCGGCGAGAGTTACTGGCGGTGGTGAAGATCTTGGAGCGGTTCCACAAGTACCTGTACGGTCAGCCATTCCACCTGAGGACTGACAATTCCGCCCTAACCTGGCTACTCAGCTTTATAAACTTGAAAGGCCAGACAGCCCGTTGGGTCCAGAGGCTGCAGAAGTACTTCACCCCTAAACATCGTAGAGGGAAGAGCCACGGTAACGCAGATGCAATGTGTCGGTGGCCCTGCCCAGAAGAGTACAGCCAGTGCACAAGAATGGAAGAGAAGGAGCGTGCCGCAGCTGTCAGAGTGGTCACGGCATTGCCTGCGGACGGCTGTGATAGCGCAGGCCTGAGGAGGGAGCAGCTGGCGGACGCAGACTTGGAGCCACTCTTGAGAGATGTGGAGGCAGGGACAAGACCAACCTGGGAGGACATCGTACCAATGAGTGCCACATAAAAGTCGTACTGGGCCCAATGGGACTCACTGAAGACAAGAGAGGGCGTGCTGTTCCGGGTATGGGAATCACTCAATGGGAAGACGCAGAGAGAACAGTTGGTACTTCCCCGAAGTAAGGTAGGGAGGTCTTGGAAGTACTTCAGGAGTACACCTGGGAGCAAACCGATCAATCGACAAACTCCGACAGCGCTACTACTGGCTGAGGCTCCAAGCAGACGCTGCGAGATGGTGTCGTCAATGTCACGTGTGCGCAGCGGGTCGCAGGCCCCAAACTAGGAGCCGGGTTCACATGCAGCAGTACAACGTCGGAGCACCATTCGAACGGATCGCCGTCAACATAGCTGGACCATTCCCAGTGTCCGACGGAGGCAATAAGCACCTGATGGTGGTAGTGGACTACTTCACAAAGTGGGCGGAGGTGTATGCCATCCCGAACGAGCAGGCGAAGACAATCACAGACTGCCTCTTGGAGCAAGAGTTTTGCCGATTTGGGGTGCCGTTAGAGCTCCACACTGACCAGGGTACCAATTTTGAGTCCAACCTAATGAAGGAGGCTCTAGAGAGAGTTGGGGTTAACAAGACCCATACAACGCCTCTACATCCCCAGTCGGACAGCATGGTCGAAAGGTACATCAAGACCTTAGAAGAACACCTGAGGAAGGTCGTGGCCAGCCATCAGCGAGACAGGGACGTCAATGTGCCGCTGTTCTTGCTGGCCTACCGCTCGTCAGCACACGACACCACTGGGATGGCGCCAGCCAGCTTAATGTTCGGCCGAGAGTTACGCCTCCCCTGTGACCAGGCTTTTGGGAGCGACCCCCCCCCCGGATGAAAAACAGCCAGCAACCGAGTATGTGGACCTGGTAGGCCATCTCCGCGACATGCATGAGGTGGCTCATCAGAATATCCAGAAGGCGAGCAACCGCATGAAGACCCGGTACGACAGGCAGCCAACAGCCAAGGATTCCAGCAAGGTGACCTAGTGTGGTTGTACCGCCCTACCTGGACCAAGGGACGATGCCCGAAACTTCAACAACCATGGCAAGGACCGTACCCGGTGGTGAAAAGGATTAATGAAGTGGTCTACCGCACACAGAAGGTGCTCCAAGGGAAGATGTTGGTGATACACTTGGATGGTCTGGCCCCCTACGATGGTGCTGTTCGGGACGACCAGCCATAAGGAGGGAGCAGTGCCACGAACCCATTATTTACGGTGGCACGGCGCTGAGCGATAACAGACACGGCGCAGTGTGGAGATAAACAGCTTGCCTAAGCAGATAAACATAGCGCGGAGATAAAAGTCATGTCAAAACAGATAAAGTTAGATAAAAAAAGGAACATTCTAGTGATATCTTGATTGTCTTACGAAACACTCGAGCTCTTGTTTTTTACAGAATATGCCAGAAATATCTAGTGATATAAGTAGTGGTATATATAACAGGCGACACGCCAGCTTAGGAGCAGTAAACAGTGCCGTAATGAGAGAGTGTAATCAGAACTGAATTATGTGAACGCTTTTGTTTGTGGACGGCAACCTTGGAAGATTGTAATTGTGTATGTGACGTAATCCTGCTACTGTAGTGTATTTCTACGGAAATAAAGAACATTTTGAATTTCGGCAACTCAGACTTTTAATTCTACGAACCCAAAAGTCACAATATTAAAATCTGGATTTCTTTGTAATGCTCGGCACAGTTTTTGCACCTTAATTTTAGGGGCTACATTTAAATTCCCAATTCAAGAATAGATATAGACTTATGAAGGGGCAAGCAACACCTTTCTAGTTTGTACTGTATGAGTACAATGCGCATTTACATTTGAGTGCTTCTTCATTATTTCATTTTTTTTAAATGTTATATGAACAAAGTATCACTTGAACTGACACTGCAAACAATGTTTTTTCTTCAATTTATAAATATTACCGAGAGCAACATTTCTCCATCTAGCCCTAGAATGTAAAAATTGGTTCTGAGAGCAAAGGTGGTATTTCCCTATAAGTAATCACTTGGATAGGGACTTCTACAAAACCATACTGTTACTCCAGATTAAGGTATCTACTTCAATAAACTGTTTCCGCATGATTTATGTTATCCTTTAAAGCCTATGCACAATGCAAGTTTTCTGAATTAAATTTCGAACACATATTTTCAAGATGAAGCTGCTTAGAGCCCTGAAAGTATAACTCAAGATTTATAAATTACCTCCTTCTGGCCATAATGCTCTATCGTTCACAAATCTAGCAGTGACAGAATCATTAATTCTCTCTAATATTCCATACATTATCAAAAATGGCTTTCCCAGCTGGAGTTCATTGAGTATCATAAATTGAATATCATAAATCATGAAACAATATGACTTAGATTCACTTTGTGCTTTTTATGGTTTAAAATATTGATACGCACAAAACATGCCAAAATAATCAAATGTACAACAGTACTGTCAAAATGAAATTATATGTATCTTAAATCTCAACACACTGCAAAAGGTTACATTAAAATACTTTGAACTTTATTTCTATATCATACTTAAAAGCAGACAACAAGCATTTGCATGAAAGTCCTCTATCTAATTATTACCTAAAGAAACTGCAAATGCCCACCTCGGTAGCGTAGATGGTAGCGTGTCTGCCTCACGTTCAAGAGGTTCTGAGTTGGAATATTGGTCAGGGTGAGTTACCTGGATAAGAATTTTGTTCGGAGTTTTCCCTTATCCTGAAAGACGAATATTGCGTAACTCTAAGCTCTATGGACCCTGGGCTCATTTTAGCATAATTTCATTCATTCCATTCATCGTCCGATATGACTTATCGTTGGAGGACGTAATTGTGTTATAATAATACATACAATTTTACGAAACGTCCTGGAAACTTAAAAACCCGACTTCTGCAATAATTAGCTAATCTATTATGATAGATACCTCAAAATGTCTTTATGGACAACAAGCTCATACTAGATACACAAACTCATATAATAAATCTATAGTACAAGGAAAACAAATTCCACTATGTTGATTCCTAGCAGCGGAAATATAACTCAGAAACTTATGTGCAGTGCAGAGATCGTAAACGATGCTTCATATCTGAATGACAATCAACATGTCATAGAAAACACGAAGGTCTCAACGCCAATGAACCTAATTCCGTGAATCAGAAGTACGAGGGCTGTTCAATAAATAATGATCATAATTTTTCGCACTGAAATTCAATCTTATTATATTCAATTAGCTTAATGTGAAACAAATACGCCGTAGTAGTTTTATTATTTGTACTCTCGGTTCCCGCCTGTGAGAACCAGGCAAGCTCAGACATGTTTAGCATCGCCTACAGCTGCAATGGAGGTAACACTCGAGGAACAATATGCGGCTTTGAAATTCTGCTTTTGTCTCAACAAATATTCAGTTGAGGTCTATACAATGTTACAGGAGGCATATGGAGAGTCTATTCTTCCCTACAGCAGAGCTCGAATGTGGTTTAAAATGTCTAAAGAGGGGAGACAATCAATTTCAAAGGAAGGTGGACCCGGTGCTCCAGTTACTGCTCTTACGGAAGAAAATATCAACACTGCTACTGCCACTGTGAGAGAGGATCGACGAATTACCTTAAGATCACTTACTGATATACTGAACATTTCATTGGGTGCCACCCACATGTTGGTGACAGAAACATTACACATGAGACGTGTCTGTGTGCGATGGGTTCTAAGACTGTTGATTCCCGAACAACAGGACATTCGCATGCAGGTCTGCATACAGTTAAAGTTGATGTTAGAGGAAGATCCGGAGTTTCTTTCAAACATAATCACTGCTGATGAAACTTGGCTACATCATTTTTATCCCGAGAGCAAACAGCAAAGTGGTTGCTTCTGCTGAGAAAGTTATGGTCTTCTCATTCTTTGATATTCATGGAATTGTTTATCAGCATGTTGTACCTGCACACACATCAGTAACTGGACAATACTACAGAGATGTCCTGAAAACATTGCAAGTCCATATCAGGCACAAAAGACCACATTTCCGTGAAGCAGGCTGGATGCTGCACCGCGATAATGTGCGGCCGCATATTGCTAATGTTGTTGCTGAATATCTTGCAAAAATCAACGTGAAGTGCATCCATTACCCTCCCTATAGTCCGGATTTAGCCCCATGTGACTGTTTTCTATCCCCTAACTTGAAGAAACGCCTTCGTGGGAGGCATTATCCATCATCAGAAGCAGTGGTGAAGGCTGCGGAGGCGATTTTGAAGGATCTCTCAAAAATAGTTTCCAGCATGTCTTTGAAAACTGGCAGAATCGCTGGGACAAGTGCATCGCATTCAGGGGAGACTACTTTGAGAGTGACCATCAAAATTATGAGGATGAGTAAAAGTACGTTCTCAAAAATAAATTGTGATCATTCTTTATTGAACAGCCCTCGTACTTCAGTAACTTCTTGCTGTTTTACCCTATATCAAAAGCATCAAGTAATCAATTATGCGTTTCAGATTTGGGCATAACAATGAGACATCCTTACTTGATTAGCAAAGACATGCACTTGGAATGCTCCATATTGTCGCGGCGAAAAAGCACGGAAGTTTCGGTGCCGAGAGATAAGCGCGGTTTGTGTACACAAAAGAGCCTGCAGATAAAGACAACAGACGGATATATTTCACGTAGATAACGAGCTTGCATAAGCAGATAAGCATAGCGTTTGAGATAAAAGACTTGCCGAAACAAACAAACCGAGATAAATGGAAATTTCTGGTAACATCTTCATTATTTGGTTTCTTTTTTGTTCTGTAAATCTCTCGAATTGTGAATGAGGTATTTAAGGAAATGAGTTGTGTAACGAGAGTGTTGTTGTAACGAGAGCTGATCAGAACGTTGTTTGTTGTTGCCATCGACCTTGGTGGATTGTGGTGTGTATGTGACGTAATGTTGTTACGTGAGAATTGATCAGTGTATTTCTACGGAAATAAAGAACATTTAGAATTTCTGTAAATTGGATTTTTAATTCTACGAACCCACGAAGTCACAATATCAACTTCCACACGCTAAGAGAATGTCGTTGTTTAATATCCATAGGAAAAAGTATAACATCGCAAGTAACATTAAAAGTCATAAGGATCTGTAAATATAGTATTATTTTCGGAAAATATATACTGTTTACATTCAAATCTTAAATTTTGGGTATAGCAGTTAGCGTTTGAGTATTTGTCAATTATTACTCAACATTTCACGTTGGCTGATAATAATATGTGTTATAAAGCTAAAGTTCTTTAATAGGCAGGTGGTATTCCGCGGTGAATGAACGAAACGGTTCAAATGTTGCTCAAATAGGCCGGATATCCCTAGAATTACTGACATGCGTCTTCGGATAAAGGAAAGCTCTGGTATGGGGGGGGGGGGGGCAAATCTTCCAGGTAATACACCGTAACCAAGATTGAACTCGAAGCCTCTTGAATATGAAGTACGCACGGTACCATTAAACATAGCGGTGGGCAATAAAAACGTATAGAAAATTTACTTCATGTCATGCTATATTTTATGGTCGTTATTGTTTGTTTGCTTTATATTTCCAAAGTTCTCAATCTTCTATAAATATTTGCTATTTTTGTTACGGTTTACCTATTTTTAATGCTTTTGCATTCAAAATTAACAGTATTTATATTGTATCATTGCAATATAACTGCAATTTGTTATCCTGTATGAAAGTGCAAATGCCTATAAGACTTCCTGAGTTAAAGCAACTTTAAAACAAATCGATACTTTAACAAAAACAGTTTTGTCTGTTTATAGCCACTGTGATACCTGTCTTCAACCATTATGAAACAAAGTGCTGAGAGA
Source organism: Mantis religiosa (assembly GCA_030765055.1). Lineage (NCBI taxonomy): Eukaryota > Metazoa > Arthropoda > Insecta > Mantodea > Mantidae > Mantis > Mantis religiosa. Next base: position 265,445,270 of record CM060950.1, on the reverse strand, counting down.
CAAAGATACAAAGCGGAAAACGATAAGTTGGCGCATGGATATGTATAGAGGTAGTTTCCGACGGGAATTAGCATATGAGCGTTCTGTTACAATATCCCTGTTTTTCTCTTTGTCCCCTCTCATATGGTTACAACAGCGACATTCTGGTCTGAGACTGTTTACAGCACACAAAAATGAGCCCAAGACGTTGCATTGTGGTACTCTGATAGTAGTTCATAAAGGGGGACTTAAGCACAATAGAATATCTAATTTGCATATAAATTGCATATAAATTGATAAGGGGTGGGGGTGGGAGACATGTCGTAACATGTCTGGAATGTTACCACCCCCCTAAGCTGTCATGTGTAAAAGTGCAGGTGTGTTTCTTTGTAACATTTTTCTTATAATTAATGGGTCATAAATAATTCGATGATTGTTAAGTCCTTTGATGTAGATATGATGCCGACCAGATGTCACCGAGCGCTGGCGTCAATGAACTAAAGAATGTCTTTCTCCCCTACTTTAGGGTTTGTGCCGGTTGGTACATGTTTGAGATGAAAATAATGTTAACCTCCCCTCCCCTGTTGCCCATGTGACCAATGGTTGGATGGAAGACCCTCCCTTCCACTCCATCTCCGGCTATGGGTATGCATCGCTCCTCGCTCCTGAAATCCCCCCCCACTACTGAAAGAGTATATAAGACTCTCGAGCTTGGAGCATCACATTACTTCGTGAATTTTTTTCCAGTGTATTTATTTGCGTCTCTGATATGTCAGATATCGACAGTGAGTGCGCAGCGGAGGCGTATCATTACGCGTATTACCACAAAGAGTTATGCAATGGTCTAATGCATTCAATTGTTTGCAATCGGCCTTCATACCACGATCAGATGTCTTCTCGTGAAGTATGCACAGAAAACTGCCCAGTCTACAGAAAGCGATACATGTAAGTACAATAATTATTAATTTTCTTGAGAATTCATTACTGTTTTTTAAGTAGAAAAAGTAATTTGAAACCTATTCGTTATTCCAGGCAAGAGCCGGTTCATGAGCAAGAACAAAACGGAGTTGATGAGGTTGATAGATTCGCTTCAAGTCACGAGGCCATACACCACTCTGAATTTTGTAACGGTGATACACATGCAACCCTGTGCACGCATCCCGAGGCTCATGAACATATGTACTCTTACTTCCTCTGCAATGAGAAGTGTAGCGTGTACCAGCTCAGACAGAGACAATCAAAGTAAGTGGAAGTGAAAAAAGAAATTCGCGTCTCTTTCCTTACAGAATCGTTGAAATATCTAATTCTATTGAAAAACATTATTTGTTACAGGCTTCGAATGACAGTTCGAGATCCTAGGCCTGTTATTGATTGCGATACCTCCAGTGATAAGGATGAAAACGATGTTCCTATTGCGGAGCGATCTACTCAGGCCATAGATGACTTCCTGGTAGATCAGGGTGGTGAAGCTATTGAGAATGTTACTCCTGTGCGTACCCCGAGCACACAATTGGAACGCCTCAAAACATCAATGTAAGTATTCTTGTCATACTCCTTAAAGAAAGAAACTGTTTCACCTGTCAGATGCTATTCTTTCAAGATACCATCTTTTTTCTCTTTCTAAGTAACACATGCAATGTGCTCTGTTTCAGGACCGCTATCAGGAAACCTCGAAAAAAGAGAACCAAAAATAACTTTGCAGATCTGCAAAGGAGGCTGACACTCTTAGAAGAGCGAATGACGTCTGCTGCTGCTACCCCAAAGAGGCATGCAAGTAGTTCGCGTGTACCAAGACGCCTGAACCTCTGAAAGCATTAGAGGGAACGGACTCATTCTTCTTTATAAAAATCTGGGAAACATGTCACAAGCAACCATGCTCCGCGATGTTCACATTTCCAAAAGTTATAGTGTTAACATAGGACTAATCTATCACATTCCATCTCTGATCATTAAGAACAGAGTCAGTGACAACTTCGTGTTTATGTCAGCACATGACTGGGAAATAATTAGAAATAGTCTTCACGTATTCGAAGCATTCTTCAAAGAGAAAAACTACGTGTGTTGTGATTACAGTGAGAACATTGTATATTCGTTTAATGTCACTGTGTTTATGGAAGATGAAAGGATCAGATTGTTGAATACAGTTCTAAATAGCGGTGAAATAATTTTAAATTTTAGTGAATTTTGTCAGTTAACGAGGTTAGAATGCTATATACAAAAGCATTTAATAAACCTAACTCTCTGTAAAGAAATGACATATGTAGGAACAAGGAGCTGGAGAAGGATGGTATGCGAAATGTACAATGATATTAAATAAAAAGAAAATGATGTTCAACTTATATATCTTTTTATTCACTTGAATTCCTTTACATGTTTCTTATATTCCTAATATCCTTCATTACAAGAATCCCTGCTGGAATTAGATTAAGGACTGCATCACATGAGTCAGGGGCTTGTATGTGAAAACTCTGTCATGTATTATCAGACAATACAAAGTAGTCTGTGCGGGTATATTTGCACTAGCTTGAATTTCAAGTCTGATATTCACAGCACCATTTACAATCTCCTCAGGTTGATGTGAGCAGTCTATGATGAATAATGGCGCATATTTGAGAAAATCTTTTCTCTTCAATAGAGGGTAATTGTCTTTCCCGTAATATGAGTTTTGGAACTTTGAATACATTTCATATAAAGCTGCAAATCTTGAGTTCTCAAAGTCCAAGTTCATGTCGTGATAGGGATAACACTCACTATTGAGATAAAGCCTCAAATTTGTTATGTTACAATGATCAAACTCGGAACAGTCCATCGACGCATTATTTGTTCTGGACGTTTGGGCTCCCACAATAACAAATCTCGGCTTCTCCGGTTTCGACGTTGTTGCGACGTTCCATGTAAAGGATCTAGTTTGCGGAATAGCAGGTTGGGTATGTAGATCCATGGTTCTAAATGCAAGATGCAGTGCTCTATCAGACTTGACGATCTTGAGGATTGCTACCTTTTCAGCGTCTGAAAGGCGAATTACAGGCATCCTCCACTCGATGCGAGTTAGTTTAACAATGGCATTTCCTTCTCCCTCAGGTGTCAAAATGCAGTTCTTGGAGTCCTTAGATCGAATTAGCACCAACTCAAACTTGCTATTGAGAACGAGGTCCTTGTGGTCATCTGCAAATCCCAGAAGCATTGACAGGGGCACTATGGCATTGAATGCTCCGCTTGTTGAATGCACAATATCTACATCCTCCCCGGGGTAGCACCATCCGGCATTGAGCAAACGATTTGATTCCATAGGGTTGAGAGCAGCATAGTTGCGCATAGTCGATGTAATGCCTGGATTCCTTGTTCTGTCTATACAAGTTCCATTCATGTCCAGTCGAATCTCATCAAACATAAATGCCAGAGCATTGTTAGTCAGCTTCGCCAGCGTAGGTGTTCCATTAGGCTTAGAAATAGAGCCCTCAATGTAGAGATAACTCCGGTTAGGCAGAGTATATAAATCTTCAGCTTGACAAGGGATCCTAATCTCATCATTAGCATCCAGAGCCGATGTGTTATATGGGAGAAACACATGTTCCTCTTCTTTAGCAATTTTATCCTCAAACGAAGGAGTTTCGGTCACATTAAAGATGTCCATTACAGAATTCTGAAGCCCAACGTTTCGAGGAACTTCTTGTTGCTTGATGTTAACACTCTGAGCGTCAACGGGAGAGTATGATAAATCTGTGATTGTCCTGTCTTATTATATCTTTTGCGATGGTTTCTCCTTCTAAAATCTATTCCCATTTCGACGAATATGAAGACGTATGCTTATATCCTCGTTTCTAAAGTTGATGCTATCTCCGTTCTGGTCAACCACCCGAAGAGTGATTTGATCGATGAGGTTAGTGTCTATGATGGGTAGGTAAATGGGGTTTGGAGGCTCTTGAGAGATGTGATATCCCGGTGGGACAGAAGGGAAGAATTCATAGATCGAGTGTCCTCTTTTACCATCGATGAAAGAACCTGTCGCAATACTGCACTCGATTCGAATGATGCTCACCTTAAATATGTTTACTAGGAAATCAGACTCAGTTAGCTGATTAGGAGCAATAACTTTTTCACTGAACCCTAAAAGAGATCCAATAGAGCGTCCCCTAGAAAAATCAATAGGAAAGGGGCACTTGATTTCAGCCTTCATTGTATTATTGTTAGGGCGAATAAAGAAGTCGTTTTCATCCAAGTTTAGCTTATCTTTGAGGTAAGTATTAATATCAGAAATTTCATATGTCCCATGCGGAATATCGATGACCTTAGTGGTGTCATTGAAAATGTAATGGAAGAGATTATTGCTCTCATCCACATTGGGAATGGAATAGAAGGTTTCAAAATTCAAAAGAGCAATTTCATAATACCCTTTAGGATCAATCCTCAGAGGAGGATTCAGGTAGGTGGTAAGATCTGAATCATTCCCGCTAACAGCAATAGTGCAACTCATTGTGATAGAAATTGCAAGCACAGGTGCCCGCAGATGACTGAGCTAAAACTCTGAACTCTTCTTGTATTATACATCAACTTAACGCCCTTGAGATAGCTTTCTACCTCTTTTGGAGGTTTCAAGTTTCCAAAGCTGTCGAAATAAAACGCGATATCACCTTCCTTCTTTATTGCTACCCAATGTGATCCTTCATTATCAGAGTAATCGAGATTGACAATAATCCTCTCTCGTCGATATGGCTTTGAAGGTAACTTATCGAGCATATATACACCTCTAAAATGAGGAATTCTTAAACGACGAGCATATAGTGCAAGATCTATGTTACTTAAGGCTTTTTCCGGGACAAGTATAGTCCCCGACCCGAGTTTTTTGAGGTCTGTCTGTTATTCTGGGAATTTTTCCTTCTCTTCAGACCGTTTCCTTTAGTAGTCTTATTTCCTTTTAAGGCTCTGGCTATTTTGGAGGCAACTGCTAAAGATGCGGTCAGTGGTAGCATTGGAAGAAAACCGCCAGTTCTCTTTTTCTTAATCTTCTTATTACTTTTTCTCCCTCGGAGACCTTTTCCTTTCGCTTCCATCTCTCTATTATGGCGAACCATTTCTGCAAGCTGTTTGTCTGCAGCTTTTTTCTTATTCACTGCTGTAGCAATTTGAGCCGCACCTCCAGCTGCAGCACCTAAGGCTGCAATAATGGGTATGAGGGGTAGAAATCCGCCACGCTTCTTCTTCCCGGATCCTGCACCGATAGCTATCTTACCCTTCATAATTGATGTTACCAGCCGTGCAGCCAACTTTTCCCCGAGGCTAGCGTCCGATGATTGAACTCTCTTCCAGGCCTTCTCTGCTAAGATTTTATCAGCAATATTTCGTGAGACGGTGTCCTTGTGCTCTGCGTATGCTATGTCATGATTTTTACAAGCCTCATCCAAAAGATTTATTGCGGAATCTCCTCTCTTGAGGCGTTTTTCCAGTTTTGTCCCGGGTCCGCAATATCTGTAGCCGGGTAAATGTACTTCAAACGGTAGGCGGTTAATGACGGAGTTAAGTAAACCTGATCCTCTTGTGGTCTTATTGCTCCTACCTCCCATTATAAACTAATCTATTTTATGATTTACTAGCGTCTTTTATACATTTTTTCAGATATAGCCCCTCCCTTTGAGGAATTTGAGCGCTCATAATATCCCACATTTTTCCGTTTATATACTCATTAGAGATGATCCTAAAAGTCAGTCACTAAGATGGAGCTTGTGAAGCAAGATTGCTCTCTACCTATTCAGGTGCTAGACTTTGAAAGTGATTTCAAGCACGAACGCCACGGTAAGCTATTTCCTTCTAACGTCAGAGCTCTTATTCTAGGGAGCTCCAGTGCAGGAAAAACCAATGTACTACTGAATTGGCTGCTCCACGAGAATGGTCTGCGTTTTGAAAATGTACACATATACTCAAAGTCCCTTTATCAACCAAAGTATCAATATCTCATAAAACTGCTTGAAAGCATTGATGGTATCGAAGTATATACGTATGATGATGGAGAAAACGTATTACATCCCACCGATGTTAAAGAAAACTCAATCTTTATATTTGATGATGTCATCACTGAAAAGCAGGGAAAGATTGCCTCATTTTACAGCATGGGTAGGCATCGTAACGTAGACTCAATATATTTAGCACAATCCTACGCTAAAGTCCCGAAACATTTAATTCGTGATAACACGAACATGATCATTCTCTTTAGGCAAGATAATTTGAACTTGAAGCATATATATGACGATTATGTAAACACCGACATGACATATACAGAGTTTAAAGACTTGTGCAAAAGTGTCTGGGAGAGTGGAACAGAAGGAAGACCTTTTGTAACGATAGTTCCTGAATTCTCTAGGAATGACGGTCGATATAGGAATGGATTTGATGTATATATTAAAGTAGGAAATAAGGAAAATGTCATTTGAAGCTCAAAATGAGCATTGACAGGTTCGGAGCACGAGGAGCTCTCCCAACCAAAAGATCGCTTCACCACTTTATCATAAACAGAGATGGAGAAGGTAACTATCAGTTCAAGAACAAGAGACTATGCATTGTTCAGGATCCTGAAACAGATAATGATGCGAGCACAAAAAGATATGTGGATGCACTCGAAAAAAGGATGATTGTTTCCTCACAACAGAATACCGGAAGACTTGAGACTAACTTTAAAGCTATGATCCATGATTTGGTTTCAAAGTATATTTTCAAGAGAGACCAAGAAAATAACATTGTTATTGATAATGCTAGATTAAAAGTATTATTAGATCCTGTTCACGATAGTGATGTAGCAAATAGAAAGTTCATCACCGAGTATATGAACTCTCGCATGCAGCCGCAAGATAATAATGGCAACATTATATTCGGTAAGAAGCGAATCATTGATATAGCAGATCCTGTCGGAGATCTGGATGCTGTAAATAAAAGATTTCTCCGAGGCATGATTATTCAAAAAACAAGCGAAACACGGAATCAGTTAAACAAATTTGTTACTAGGGAAATTGAGACACAGGTGGACAAGAAGCTGAAAACAATTAGAGAACATTTGAACAAAACTGGCAATATGGTAGATACACTTACGCACTCCACAAAAGAAAATAGGGATTCGCTGAGAAATTCTATTACACAAGTTCAAGAAGTCCGTCAAGCACTAGAAAATAGATGTAATACGCTATCAAGTGAAATGAATAGCCAGATCAATGAGAGTAATACCAATTTTGAGCGTGCAAAAGCAATTACCGAACAGATCGCTAAAGCAGTGGATACATTGAGAACAGGGATATCATTAATGAGAGGGCATCTTATTATTCAACTTCAAGCGTTTCCAATCAGGTCTGGTAACGGTACGTACATACTTTCTACTACCGCCGGACACTATTCATTTACAATAGACGGAAATCTCTTATCGTGCGCTATTACAGCACCCGAGCAAGAATTGAGGAGCGGTGAGCGTATACTCCCTCATCACAAAACCGATTATACAATCTCAATAAATAAGAACACAATTGAAGCCTTTCCTGTAATCATTAAAAAGGGTGATCGCATATCATTCACTCCACCTACAAATCGTGTATTGGATCGATGTACTTTACACATAGAGTTAGTGCTTGAATATAAACTCTCCCCTGCACCTACACTATAAATGAATATAATATCTTAGTACGAGACCATTTGCACAATGAACAGTGAAAGCATAACATTAAAGGAATCTATAGTCAAGCATTCCAAGGCTATACGCGAAAAGTTGAGGGTATTAAAAGGCCACCAGTTCGATACCCAGAGAGTAATGAGCGAGGCTCTTCAACCAGTAACAGAACCACTGCATGATATATTACAACTCCAAAAAAACAATACTGATATAACCAAGGAAGAAACCATGAAAAAGAATATTCAACCTAAAAGGGATAATGAAGAGAAGATCTCAAACTACCTACAGAAAGTTCGAAGGAAGGATAAAAATGAATTAGATGCATCATACGGTATAAGATACGAAGATGGCAGCTACATGCTTGGAAACAAGGTCATTGACTTTATTAATAATCGAATTCGAGTAGGCGAAGAAGCATATGAGGTTACCCCTGGATTAAGTGAACTCATCTTTAAGAGGATCCCTGAGATGCATGTCTATACAGAAGAGGATTTGGATACTTATAGCAAAATACTGAAAACAACTCAGGTGCATCGACGAAACTATAGCAAGCAAGGACAGCTGAGGGCGGGCAATTCCTACAAGTATAAAAGTGTTATACGACCATTAGTGAAGAAACACAAGGGCTTAGGATTGGAGTGGAAGGAGCTTCGTCCAGGTGTAGAACAAGACTACATCTATTGGAACGACCCCAACGAGTTGGTAAATCGTCTAAGACTTCTCGTTGCATCTAGGGACGCGGGGAATAACAATCATACCCAAGAAATTGAGGAGATTATTCAAGAACTGAAATCAGCTAAGATTATAGCATGAACCAAATAAAGCAAAATATAGCTAGCGAGCTTCATGCTCCTGCACGGAGAAACTTTCTACGCCGCAAGATTATCAGCAAAGGACTACATGATTTGGTGCAGATCGACTTGGTGGAGATGATACCACATGCAAGAATCAACAAGAATTTCAAATATATCCTTATTGCTGTCAACTTCTACTCTAAAATGGCGTATGCCAAGCCGTTAAAGAGCAAGACGGGACTCCGAGTTTCAAAGGCTATGGAGGATATACTACAAGACATGAAAACACCTCCCAGGAATATACAGAGTGATAACGGGAAAGAATTTTATAACAAACACTTTAAGAATTTAATGAACAAGTATAATATCAATCACTACAGCACCTATACGGATGTGAAGGCTGCAGCTGTGGAACGGTTAATAAGAACTTTAAAGAATATGATGTATCGAGAGTTTCTAGCTCAAGGATCCTACAAGTGGTTAGATCTCTTACCTAGAATCACTGCAAAATACAATGATACTTACCACACCACTATCCGGATGAAGCCACGTGAAGTGCAGAATAATGATCTACTTTTGTCTGTTTACAACTATGATCAGCCAGCGAGTGAGAAGAGGAGTGCCAGGAAGTTTAGTGTTGGTGATTATGTGAGGATATCTAAAAATAAAGGACATTTTGAAAAGGGTTTTGAACCTAACTGGAGCGTTGAAATCTTCAAAGTTGCTAAGGTGAAGCGAACCAATCGTACCACCTACATTCTAAAGGATAAGGACGGTGAGGAAATAAAGGGAGCCTTCTACGGCCATGAACTTCACTCTACATTATTTCCTAACACTTATTTGGTTGAAAAGATTCTGAGACGCCAAGGAAACAGAATCTTAGTGAAGTGGTATGGATTCCCTAATAGCCAGTGGATTGACAGGAAGGATTTATTGTAAAAACTATTACTGAAATAAAAGAAGAGCAATAAATTTCAAAACATGTGTTTTTATTTCTTCAATATACCATCTCTTTTCCTTTACATATACCGGTACATCAGTTTCCTGAAAAAAACTTAAATATATACAAGAGTTAACTAGAACATTTTTTTTCTTTACATCAGTTTCCTGAAAAAAACTTAAATATATACAAGAGTTAACTAGAACATTTTTCTTTACATGTACATCGGCTACCTGAAGCAACTTTTAATATATACAGGATTTAAAAGAATGGAAAAGAAAAAAACCTAAGTGTCAGCCATACTCAGCGAATAGTGACCCCACGCTAATGTCTGGTCGGAACCTTCTACTAATTTTCTCTTGTCGTCACTTCCACAGAGTGCGACCTTATTCATCTCTATGGTTGAGACGTTATGTTTAAAGCTCCGAAACGTTGTTTGTTTTACAAATATTTGTTTTCTAATGTTATTTAAGCATTCGAAATAGTGTTCAAAATTTATGTTCTGCATTCCGGTTCTGTTAATGCCCTTTGCTTTCATGACAGTTTGGTTCTCATACCTGAATGCATATAACTTGGACCTCAATCCCACATATTCTAACATAGGTCTTCCAGCAAGCTCATCCTTAAACAGTCCGATAACTTTTCTATTTTGAGGGATAATACCAAATCTATTGTTGTTATCGTAATTTGATGTGTCAAAATATTGTTGATTTTCTTTTATGAACATATAAAAGTCAGTCGAAGTTTCAAATATGAATGAGTCAGTGTCCATGTAATTTAAAGTTAAGTCTCTGAGTCTGGGTTTCATAATATCATAATAGAAGCTGTACATGATATGTTTTGAAATATCAAGGATGGCTTGACCAATATATATGGGTTTGTTCATGAATACTTCCTCTCTGGTAAGTTCTATTCCTACAAGATTTTCTGTGAAGATAACACTTCGAACATATGATGCTCGCGCAGTCAATTTCTTACACCGACCCCAGTTCGTGACTATTTTAAATTCTTTATATTTCCTAACATTTTCTATAAATTTACCATATACAGAGTTGTTCATTAGTTTCCATAAATTCTGTCCGAATTTGGAAGTTTCCCTTGCTCGTCTCTCTGTATTTAAATTAATGTAGGGCTTCAGCCAATCAGACTGTTCATATGCCACAACTCTATGTATTTTTTTCAGGATGAGACCTAGATCAATGCACTGCTGCAAGTTTCTATAGTGCAAGGTGTACTTCTCTTTGTCGTGTAATGTTGACAGCAGTTTCTTGTATTGGCCCTGTGGTGGTATCTCACTTTTTGGACAGAGAGGAAGATTATTGTGCTCATCGTGGAGATGCTCAGGGTAGTCAAGGTCCACTTCAAGCACATATCCAACCTCGGAATCAGGGGGAATTGTTGTGAAATCTATTGCTTCGATCTCTTCTTGTGGCACCCATCTTAAGTTCCTAAACGGTAGGAAATTTCCCATTCCTTTACCATATAAGTTATTTAAATCTATGTAAAATAACTTTGCAGCAAGCAAACACCATGCAAAACAGTATTCATCTTTATTTTTAATATTTACGACGGCATGTTTTCTTTGTATTGAAGCAGGTAACGGAATGTAACGTGACGCATTTAATGGATCATAAAAGCTAGCTCCAAAAACAAGAGCCCGGACTGCTAACAGAGATTTTGAACTACTTCTACCTTCAAAATTTGAAATATTTTCAATGATTTCATCAACCATAGAAGTGTATAAGGTATCTAAATTAGTAGATTGAAGCGCCAACTTAGTCTTGCTATTAAAAAAGATGGATTCCGTGTGCACTTCGTCAAGCTTTTGAATTAGAAACGTTAGTTCACATGAACTGTTAATTTTAAAGCCTGACGGGTTTCTGCTTAACAAGGAAACCATATCTTTCAATGCAAGATGACGACATTTTTCTAGAAATTCACGTGGGTCAACTATTTCTAGAAGGTTGTCAATTCTGGTATTAAATACTCTGCCTTTAAATGCAGATTCAACAACCTTACTTTCTAACTGTGTATGGCTTACCTTTAGTTTTTTGTTGTTGTTCTTTCCGGTTTGCTGTCCAATACCCGATGGACCTGACTCCGCCTGTATGCTTGAAGATGAGGGTTCCTGACAGATGATCGAATCCGAAAGCTGACAGCATTCATCTGTCGATTCTTCTCGGTTCTCAGCAATGCACCCTAGGCTCTGCGACTGAGGTTCTGAGACTGTAACAAGAGAAATAGAACAAAATTAGGTTTAAGATAATATATATTTGATTTTATCTGTGAATTAAATGTTATCAGCAAACTAAAAGGATATACTTATGTATACATTAGGAATAAATGTTATCGAATAATTAGAACACTATCGAATCGTATACATATATACATTTTTGAAAATAACAATAATAATAATCATAATAATTAGAATAATAAAATCGTATTGTAATCAAATGTTTTCTGAGCACGATTCAGTATAGAGAAAAGGGGAATGATTGCTTCTGATATTACAAGAAAAGGGGAACTTACCCTGAAATGATTGAAGCAAATCAATGAGAATTGTCTGGAAGTTGCAATTCTCACAGCAACACATTTGATCTGTAGTGCCAATGGAGGATTCTTCAACGAACGACAAAGACTCTGTAAACACACAGAAACAAGTAATATAAATATCAGAAATATATAAAATGTCATGAAATTAACTTAAAGTTCGGTAAAGCTATAATGGAAATTTCTTTCAAATAATAATTGAAATGGTGTTCTGAAATTTATTTTTTTAAATGGTTTTGATTTCGATGTAGATACTGAAACAGTTAAGAAGTGGAATCTATTGAAAAGAATAAAGTGTTAATTACCATTCGTTCCGTTTAGCAGCTGCATAACTAGGGTTCTGTATGTACAGTTTGTGCAAATACACAATCCCTCTAAACCATCACCTAAGTAGGCTGGCACATGATGTGTTTCAGATTCTGTAAAAGAAAAGATATATATTAACAATATGCTTCACATAGAAAATAAATGAAAGTTGTGATCTATAAAATAATATTTGTTTATTACATATCTGTTTATTTAATATGTATAATTTGACCAAAGTTAATTTAAAGTTATATAAAAAAGAAATCAATGTATGTTGTATACACATAACGTCAAGGAAAAAATAATAAATGTACTCACTGTCCACTTCAGAAAATATCTCTTTCATCATAGCTTCGTGTGCACAATTGTCACATATGCACCCAGTATCACAAACACTCTCCTCAGCGTCCTGAAGGGGCTTGCGCACATTGGATTCTGAATTTCCTGGTGCAGTTGGCTCGGACGATTTTATCAGCCGACGTCCAGTCAAACTCAGGCGTGACGCCATCCATCGTTTTAATATTCTTTCTTGTTTAAAAGATTTGGTGTTCTTCTTTCCTGTAAATTATATATACTTTTTTCAGCTTGAAATTTGTAGTATTCTATAACTTAATTGAGTATACAAGAATTATTTTTACTAATTCTTTTTTCTAAGTACATTCACAAGTCAGTTAAAGCAAGATTATCAAATTATGATAACAGAAGAAAGACGGATTGAACTTAGAGCGAATATTTCAGAATGCATGTAAACTGAACTTGAAAGAATGAGTAAACATACGGTTGTAGTTCGCTTCAGTATGTGTTTTTAAATAAAAAGTACTGATATTAGGAGTTGCTCTGACGTTTTATTATCTATATAGAAATAATCAAGATATTAATAATAAGCAAGCTCAAACTTTCTGTTCATTTAAAAAACTCTAGTGATAATATTTAAAAAATATCAATGAAACGTATATCGTGTGATATGATGTTTTCTTACACCTCTGAAAGAACATTCTCATGGACATTATATAAACTAGGTAAATATATATGTATATATACATTCTTTATAAATATTTTTAATAAATGAATTCTTTGAAGAGAAACTAGATATCAAAGCACGTGAAGTAAACCAAAAACAAACAAAAATACTTTATAAACACTTTTAATAAATGAATTCTTTGAAGGGAAACTAGATATCAAAGAACGTTAAGTAAACCCAAAAACAATATAAAAAGTGCTATAAACATACCTTCCATTGCTCAGTGTAGAACTCAATTCGTTGTAGATAAAAACACACTCGGTGATGGCTGTTGTAAATACACACACACATCTACTCACTGTGTTGAAATATGAAATTTCATGTGCGTAGCATTATTTTATAGAAAATGACGCGCATGCGAAGTGCAACTTTTCCTGTGCGACTCTACCACCAATGTTATTGGTTAATACTTTGTAAGGAAAAAACTCGTTTAAACCAATCACAGTAAGGCCATGGTAATGAGACGTTCTCACAAACTCCGCCCAGTTGGTCATCACTGCCCACATACGAGGTTAAACGGTTGTGTGTCACTTTTGCACAGAATTTGAAGGTCTCTTCTCCGAAAATTTTTTTGTTTCCTCCATCACTCCCTCCCTCTCTCTTTCTTTCCCTCTCCTTGGTGCTCGCTTGTACATGAGTGTGTGTGTGTATGTGCGTGCGTGTGTATGTCTGATATATTCATTTTAAATCTTTTTGTTTCATGCGTACCCTATTTATATTTTTATTTGAGTTACATCCATGAGATTCGAACCTGGATCCAATGGCTATTAACCATCGAAGTTACTTTTTATTTTCCCATCAATTTTCATGTTATTCTATAGATGGAGTACTATTTCGTTCTTAACCGGAGAATTATTTACTTCAAATGATTTTTTAAAAGTTAGCATTAATTGCTGGCGCCCTGCATTGGTCATAAACATTGAAAGTAAAAGAATGGTATTGATTTCCAAGTGTGATCAATTTAAATTTTCTCTAAGTGGTGCACATTCGTTATTACGGTTCACCAATTACGGTTATCTTTTCATTCTTAGCGCTAAAACCCTTTTACAAAAACTGAAGAATATTCTGCTACAAGCAACTGTAAATGAAGAAATACATTAAATATTTCCTTGAATGGGAGATTATTTGGAGACCGTCAATGTAGTTAATTAAATGCCCAGTTGGTCATCACTGGTCAAATGCGAGGTTAAACGGTTGTGTGTAACTTTTGCACAGAATTTGGTCTTTTCTCAGAAAGTTTTTTGTTTCCTCTCTCACTCCCTCCCTCTCTCTTTCTTTCCCTCTCTATGGTGCTTGCTTGTACGCGTGTGTGCGTGAAACAATCGCTTCCAGAGTATACTTTTGAGTCTGAAATATTAAGTAATCCTCTATCTAATTATCTCACGAAAATCAGTTCGCAGATAGATCAGAAAAAAAAAGAAGCTAGCGCAAATGCTTTAGAATATTAGCAGGTATTAAGAATAATGTATACGTAAATGAAATGTTTCACCTAAATTCAAACTCTGCATCTTTAAGCCTCATGAAGAAAATAAAAAACGTTTTTTGTCATAAGCAGTTCTAAGAATGCGCACATTGTAATCATAGTAAACGAGAGAAGAAAACATTCGTAACGCGATTAAAAACAAAGTGAAAATAAGTTTAAAGTATGAACGCATAATCTTTGTCATGGATAATGTTACAAGTTGGGGATGGATTTTCCAGAGTCCTTGCTTCTCTCTGGATGCTGGAAACAATAATTGATGGCTTCTCTTAAAAATCTCTGGGAATTCATTTCAGTGTTTTTCTCCCACATAATCTTTGCCTAGTAACAGGTGGTCGATCTCATCTCCCCCTTCCACAGACGACAGATGTAGCGAAGGATAGAGAACCCTCACCTCTTACTGCGGTTGTGTGGAGGTTGGGTAAAACTTTATGTGACGCTAATTTGTGTTACAACCCCAACATTATTAACAATGTCCCAACGGGTTCGGGACAATCTCACGAGACATGTATGCCCCCTTCCATAACACATAAACTTTGACGAGTAACAGGTGGCCGATCTCATCTCCCCTTCCACAGACACTAGATGTCTCGAAGTCTCTATCTGAAACATACATTTACAATAATTTATGACATCCCTTTCAGTGTTTTCTCCCACATAATCTTTGTCTAGTAACAGGTGGCCGATCTCATCTCCCCCTTCCACAGACACTAGAAATATGTCCACAAGGGTTCGCTAGCATTTGTTAGTTTTTTTCAGAAGACCGTCGCACAGGATTTAATAATAAATAACTTTAAATAACCTGCATGTAACCTATGTCCATGTCAGGAAAATCATCGAATTATTTATGACCCATTAATTATAAGAAAAATGTTACAAAGAAACACACCTGCACTTTTACACATGACAGCTTAGGGGGGTGGTAACATTCCAGACATGTTACGACATGTCTCCCACCCCCACCCCTTATCAATTTATATGCAATTTATATGCAAATTAGATATTCTATTGTGCTTAAGTCCCCCTTTATGAACTACTTCTGATGCCTGAATTCACCAACAGATGTTAAGACTTAACACGAGTTTAGCAATTGTTAAAACAAAAATTGCATTTCACCAACAAGTTTTAACGTAACACTTGTGTTAAATCTCTTGTTAAACTAACAAGCCAAATTTCTGATGTTAAGTCCTTAACAATTGTAAATAGTCAAGATGGCGGGCGTGAATGCAACTTTCAATGTCGATTTGCTATATTTAGATCGTCTAAATGGCATTCGTAATAGAGAACGGCATATTAGGAGAAATGATTTGGAGGAGCTATCAGAACAAGAATTTCTACGGAGGTATAGACTATCGAAACAAGTTGTTGTGAAGTCCAAGAGAGGTTAGAACATGCATCAAATAGGAAAATGCCGATCTCGCCTTTGCTGCAAGTGTTAATAATTTTGCGATTTTATGCGACAGGTACGTTTCAACTAATAGTTGGAGATGATATTCGTGTGTCAGTGGCTTCAGTTTGCAGAATTGTTTCGAGAGTGTCTTCAGCTATAGCAATGTTGAGGTCTAGGTATATGACATTTCCTGCAGGTCACGTAATACTAGATATCTATGAAAGACTGTACACATGTGAAAATACAATCCCCTGGAGGAAACAGAGCGGAAATATACCGTAATGGCAAGGGGTATTTCTCCATTAATGTTCAAGTTATTACTGACAGTAACCTCCTAATCAGAAACATAGTTGCACGTTGGCCCGGTTCCGTACGTGATAGTACAATTTTAATAATTCACACATCAGAGCTCAATACGAAATTGAAGCTATCAATGAAGGAATTCCACTAGGTGATAGTGGATACCCTCTAAGAAAGTATCTGTTTACTCCGTAACTGCATCCAGAAACAAGAGCTCAACGTAATTATAATGCTGCTCATATCAGAACAAGAAACATTGTCGAAAGAATGATAGGTATTTGGAAAAGACGTTTCCCAGTTTTACATTTTGGTTTACGCACTATACTTACCACAACATTTACCATTGTTGCAAATGCTGTACTGCACAACATCGCTGTGGAGACTAAACACGAACTTCCACCCGATGACGTCCCACTACATGAACATGTGAGAGAGAGAGAGAGAGAGAGAGAGAGAGAGAGAGAGAGAGAGAGAGAGAGAGAGAGAGAGAGAGAGAGAGAGAAGAAATAGGAATGCTAGAATTGGGAATATTCCAGTTCACATGGACAACGAGGGAACCGCAGCAGCTCAAAGAAATGCATTTGCACAACAACATTCTATGTGTAAGTAGTTTTTCAATTTATTTCATCACTTCGGACTGTTATTATTATTATTATTATTATTATTATTATTATTATTATTATTATTATTATTATTATTATTATTATTATTATTATTATTATTATTATTATTATTATTATTATTATTATTATTATTATTATTATTATTATTATTATTATTATTATTATTATTATTATTATTATTATTATTATTATTATTATTATTATTATTATTATTATTATTATTATTATTATTATTATTATTATTATTATTATTATTATTATTATTATTATTATTATTATTATTATTATTATTATTATTATTATTATTATTATTATTATTATTATTATTATTATTATTATTATTATTATTATTATTAAATATTCTGTCATAGGTTTAAAAGTCCGCCTTCGTAGAGTGATGGTAGCATGTCTGCCTCACGTTCAAGAGGTCCCGAGTTTGGATCTCGGTCAGGGTGGGTTATCTGGATAAGGGTTTTCCGGGGTTTTCCCTTATCCTGAAAGACGAATGTTGGGTAACTCTAAGCTCCATGGATCCCGAAGACATTTGAGCATCATTTCACCCATTCCATTCATCGTCCGATATGACTTAACGTTGGAGGACGTAAATTACAAAAAAAAAAAAAAAAAAAAAAAAATAATAATAATAATAATAATAATAATAATAATAATAATAATAATAATAATAATAATAATAATAATAATAATAATAATAATAATAATAATAATAATAATAATAATAATAATAATAATAATAATAATAATAATAATAATAATAATAATAATAATAATAATAATAATAATAATAATAATAATAATAATAATAATAATAATAATAATAATAATAATAATAATAATAATAATAATAATAATAATAATAATAATAATAATAATAATAATAATAATAATAATAATAATAATAATAATAATAATAATAATAATAATAATAATAATAATAATAATAATAATAATAGGTTTAATTTATTGTATGTCCAAACTATGAATATTTAAAGAAGATTACAATGGCTAAGCACAAAGAAACAAAGTTATTTAAATTATTTCAATATAAGAAACATGTTTATAAACTTGCATAATACATTTCAATTTTGAAGGCGGGCTCTCTTTTCTTTGAATAATAATTTTTCTCAAATTGCTTCTTGTTTTAATCATAGGCTTTCTTACCTTAGCCTTAGGTTTTCTTGTTTCTGTAATGCGTTTTCTGTTTCTATGTTAAGCAGGTCATATTCTTTATTATATTTCATTTCAATGAATGCCATGTTTTGTTCGCAGAGGTTTATTCTGGATTCAGCAAGACTTGAAATTCTATCAAGACTGGCCTGGAAGAAAAACAAAGTCCATTAAAACATTGGTACTACTGCTGGTGACTGTATGAAAATCAGCTGACTGACAATGACTAACCTTCGAGTTAGATGGCTGTTTACGTTGTTTTCTGTTTGTAGAATAACTACTCTGAAAATGAATACGTTTTTTATATATTACCAAGTTACTGTAAATAATAATTTTTTTCATATTTTCTTATTTATCCGAATGCATATATGCTTTCGTAAGTGAAGTGAGAACTTACTGATGGTGTTGTCATTTCTCCTTAACTTGTGGCTTTAGACATTTCAGGTGTGTGTGTGTGTGTGTGTGTGTGTGTGTGTGTGTGTGTGTGTGTGTGTGTGTGTGTGTGTGTGTGTGTGTGTGTGTGTGTGTGTGTGTGTGTGTGTGTGTGTGTGTGTGTGGAGAACCTGGGAATTGTGTTTGATGATGTAGCGCTCTCAGGAACATCCTAAAAATGCAATAACAAACTTCGTTACTATTATTATTTATTTAAAAACGAATGAGTGTGATTGTTCATGTAATGGCTTTGAGACTACTTTTGGATCAATTTTCTTTAATTTTTAAAAAATAAAAAATGAATAAAATTGAATATTAACTTATGTCTGAAGTGGATGACCTGGGGTTCCAGCACGAATGTTCCTTATATACATTTTCTAATAACTTTCTTGAATTTGTACCACGACATCAATGAGTAATTTGTACCACGACTTCTCTTACGAATTTGTTCACCCGCCATTTCTTCTACTGTGCAGACGAAAATGAAAACAAAAGCACATCGCAGTACGTTGAGAAAATAATACGACTCATCCATGGCCTTCTATAGCTGTAATATGTTACTTGGTGTTAACATGTGTTTGTTAGCATTTTCAGAAAACAGGTTGGTGAAATGCAAGAAATTTAACAGCTTTGTTAGCGCTGTTACAATCCTTACGTTACAATTGTTAATGTCGATTTTAACATCCGTTGGTGAAATCGGGCATGAGAGAACTAGTCGAGTTTGGAGTATGCATTTTATCAAGTAAGGTATACGATTTCTTATACAACGTCTAAGGTTCCAAAATCAAAACTACGAAATGAGAGGATAGAAGTTAATATTTTGCCCCTAATGTTGTTATTTTGATGCTGTAAATAGAGAAAGTAATCTCACTCTTCCTCTCTCAAAAGTTTTTTAAAAGGTACTTGGGTAATTTTTAACTTGATCGCTTCAGCTGGCGAAGCAAGACGAGTTGGACATCCCTGAAGCTCTTGTCACAGCTGTTTTTAGCGTTGCTATGACAACCATGGCTGTGTTATTTACCTTGTTATCAAGGAAAGCTTCTAGGCACACTGTACGTTGTTATTCTCCAACATCCTTGCTTTTGCCTCTGGAATTAACATAAAGGACAAATCCTAGCTCCACGTTTAACATCGATGCGTTTTCGCTCACGTACTTAACGAAGCAAGAATTAAAACTTTCACAGGGATTTTCTTCCCCCCTAGAGCTTTCAAATTTCGGCTTCGCCTCAATATATTTTCTGTACAGCGGGATACCTAAAATGTGTCCGTGAATAAATGTACTTGTATTGATTCTTAAAAGGTAGTTAGAGAAAATGTGGTATTCCACCCATATCGATTTCTCAGTAAAATACAAGTTTTGAATCCCCTGAACCCAGAAGAACCATTTAAACTAGGTGTGCGCATGTGTGTTGTGAACAGCATTGGTAACCTGTGCGACTTGCCTTCAGAGGTCGCGGACTCTATCCCTACGACTACATACCCTGACTTGGAATTGTCCTGGTTTCCCCTTGTTACTAAGACAAATCCTGGATACCACAATTTCCTTCATACCGCAATATTCATTTTATCATTTCCCTTCATTCCATTTCCTTATAATCTTTCAAGTGTGCTTGCAGGCTTATAGGTGCCGGACAGATGACGTGGATGCTTCCGCATTGTAAATGCTGTACTCGGCACTGGGCAGCGTTTTGCAGTAGATGACATTGCATCTGGGGTGTTGGTGATTTTGCAGCGGGTCCTGGCACCCGTATGAAGAACTTTCAGCATTTTTAGGGACTTCCGCGAATTCCTGTAGTCTATCTGCCTGCCTTCCTCTTAGGTAATATTAGTCTCAATGGATCTATGTGGAGGTTGCAGTGCGCGAGGTATCCCCCTCCGTTTTCTACCCTTCACTACCTTTTAGTGTGCTGTCGAGGACAAAGAATTTTAGTTTTCCATAGTAGTGGCATTTCTGGTCGTTTACCATGAACTTTCTCTCGTTGATATGCCAACACTAGGGTAGAAACTTTGCTGTTCACTGTAAACTATTATTTTGCACTTCACGCACTGCCGGTAGAAAAGAAGATTTTTCCTTTTCTTCTACCCTTTTATAATAGATGTTTTATTTGGGGTGTGAATGGAAGGGAAGAAACATATATCTCGAGATTTGAGCAAGATAAGAATATTTTTATGGAGGGGGGAATTGTTAATAAGCTCTAGAACCAAAATGATATACCATACCATAATAGACATACTTCTAACTTAATGGTATAAAGGAGACAACGAACCAAGCGTTACTTTTCTACCATATTCCCCTTTCCGGTTCCCCTCTTCATTTAATATATTTGGCAAAGTCGATTTCCTTCCTTTGAAAATTTAAAGTCAAAGCCAATTTGTAGTTTACAAGTCCAGCGGTTTATTATAAAGTAAAACTTATGGTAAATTATTATCATTTTCAATTTAGGGATTTTTTTCCTTACAAATGTATAGTTTTCTATATAGATCATGTTTAATCAGATAGGTATTTGTATAAATCGATTATATTTTCTTATAGGTATAATGGGTACAGGGAAACCAATAGTCTTAAGCAACAGTCAAATATGTTAAGAGCTATTCCCATGTAATGACTTTGAAATTATATTCTCTTTGTATGACCAGGAGGGGGAGGGAGAGAAAGAACTACTTCCCTTTTGAGAAAACCGTAATTATTGGAAAATTCAAATCAATAACATGGGATATTCAGAAAATAGTTAACTCTACAAAAAATGTAAGTAAGTAATCCATGGTGTAATAGCCCAAAGTAGGACAAAACCTGCCAGCAGGCGTTACGCCTACATACGCAACGCAGAGGTGGGCTATCATCCAACCGATACGGGGAGGAGATCTCAACATCACACATCCCCAGCATGAAAGTTGACTTTCTTGACTAGGATTCGCTACCTATCGTAGCTAGTCAATTTCCTCACGATGCTGAATGGACACCGGTCCAGTTACCGGGACTTAAAATCTGCATCCCCAGTGGTGGGATCGAATCCGGGAGAATTCCGTGTTCTAGCCCACTACGACGCAAAACAGGACCTACAAAAATGTATTTGACATAAGTTGTGTACTTTAATTATATGTACATTTTGTCAGTCTCTTACAGTTTACTAGTGATGCAAAAGTCATCTAGAATGAAAGAGGTGTTCGTGCATAAACGATTCCCAGAAAATTCAAGAGATACATTAAATTTTGTCATGAAAATATCTTGAACCTATGACGCTTTAATAAAATCGCTAGAGGCATTTTTCGGAAAATGAAAATGTCCTCGAACTTTTTCTTACTAAGGGAGGATTTTTTGGGAAATCTTTGTGTTCAGCCTCTTCCTCAGAAGTTTGATACCTAATCAAATTTGTGAACATTATAACTAAAAAACAAACACACACATAGTACACACGAACATACACAGAGACAAGAAACGTTCAATTTAAAAATGCATTTTCTTGCCTCTAGATATTTATTTCCGGTAAAATCTCAAAATTGAATTTTTGAGTTGATTGCAATACGCGTTTTCCATAGTGTACGTGGCAGAGAATGTCAAAATGATCCTTGAAGCTGAGGTTTCAGTGTTCATTGTTTGCAGACCTTTTTGAGATAAATGTCCATTTTATTATCGCACCTCATATTAAGTGATAGGGACAAAGCTAATATATTAAATTCGCATTTTCTATCGGTTTTTCTTAAATCCGACGATAGTTCCGAACAGGAAATTGGGGAGAGTGGAGAAACGATTTTTCAAATAATGGCGCCCAAATTACGCAAAAGGATTAAGATGCTGCATAATCGAAAATCAAAGGGACCAGACAATATACCTACTGAAATATTAAAGCTTGGGGGTGAAGCCATGATTCCCTATCTTATGCTCTTGTTCAACATGTCAATTAACAACTGTGCCTTACCGGAAGACTGGAAAACAGCTATTATAGTTCCGATTTATAAAGGGGGTAATAAAACAGAAATAAATAATTATCGGCCAGTTAGTCTAACTTCAGCAGTATGTAAATTAATGGAGGATTTAATTGCAGAATATATACGAGAGGAGTTAGAAAATAAAAAGTGGTTTAATGAAGCGCAACATGGATTTAGACCTGGGTATTCGTGCGAAAGTCAAATTACTTCAATATTTCAAGATTTGGCAGATGAGGTAGATGCAGAGGGAAGAACTGATGCAGTGGTAATTGACTTTTCTAAAGCTTTTGATGTAGTGCCACATAGTTTACTTATTTGTAAGCTAGCTAATACAGGAATTGACAAACGCGTAGTATTATGGGTTAAACATTTTTTGAAAGGGAGAGCGCAAAAAGTTAAAGTAGGTAAAGAGCTGTCCGACAGTGGAACCGTAAGTTCGGGTGTGCCGCAAGGCTCAGTACTAGGACCTTTACTGTTTCTCGTTTTTGTTAATGACATTGCTGTTAATATTAACTGCCAGATAAGGTTGTTTGCAGACGATTGTATCATTTATAATAAAATTCGGAATACAGTGCATGAAACCACTCTTCAGGATGATTTAAATGAAATCTGTAATTGGGCTGCGGCTAACAAAATGTCAATTAATGCCAAGAAAAGTAAGTCCATTGTTTTTAGTAGAACTAAGGGCAAAATTATTGTTAATTATCGCATGGGAGGGGTGAAAATTCCACAGGTGGACAGCTTCAAATACTTGGGAGTGTACCTGGCAAGTAATGCTGGTTGGGACGAACAAGTAAATTCCACATCTAGGAATGCGTGGAAGGCATTACATTTCGTAATGAGAATATTGAAAAAGGGGAGCGCTAGGTCCAGGGAAATTGCCTACAAGGCCTTAGTGCGGCCGGTTATGGAATATGGAGTAGCATGCTGGGACCCGTATAGAGC
This sequence comes from Mantis religiosa, assembly GCA_030765055.1. NCBI lineage: Eukaryota > Metazoa > Arthropoda > Insecta > Mantodea > Mantidae > Mantis > Mantis religiosa. The sequence continues at coordinate 265,421,753 of CM060950.1, read as the reverse complement.
TAACCAAATCGATCCATTAGAAAAAATACAGAAGAGGGCAATAAAATTCATAAAAAGAGGCAAGTATTTTGGGCCTATAAAAGGAGATGAGACTAAATGGGAGGAATTAAGAATTAGGCGTAAAAGTCATAGGTTGGTAGCATTATTCAAAGCTAATGCTGGTGTAAAGGCATGGGTGGACGTTAGTGTAAGGTTAGATAATCCGGATTATTATGGACGAAACGATCATAGGTATAAAATTAAGGGTAGAAGATACAGAACCGACGTAGGACAATTTACTTTTGTTAATAGAACCATTGAAGAATGGAATGAATTGCCTGTAGCAGTCTTTCAGGGCTGTCCCTGTCGCTGAAGAAATTTAGAAAAAATCTAGATGGTTATAGTTTAACTTTTGAATTATAATGGTATATAATATGTAAATAGAGAAGTAATTAGATACGTTTTAAGTGACTAAAGTAAAATAATATCATGTTTGTATTGTTTATTGTGTTATTGTAAATCTAGTATTTGTAATTTGATCTGTATTCTTAACCCTGCCACCGGGTAGTACCCAATTGCAGTTAATAAATACATACATACATACATACATACATACATACATACATACATACATACATACATACATACATACATACATACATACATACATACATACATACATACATACATACATACATACATACATACATACATACATACATACATACATACATACATACATACATACATACATACATACATACATACATACATACATACATACATACATACATACATACATACATACATACATACATACATGTCAAGGCTGGGCGTTGCTTCAATTGCTGTAAATATAATCATCGTGCGCAGGACTGTAAAGGACAGCAAACATGTCCAAATTGCGCAGAGAAGCATGCTCTAAAGGAATGTACTGCTAACAGAGCTGCATATAAATGCATTAATTGTGTAACGTATAATAAATATAACAGAGACAACAAAGTGTCAGAAAATCATTCTGCACTGGATACGAATTGCTCCTGTTATCAAGCAACACTTAGGCGGCTAAAAGACAATACCGACTATTAAAATGGATAGATACAGATTAACATGTTTTCAGGTTAACTTGAAACATTCAAGGATTGCGACTGCTAATTTGGTACAGCTTGTGAATGAAAAAGCTATAGATATAGTATTTATTCAGGAGCCCTACTTGATTAACAATAAACCAGCAGGTGTACCATTACATTTTAGAATATATACAGTTGGTACTACGGGTAAACGAGCAGCAATATTTATAAACAACAAAAATATTGACGTAACTACCATTGGTCAGCTTTCCGACAGTGATTGTGTTGTTATACAGGTTGTATATAATAAGAAAACATTTTTTGCAGCTTGTATGTACTTTGATGGGCACTTGAATATAGAAGATGACATTAACAAGATTGAAAATATTCTCCAGCATATTAAAGGAAAGGGTCTGATAATACTAGCAGATAGTAACGCCAGAAACAAACTTTGGCATGATATAATAACTAATCAGCGTGGTAGAATATTTGAAGAATTCATTACAGCAACAAATTTACATATCATGAATGAAAACAACGGCTTGCCAACTTTTGAATCCCAAACTGGAAGGAGTTGGGTCGATTTGACTATCGTTAATGACAAACTCCTTAGAGATGTAAGGGAATGGACCGTTGGAGAGCAAGAAAGCTGCTCTGATCATAAGATAATATCGTTCACAATAGGAAATGCAATCAAAACCCAAACTCGTACATTAAAGGGAATTAAATATATAACTAGACCAGAAAATTATAAGACATTTGAGGAAACGTTGCCACGAAAGCTGACCAAAAATTTTAATTGTCTGGGCAATGGACAGAGTGTGGATGAACAGCTCGCCCATAAAGTAAAAGAAAATAATGTTGAATATACAATTGAAATGTTCTACAATAGTATGGAAGCTGCATGCAGGGAAGCGTTTAGAGTAAGCAGGGGTAAGAAGCAGGCAATTAAAGGCAAATCAGTTCCCTGGTGGACCATTGAACTAACCATATTGAGGAAAAAGGTAAATGCATTAAGACGACGATATCAACGAACTATTAATAATGAGCAGTTAAGAGAAGAAAGAAGGAATCAGTACTTGGAAGGTAATCGGCAATACCAAAGGAAAATAAATGAGGAAAAGTTTAAATCCTGGAGGGAATTTTGTAATGTAACTGATGGGACTAATCCTTGGACTGTAGTCTATAAGATCGCAGCCAATAAAATAAGATATCAGAATTCACTTACTACATTGCAAAGAGAAGATGGAACCTACACTGAAGATATACCAAGCACATTAAAGTATATGCTGGAGAACTTCATTCTGGAGGATAGGGTACAAGATGATACTGAACGACAAAAAGACCTAAGGAGGCTTGCAGAGGAAGTAATTAGTACCCCAGATGACAAGGAATTTACACCTAATGAGATTTGGGTTGTATTAAAAAATTTCAATCCAAAAAAGTCACCGGGAGAAGATGGAATATCTAGTGATATTCTGTTAAATGCTTTTAAAATGTTCCCATATTTCTTTACAGCAATATATAATCAATGTCTTATGGAAGGAATTTTTCCAGAAAGATGGAAGCGTTCATCTATAGTTCCTATAGTAAAGCCAGGCAAAGAAGATAGTGTAACGATAACAAAATATCGACCAATCAGCTTGTTGAACACATGCGGTAAAGTTTTAGAAAAGTTAATGATAAATAGGATTGAATATCATATTAACACGAGAAACCTTTACAGTACAAGACAATTTGGATTTAAAGCTCAGAAAAGCACGACAGATGCAGCAATGGCGCTGAAGGTATTCATTGAAGACGAGCTAAAATCTTTTGGTTATGTTGTTTTGGTGAGTTTGGACGTGAAAGGAGCTTTTGATGCATGTTGGTGGCCTAGTGTCTTAAATAACTTAAGAGAGATGAAGTGCCCAAGAAATTTGTACCAACTTACAAAGGATTATTTTAAAAATAGGAAAGCAACTCTCTCTACGAATGAATTCAGGACTGAAGTACAGGTCCAGCGAGGCTGTCCGCAAGGATCTTGTTGTGGGCCTGGACTTTGGAATATACTATATAACTCTTTGCTAAAATTGGAATTTACAACGCGGACAGAGGTAATAGCATTTGCTGATGATTCACTTGTCATGACAAAAGGAAAAAGTATATTAGATGCTGAAAATTTTTCAAATCAGGACATAAAGAAAATTGAGTTATGGGCTAAAGAAAATAAAATCCAGTTTAACGACTCAAAATCAAAAGTTTTGGTAATATCAAAGAAGAAAACTAATCATAATGAAGCAATCAGCTAATATCTGAACAATAAAACTCTGGAACAAGTGGATGTTATTAAATATCTTGGTATTTACATTGATAGGAAGTTTAGCTTTGATCACCACATAGATCAAGTACATGACAAAGCACTACGACTTCTGCATAATCTTTCCAAGTGCGCAAAACTCACTTGGGGACTGGGAAATAAGGCGCTAGAAACTATTTATAAAGGCGCAATAGAACCTATTTTAACTTATGGTGCTCCTGTGTGGGGATTTGCCCTAGAAAAGCAGAAGAACATTAAAAAATTTGAGAGGATTCAGAGATTGTTCAATATAAAAATGACGAAGGCATATAGGACAATTTCTTATGATGCATCTTGTGTTATTGCCGGCATCCAGCCAATTGGTATAACAATACAAGGCAAAATAAAACTGTATAATGATATACACAGTGAACGTGACTATGATGCACCCCTACCACCAAGCGTCTGGAACCATCCAGCAGAACGACCTCATATAAAAGCAGTTGAGGATGATGGGGCATACGTCTTTCAAATTTTTACGGATGGGAGTAAATCAGATGAAAAAGTCGGGGCTGCTGTAGTTCTGTACAAGCACAATACTGTAATTCGACAACTGCAATTCAGGCTGGATGGAAGGTGTTCAAACAATCAGGCCGAACAACTGGCTATTTTGAAAGCACTTGAAGAGCTACAAAACATGGCAAATACGCTGAACAAAGAGAAGACTGTAGCCATATTTACAGATAGTCAGGTGGCACTATCCACCTTACAAAACAACAATAAACACAATTATATTCCTGAGGAGACACTTTATAGACTAGGAACCTTAGAAAGAAATCAGTGGACAATACACTTTAGTTGGGTGAAAGCACATGCAGGAGTTACTGGTAACGTGCTAGCAGACATATTAGCAAAATCAGCTGCTGAAGACATCGAAATAAAGACTATTTACAACAAGGTACCAAAATCTTCTTTGAAAACTGAAATAGAGAGGGCAGGACATCTACAGTGGCAACAGAGATGGAGCAGTACAAGTAAAGGAGCCCTTACCAAATCATTCTTCCCTTTGATAAAGGATCGTCTTAAGACAAAACTACCATTAACAGCGACATTCACTGCAATGGTATCAGGACATGGAAAAACTAAAGCTTACTTGTATAGATTTCATATCATAGATGATCCCCAATGCACCTGCAATAGCCCACAGCAGACCGCAAACCACCTCATTTATGAATGTAGAGACACAAAACATCAGAGGGACAAGTTGATTGAAGAAGTACACAAGAATGGAGGAAATTGGCCAGTGTCAAACCAAAACCTTATAAATAAACATTTGAAAGCTTTTTGTATATATGTTAATTCAATTGACTTGTAAACAATTTTTATTTTAAAACAATACGTGAATTGAACATTTAAATTCTAATATTTAAAAAACTATTGTAAAATAATATCAAAATGTGATTACTATTTATAATGTATCTATGTAATTAAATGCATGTAATGTTACTCCGTAACGGGGCATGCTGTTAAAGTTCAATGAAATAAAAAAAAAAAAAAAATTACATACATACATATATACATACATACATACATACATACATACATACATACATACATACATACATACATACATACATACATACATAAATACATACATACATACATACATACATACATACATACATACATACATACATACATACATACATACATACATACATACATACATACATACATACATACATACATACATACATACATACATACATACATACATACATACATACATACATACATACATACATACATACATACATACATACATACATACATACATACATACATACATACATACATACATACATACATACATACATACATACATACATACATACATACATACATACATACATACATACATACATACATACATACATACATACATACATACATACATACATACATACATACATACATACATACATACATACATACATACATACATACATACATACATACATACATACATACATACATACATACATACATACATACATACATACATACATACATACATACATACATACATACATACATACATACATACATACATACATACATACATACATTAATTATTGACTTCTGCGTCTTCTTGAGACATGCGTTAAGTTTTGAGGTACCGAAGTTTATACATTAAGTTTTAGCTCAATTGTAAGTTTTCGATTATATATCTTGTTACTAATACGTAACATTTTGTGGTGCCCGTGTAAGAAATATATTAATTTGCTTACTCATTTGTACGTCACATCAATATTAAGTTAAGATATATCATGCATGGTTTGTTTACTAGTTTCGCTGCACAAAATTCTTCTCCAGTTGTACCTGATGTACTGATACTGAAGATGATGGTGATAAAGAAGTGCATTTAAATACTGACAGAGTTTCCAGTGCATAGGAGGCAGTTCAAGCTCTAGGAATTACATTGCGACTTCCATCATTGCAAACCTTAAATGATGATAGTGCTCCTGTGATTAACGGGTTTATTATTTATCTGGTGTAAGTGATATTAGAAAGAGTAGTAAAATATCGCTTTGAGTATTTAAATTTTAATTTTAAATACAGTCCATCATTTATAGCTGGTGGACATTCTGCTACGCAGTATAACAACCTTTATATCTAAAACTGTGTTGATAGGCAAACATTTACTATTTGTACAAATGGATAACGACTTATTGAAGAAGAAAATTAATTATACGTTGGATGTGCTTATGATGCGTATCATGAAGGAAGTAAGATTTCTTAAATCTTTACAAACTATCTAGCTTTCTGTAGACACCTAGGTCAATACGTCTGTAAAGGAATGCATTGCACAAAAATTCAGTGCAAGAATATTTTTAATGATTTACAGTTGCCTTTCAATCTATCACTGTAAATTAAATTTGAATCCAAACTCTGTTCAAATTAGAAATAGTGTTTAAAACTACATAAAGCTCATATCCATTTTGCATAAAATGGCACCAGTGGCTGGCCCCGTAGCCCAGTCGGTAGAGCACATGCCTGCCGTGCTAGGGGTCCTGGGTTCGATTCCCGGCAGTGAGGGTGGGGATTTTTCTCCGACCAACATAATTCCCCATCTTCCCCAGAGTCTGGAAGTAGGAATGAGAGTGTGAATGTGTGCGTGGTCTAATGATTAAAACCCACTGAATACGAGTTTATCACCTTCGATATGTCTCCAAAGGAGAACGCCATGAAATGAAAAAAAAATGGCACCAGTGAAGTGCAGCAAATGAGCAGTGCAGAGAAATCGTCAGCATCTTCTAGTTTATAATAGTCATATACAAGGTGTTCCATATTCTATGTTAAAAGAAAATATAGATGTAGCTTTAGTTCCTGGAATGAAGTGTCGTCGGAGCTTCGAGCAGATACTCGTCCTCCCCACATTACTCTACAGGTGGTTGTATCTTCCACGAGTAAAGTAAAACTCGTGTCCACTCCCCGTCTATTCAGTAGAGTGAATTCAACTATAGTTGATAAGACATTGGAAATCTTCCCCACGTGAAGTAAAACACGTGATACGAGTTGGCTATGCTTTACTGCTGTGAACACTTTAGTTGCGACATCAGTCTAATTATTATTAAATGTGCAAATATAATAATAATGTTTCATAAAATAATAAAAATAATAATAAAATAATAATCTAATAAAGCATTTTCAGTCGTATAAGAAACTTCACTATGTTATCTTATAGATCCTATGTAAGTTATTTACCTTAGAAAATATATAACTGAGGTTACACTGTAGGTAAAAGTGTATAGTTTCACTAACAAGCTACTCCTTCCCCTTTCATCTTATTTGGTCAAGGTGGTCAGGAGTTACCCAAGTCGCCAGTATTACCTATCACTTTCTCTGCTCTGTCTAATTGTTTCTATCAGTAAATTGGTCCTCAACCCAGACAACTATACACGTGCTAACCACCGGTTTATGTAATCTACTGCTGCAAGTGACCAATGAATATAGCAAGGGATGTTTTGTGTAGGTATGTGTTCTTCAACTTTCCAGAAACTGATGTAGAACAAGGACACAATAGTAGTCCAAGCCATATACCTCTATTTAGACAACAAGTCCTAAAGGTACATTTGACATAAGTGCCAAATTACAGAATTAGATTATAATAATATCGTAAACATTTCCTGGTGCAAGGCAAAACAGTTACATCAACAACACATGAAAACACCCGATGTCTCACTCCACACAAAAGTTAATAGTGTACCTTTGTGCGTTCGTATAATTAAAAGTCCAATTTGCAGAAATTCTAAACGTTCTTTATTTCCGTAGAAATACACTCTGTTCCACTCTTACAGTAGCAGAATACGTCACATACACAATTACAATCTACCAAGATCGTTGACCACAAACAAAAGCGCTCACTTTCATCACGCACCATCTTCAATTACAACTCTCGTTACGACACTGCTTACTACTGTTCACAACTGGTTTGGCTTCCTTATATATACCACTACTCATATTACTAGATATTTCTGGAACAAACAAGAAACCGAATGTTCTGTACCAATCAAGTTGTCACTAGAATGTTCCATTTAAATCTATCTGTTTTGGCATGCCTTTTATCTCCGCGCTATGTTTATCTGCTTAGGCAAGCTGTTTATCTTCGCCCGGCACAATGTGTCCCGTATCTCTCTGCACCGAACCTTTTGTGTGCGTCGCCGCAACCGCGACAGTAGTATCATTTCTAGCACTTTTTTTTAAAAAAAGAATACATATGAGTTGATCTCGTTCTAGATGTAATTTATTAGTTTTGGGAGTCAATATTATTGACATTTTATATGTTAGAGTGCTGTCTAAAGTGTAGGAGGTATACGCCACAATTGTTTTATTTTGCTCCTACTATTGCTCATAGATCTTCGTTAAGCAAGCGTTCCTAATCGCAAAATAAAGCGGTACGTTTAACCCTTGTATTATAATTTACTACTAAATGTAACATATTTTATCAGCGACCTTTAGTGGTTATTTTTCTATTTTATCGCCATAGTAGTGGCATATCGAACGAGATGGTTCAGTGGACGTACGAAGTTCGCACTCGGGAGGTCCTGATTCCATTCCCATCGACTGTCCGTCGACTCTCACTCTGGTTTTTCGTTAGTCGAATGCTGGTATGGTTTCTCAACTTGCAAAATTTTCGTTCCATGATATCCCTTTCAGTCCGTTTCCTTCTAATCTTTCAGGTATACTTCCAGTAGCATGTTTTATGGCGATGTCAGAGAGATTGTGCTGATGCTTGTGCAAAGGAAAGTGTACTTCCGTGAACATTAGATGGTTGCTTGATGAACACGTCCTTCACCGCCTTCTTTAGAATCTCCAACAGAGGGACGGGTTTTGAAATAAAACTTCTGTGCGTCTCTGTGGCCTCTCTGCTTGCGGCCTGTAGACTCATGTGGTTGCTTCATTTCATCTCTTTCTCCTAGGGCTGGTAGCCACAATAGCTCGGTGTAGGTCAGAAATGTTCTTCTTAGCTGTATAACCAAAACCTATTATGGTAGTGGTGTTCATTACCGGACTAAGTGCGATGTGTAATTCATTACTGCACTCATTTAAACTTCTTTTTTTTTTCCACGGAGATAACACTTCTTAGCATTTGCTCGCAGAAACGAAGACTTGTAAGGTTATGACAAGTGTTCTGATGCTACTGACTTCAGCAGTATTTTACTTAATGCTCATATGCTATTTCATACCTTACCCTGGATATACTTGTAAAAGCTATGTACTAAGTGCCTGCAAGCTACTACTTGAATATCTGAAGCATGTTTTCTTAAAATCATTCATTACTCAGAATGTATTAGGCAATTTTCTTGATACCGGGTTGTTGATACCATTCTGTCCTTATCATGAACAAGTTGATATCGTTATGTTAGTATTTTTTTGTAGTACAACTTCATTTTAATGATGAATTACTAAATGATGATGATTTTTATGAACACATGTAATGTAGAAAACCATAGCATTAGCCTGCACAGAAAACAGTCAGTTTACTTTAAACTCATGAATAATAAAATGTTACATCATCATTTCAGATTCTTGTAATCTCTTTATTTGCTATCGCATTCATAAAGTTAACTTTGAATGCTTTGAATGTACTCTGTTAGGCCAAGAAAACGCAAAAACTTATAAGAGAGGGAGCTCGTAAATGTCGACTCCGGGGAAGCAAAAGGCCTGTTTTCTTTTAATTTACGTCCTCCAACTAACAGGCATATCGAACGATGAATGAAATGAGTGAAATGATGCACAAATGAGTCCGGGGTCCATGGAGTTGAGTTAACCGACATTCGTCTCTCAAGATAACGCAAAACTCCAGAAAAAAACCGTATGCAGGTAATTCACCTAACGAGATTCGAACTCGGGACCTGTTGGACGTGAGGCAGACATGCTACCATATACGCTACCGAGGCGGGCAAAGCCCTGTTCGTTCACGGACTACACATGAATTGGAAATAACTGTTGCTTTATTACTTCCTTCATTCCATCTTTTCTTTCTCTCTCTCTTTCTCCTTCTCTCTTTTTCTTTTTCTTTCTTTCTTTCGTTCTTTCTTTCTTTGCCTAAATAGCAATGTTAATAATAAATAATATGCAGTATAATATATTTGGAAATTATTTACCTTAATATATTCAGTATCTTATTTAAAAAGATATGTATATTAGAAAATTAAAGATTCCGTTGTTTCTCTGCATAATCCCTGTGTTATTCAAGCATTTGTTAAATCTGTCCACGAACTTTAGAATTCCCATACTGTAGTCAGCCAGTACATTAAGTTAAAATGTTCGGACACAATTATTCCACCACGCAGAAAGGAGAAAGCTTGGGAATTAAATTGACAACTAGTGCCCGGTTACAAGTCTGCCTTGACTTTGATGATCTCTAGACTCTTCAAGCCATCTGCAATGAGTGACAAATGTCAGGTTGGAGTTTCGTGTTGCAAACTGTTCCTCCATTCTTCAAAATTTGACACTTCTAACTCCCTAAACTTGTTTTAATTGACTAAATTTCTGCTAATTTCAACATCCAAGTAATCGAAATTTTAATACCCCTCACTTCAGAATCGATGTTTTGAACAATCACAGAAAGCACAATAATAACTGGTTTGGTCTGGCAATCCAAACACTTAAAATTATGTCGGGGAACTATTTGACCTTTGTTAAAAGCTCGACAGTAATCTAAGCCGGAGTGCGCAAATGATTACTACTTTTATTATAAATCTTGTGTATTGATATGAGTTTGAGAAGTAACTTTTACAGAATTGAGTGAAATAATTAAACTATGAGCGAAAGATACCATTGTGGGTTTTAAAATAACATATTTCTAACAACAACAACAACAACAACAACAACAACAACAACAATAATAATAATAATAATAATAATAATAATAATAATAATAATAATAATAATAATAATAATAATAATAATAATAATAATAATAATAATAATAATAATAATAATAATAATAATAATAATAATAATAATAATAATAATAATAATAATAATAATAATAATAATAATAATAATAATAATAATAATAATAATAATAATAATAATAATAATAATAATAATAATAATAATAATAATAATAATAATAATAATAATAATAATAATAATAATAATAATAATAATAATAATAATAATAATAATAATAATAATAATAATAATAATAATAATAATAATAATAATAATAATAATAATAATAATAATAATAATAATAATAATAATAATAATAATAATAATAATAATAATAATAATAATAATAATAATAATAATAATAATAATAATAATAATAATAATAATAATAATAATAATAATAATAATAATAATAATAATAATAATAATAATAATAATAATAATAATAATAATAATAATAATAATAATAATAATAATAATAATAATAATAATAATAATAATAATAATAATAATAATAATAATAATAATAATAATAATAATAATAATAATAATAATAATAATAATAATAATAATAATAATAATAATAATAATAATAATAATAATAATAATAATAATAATAATAATAATAATAATAATAATAATAATAATAATAATAATAATATAAATTCCATATGTTTACACATGACAAACTACTGATTACTTCCGCTTTTTTCAAATCTATTATGCTTTTACTTTGACACACATAGCAACACTGGGTATTTGCCAGTCAGTGAGATCAGACTGCTATAGCCGCGAAAATCGTAGATCCAGCCAATTGTGAAGGGCGTTGTCATTAGAATTTTGCTGCCGAAGGGATTGTCAACTGCGGTGATCTTTCGTTATGCCTAATGCATGAACCGGACATAATAGGTTACAGACAAGTTCAAACTGTGTCAGCATTTTCGAAAATGATCTCACAAATGTGTGCGATAAACACCTGAGTGGCAGGCTCAGTATTCAGACTGACGACATTGTTGGCAAAGTTAACTAATAACCTGAATATGATCGGCAGTCGATGATTAGTGGTCTGGCTAATGAATTCCCAAATGTACTGCGTAAAGTTAAGCAAACTGAAACGATCCAATATCCACAATGGAAGAACTGTCATCTGACATCATCCTGCTGCACAAGAACGCACACGCTGTCAAAACCAAAGAGATGATTCAAGAGTTTCGTTGGGAACTCTTCGACCACCCTCCGTAATTCCGACCTGCCACCAAGGGAGTATTTAATCTTCTTGCAAATGAAAATGAATACAAACAATACCTCACTGAAAACCACCCAGATTTGGAAGCTAAACTGTTCCCATTGCCTGTACTGTCACGCTGGTCTAGCTGGTTTAATTCAGTAGTTTACATTGCCAGATATTTTGGTGCAATTGTCGATTTCTTTTCTAAAGGGAAAGCTTTCAGTTCCTGCCCCAAATGTGTTAAATGATCATTTTTGCGATTTCAAGTGCTGCAATATTGTAAAGGTACAGACAACATTTGTTTCTGAAAATTGCAGATTGATAACAGATCCAATATTAGAATTTGAATCTAAACAAAAACCCGTGACTCAATTTGTTTCTTCCAAAATAACTCTCTGAGAGCCAAATGTGACATATAAGAGTGTCGTCACTTTGGAAACAGAGTAAGTGTACTTGCAGATCGTATCATGGATCCCAGTGTTAGAGAAGCAGTAAAAGAGAGTCTAAAAGTTTGCTTCCGTATGACTGTCTAAATTGAACTCCATTATGGCAAAAGAAACTGATGATGTAATAACTATAAAAGCTTTAGATCATTTGTTTGAACCTTCTAGGCTAGTTACTAAGTCAAGTATAGGTGATTTAAATCAGGTAATGACAGCATTTAAACAACTAAATGCATTTAAAAATAGTGGTATTACTTGTGATTCTGATTTGCTTCTTTATTACAAAGAGCTTTGTGACACTGTTGAACAGCAAAGCCATGATGGTAACGATAACAGATTGGATGTAGTAACAGCACTCCTGGCATTGAAGGCAAAAGCTGATTCTTACCACAATTTCTGTGAAAAGTCCCTTCAATGTCCTTGGTTGCCGATGTCAAACGCTGACAGTGAGAGCTTTTTCTCTACATATGACTTAGTTGTGACAGACAACAGAACAAATATGAAAAGCGAATATATCACAACTTGTTGTATGCAGCATTTTGGTGATGTCTGATGTGCGAAATTTGATCTTATTCATGTCTTTTACTATCTGCTGATTTCAAATAAAATGTTTTAATTTGGGAAAAAGGCCCTGTGCCGTGGTGTAGTGGGCTAAGGCCTTGGTCCCTGGTCATGGAAAGCGACCCGGGTTCGATCCCACCCATTGGGTGCGGATTTTCGGTCCCGGGTATAGGACCGGTGCCCACTCAGCATCGTGAGGAAATTGAGGAGCTTACGATAGTTAAGCGGCCCTGGTCACGAAAACCAATGTTCCGGCTGGGGGATGCTGATCCCCGTATCGGTTGGATGATCACCCACATCTGCCGTGCGTAAGTGGGCGTGAGGCCGGCAGCCGGGTTGGTAGGCCTTGGCCCTCTTAGGGCTGTCGCGCCAGTGTTTAAGTTAAGTTAATTTGGAAAAAAGGCGTTTTAGCAGTTGTGCTACTCTAGTTACCTGTTACTTTTCATTTGTGCCATGTCATTACTCATTAATTCTTCCCAAAAAGATGCGCGAAATTAATGCGAATTTATATAAAAACACAAAATACTACCAATTAAAATTATTAATGCAAATTTTATAAATAATTGCTAGCACAAAATCATGCCTCTGCTTATGCACCAAACAACTCACGAGTTGAAAAACTTGGAGAAAACTTGGCTGAAATTGGTACAGAACTAAGAGCAATTTAGATGGAGATTATTTTACAAATTTTCAATCTCAGCTAATACATGGGTTTGGTTTATATTTATTTTCTATTATGCTTACGTTTATAAAGCATTTTGCTACAATTTGTTTCATAATTATTATGCTTACGCATTTAAGACTACAATTTTCAGTGCCTTTTATGAGTACAGGTAAAAGGATATAGACAAGGGGCCTCAATATTTCTTAGGCTTAACTATGTCCCGTAGGAGGAAAGGATGACGGAAGGGGCCATATCTGGATGACGACAGGTTTAATCGTGAACAGTTATAGTACGAACCATCCTACTGCTGTGGTCTCCACCAAGAAAGCACTGATCTCCCTGTCCCGAACGACGTAGGGGAAGACATCCGACGCCGCTCGGCACCACCCTCACCCTCGGCGCCACATAGAACGACGCCGGAGAAAAACAAAAACCTTTACAGGGCGCTTAGCCACCGTCCAGTCCTTAACTGCCAATTACCGTTACCTGGTCCTGTAACTCTGAAATTGATGAGAAGGAACAGGAGATGGTGGACAGGAAACACGTGTTGTGAGGACTAGCACCCAGTGACAGTGTAACCCAGGAGTAACATGGGCCATCTCATTCACACCGATTTCTGAAAATAACCTATTATATCGGTTTTGTTCTTGTTGTTTAAATGTTACAAGGGAAAGTTATTCTGTTCACAGAATAGACACACATTCAACCCTACAGACACCTACTTCTTTCTAAAAATGTTTTTGTTCCTTTTTTATTTTTCTCTCTTTTCTTTTCTTTTCTTTTCCTTTTTCCTTTAGAGGGACTCAATGTATTTTTGGCAAAATCTCGGTATCGTGTGGCAGCAAAAGATGTACAAAAACATCTGGTATATAAGTTAATTTACATTTGTTTTCCTGTATTTCAAAAGTATTTTTTTAACGAAACCCTATTCTTCTACATACTACATGCCAACCGAGATTGGTATTTGTGGAAATGGCTGTATTACATCAATATATAGTGAAATCCTTTAAGAGCACAGCTGATCGCTATGTAGTAGCTTTGAAATTCCATCTATTTGAGAAAAGTATCTGCATATTAAAATATAAACCTATAACAAAGAATGTCTCGGAAATTGTTGTCTCCACAAAATGTTTACTTGGCGTAAATCGTGTGCTTTAAAGATATCTAAATTTGTTACACAATAATATTCTGTTCATCTCTTATGATTGATGAGGTGTGCAAAAATGATTCAGCATGAACAAGACTTCAGAGGCTATTCCCACATAATTCAATGTATAAATTTCATTTGCCATAAAAACATTTTAAATGCATGGTATTTTAGTCAATATCGTTCAAGCCATTTTTGAGAAAATCAATATTTTCGAAAACCATTCTATTTAAAGAATAGTTTCTGGTGGAGAGACTTCTTGAAAGTCTTTGTACCTCATCCTTGGAAGATACTGAACTTAAATACCAATTTCAAAGTTTAACCGACTTAAGTTTTTTAATTATAGTGTTCACAACTCACGCACACACATTACGTACCACGCAGGAGCACGAATCGTTTTCTAAAAATGCTTTTATTGAGTATAGGTAATCTCAAAATTGTATTTTTCCAGTGATCTCTCTATATCGAATTTGTCCTTTTTTTTTTCAATTTTTTAAATTTTGTCCATTTTCCTGCCTAAATACCACCAATTTATTATTCTGTATACTTTGGGCAACATATTTCCATACTGTATACGTACTTCCTTCTCCAGGAGAACCAAAGCCCTGGATCCACTTACCATGAGAGAAACACGCGAATGCAAATGCACGCGTGATAACGAGAAACCTCTAAGCAAGGTCTAAACAAAAGAAGCTCTGAGGGCGAAACTCCCATTTTATGCTTGAACTGGCCTAGATACACTTAGCTAAATATAGAATTTAAACAAGGCCGTTGTAATTTCCGGGTTTCTAGGACGTGAATGACGCAAATGCTTATTCGAACACTAAATTTCAAAATGCAGCTTGGTTCTAAAAGTAAATTAACCTCGTAACTCTAGTCCGATATTAAAGGGAATGGAAAAGTTACTGTAATTATCTCTTCATTACTGTATACTGATTCTAAACTGTTTATTCTTCTTCGACGAAGTTTGGAAACAACAAATCTAAAGAAGGTTCAGTTCGAAACTTAATCTACTTTAATCATTGTAGCCATTACATTAACTGATGTCTCACATGAGTCTTTCCGAGACAGTTTTGCTCTTTTCTGCTACAATCATTTTTCATGCCTACCATCCAGTAATGTACACCAATTTCTATTTTATTTTGCTTTGCATTTTCTACTTTTCTCCAAACAATTCTTATATGTTACACAGACTGGTGCTAAGGTCTGCTGTATTAACGATAAAGTTTAGTGGCACATGTTTGCAACCATGTATAGATATTGACATGAAAAATGTACAATTCGAAATCATTTTGGTATTCCCTTTTTTCTCCAGGATTTCCCATAATTTTAATTTAGATATTTTATCGAAGACTTGATAAAGTGGTGAAATACGACAACAAAAATATAGCAGAATTAAATAAAACAATAATAGAATACAGAACCAAATGGAAGCACCATCTGAAAAGAATGGAAGAAAATATAATTCCTAAAATAGTATACAATCAACAACAGCAAGGATGAAGAAATCTAGGAAGACCGAGCAAAATATGGAGGGAGCAAGACTTTGGAGCCGGAACAGGCTAAATGGCTTAAACCATGATGATGCAAAAGAAGAAGTCAATTCGAAATCGGATCAGTGCTCAATACTTACCAGAAATGATATATATGTATATATACTTTCTCAACTAATTACCTATATTAAGTGGAGGAAATATTGCATTCCAGCAAATATCCGACATCACCGGATATACGCCTTTAGAGGCAAACTGAATTAAAAAAGGAGGGAGAAAGAGAATTTTTAGAAAACATTCGGTGTGTGTGTGTGTGTGTGTGTGTGTGTGTGTGTGTGTGTGTGTGTGTGTGTGTGTGTGTGTGTGTCTGCGAACATTATAACCCAAAAATAAAATCCAAGCTTGGCATTTAAGTTTCAAGAAAATCCCTTATTCCAAACTACTTAAAAAAACACACAAATTTGGCTTTTTATTTTTTCAAGAATTGCTTTAATATTTTCATTCTAATACCATATGCATTTTTAAAAGACTTGTTTTAAAACAAAAGGTGTATACAACATTTTCTGAGAATAGTTGGTGAAGTTCGCGCAATTGGCGAACTATGAGATGAGATAAGGTCTTGCTAAACAAATAAATGTGGTGAGATGAGATAAGGTCTTGCTAAACAAATAAATGTGGACCTCGTCCAAGCAAGCAATTCATGACAAACAATGCTTCTAAACGACTGAGACTAAAAGTGAGGTTTTAACACCAGCCGCTAGTACTAGAAATTGAAGTTTATGGTGTAAAATTGTATGTCTTTTTGTGATGGAAATTATATGTAGATGTGGAAGGTTTGTGTCCACGACTGCCCATATTGTACTCTGATCAATGTATCGGCGATTATTTTAATTCTTTGAAAATGGATCCGGGAGTATCGGAAGATGGTTTGTAAAGTAGCGTGAAGAATTATGTTTGAATTTCTTTTTCTTCCATTTATATGTCAGCTTTAATATCTAAGGCTCGGAACAACTGCTCATTGTTTACTCATTTACTATTCGGTATATCTTTTGGGTTTGTTTACTTAGTTTTATTTATGAACATTAAGACAAAAGTCAAATTTAAGGAATAAACTTCTGCGCATCTCGTCACTTGGAATCAAAACTCCTGAACGTCCTGCTTAATCTGTTATTAAACTTGCTCACTGAGTGAATTTCCAGCCGAATAATTAAAGAAAGAAATAGGTCGGTTGTGCATAAATTACTCTGTAGGATTATATTGCCAGTTGAGTTCATGCAATATATACATGTGTTGTATATAACATATGACGACTCCACAACGTCGGGAGATCCGACCACCCAACTGATCTTGGTTTTTTCGTGGTTTTCCCTAGTGGATAGGTGAATGCTGGGGTGGCTTCACATATACTACGACTTTCTGTACATACTTTCCCTTTTATTTCGTTTTCTTTTCAAGTTCCATGTGTGCTTTTTGCTTTGGTGTTGTATATTGGTGCCGGACAGATAGCGCGGATGCTTTCTCAAAGAAAGGGTATTCCCGTGGACACTAGAGGGCTGATTAGTCGTTCATCTCCTTCTCCAGACAGCTCCGGGCATGAAACGGGACTTCCGCGAGTCTCTGTGGACTGTAGCCTTCTGTGGTCCCTTTGCTTCCCTCCCTTCCTCCTGCAGGTGATAGATCTATGTAAGTCGTAGCCCTCTGTGGCATAACCTGTACTCTATGATATATGTAAAATTAAATGCGGTCCCCACTTGTAAGGACTTACGGTCACGAATGACTGAATTCGTTAAAGAACGAACACTTGGGCAGCATTTCTACAGTTTAAATCCCGCCAAGGCCATTCTAAGGTTCCAGGCACACCTCAGTCCTCGTAACTAGCGTATGTTTACCCTAAACTTAAGTCTGGAACATTTCCTTTCCGAGTTATCATTACATCGAGTATCATCAGTGTTACCGCCATGGTACTGGTTGCAAGAGTGAGTGTTAAACAATATTTTCCTGTGCTGCTGTTTGCTTTTCTGTTGGAACACAAACCTGATGTCCGTCCTCCTGCGACGGAACACCGAAGACAAACGCTTTCACGAGGACCGACTCTACTGCAATAATTTGGAACCATCGCGCTATACACTTACCTAATTGTAATTGTTATTTTGTAGAGTAGCACATTTTTAGATAAGAACGGAAATGCCCGCCTCGGTAGCGTAGATGGTAGCATGTCTGCCTCACGTTCAAGAGGTCTCGAGTTCAAATCTCGGTCGGGGTGAGTTACCTGGATAAGGTTTTTACCGGGTTTTCCCTTATCCTGAAAGAGGAATGTCAGGTAACTCTAAGCTCCATCGACCCCGGACTCATTTGAGCACAATTTCACCCATTTCATTCATTGCCCGATATGACTAAACGCTGGAGGATGTAAATAACAAGAGAGAGAGAGAGAGAGAGAAAGAGAGAGAGAGAGAGAGAGAGAGAGAGAGAGAGAGAGAGAGAGAGAGAGAGAGAGAGAGAGAGAGAGAGAGAGAGAGAGAGAGAGAGAGAGAGAGAGAGATTTTGCAACAGGCTATAAAATATTCCAGTGATCCAGTTAGTGATAAAGTAAGATTATGTATGGTAAAGTGGTCGGACGTTTTGTGCCATGACGTAGTGGGCTAAGGCAGCATGCCTGGTTCCCTGGCCACGGAAAGCGGCCCGCGTTCGATCCCACCCATGGGGTGCGAATTTTAAGGTATAGGACCGGTGCCCACTGATCATCGTGAGAAAAGTGAGGAACTTAAGCTAGGTAAGCGACGCTGGTCACGAAAACCAAAATCCTGGCTAAGGGACGCCGAAATGCTGACCACAACTCCTCTCCGTATCGGTTGGATGATCGGCCACCTCTGCCGTGCGTAAGTGTGCATGAGGCAGGCAGTAGGGTTGGAAGGCCTTGGCCATCTTGGGACTGTCGCGCCAGGGTTTATTGTTATTTATATAAAGTGGTCGGACGGGAACTTTGGCCCCGTGCCCATGATGCTTTGGTAACAGAGCGGCCGACATATCATAGGGTGAATTCTCCTATTATTTACAATTTGAATCTCCCCGGTGGCGTCTGGTTCAACTGGCAGTTTCCTTTACAGGAGTTGGATAGGTGAGATGTACACCTATGTGTGTAGCGAGTAAGATTGCTCTTGCTGCTTTACCTGTTATACAAATGTCATCGAGAACTTCAAAGGCTGTTTCCATAAAATTCAAAACATACATGTCATTTTTCATGGAAATATCTTAAACGGAATGTGGTAAGTTAATCAAAATTTTCGAAAAAAGAGTTGCGTGTAAAGAGAAATATTTCCCATTCTTGGAAGACGCTGAAATTAAATAACAACTTTGGTATTTAACTGACTTTCGTTTTAGATTAGCTGTTCACACACACACACACACACACACACACACACACACACACACACACACACACACACACACACACACACACACACACACACACACACACACACACACACACACACACACACACACACACACACACACACACACATTCTTCTCGATATCCTTTTTTCGGGAGTCTCAAACTGTACATTTTAGGTGAAACCTCGATGTCAAGTTTTGGTTGGGATGTAATGAGTATCTTTTCTGTACAGAAAGAAATAATTTGTTATTTAGAGCTATATTATATATAAGGTGTACCTGCATATTTTTAAGGGATTAGTTATTGCACTACACCACAGATTTACCAATTTAGGTGGCGGAACATTAAAGTGTGTGACAGGCATTCGGGGGATCCCGGCTTCGTCCACTGGGTTCCCGACCTTGACCATTGGTTTTATCGTGGTGTGCTTGTTTCCGCAGGTGAATGGTGATATCTTTTCTTCTACAATTTCCCTGTCCCTCATTTCCTTCATTATCATCTAGTGGTTTGGCAAAACGTTTAGTGTTATTCAATAGAGAATTGTGTGATCTACAAATAGTGTATTTAATATTTGTTTGCTTATATACTGTTTATACTTTTCAGACCAATAAAATGGATTGTCAAGTCGAAAATACTCTTTTGCGTTTTGAAAACCACTACGAAAGATGGTTTTCTTATGTGCTACTAGGAGATTTATAATATAATACTTCAGACACTATAAACAATTTTCAAGCAAATAAATAACCTTAAAGTGTACATATCGAAATATTAGTTTAGCTGTTGATAGAATGGCAAGTGAGTTAGGTAAAGAATTCGTCTCCCTTCCAGTTGAATCTTCCGCATCAGGTGGCTTGTATCACGAGGCAGTCAGTATAACAGCAAAAGGTGGGAGGGAGCGTTCACACCTGGCCCGTATTGGGCTTCCTTAGAATCTAGCCCACAGAAGCATTTTATCTCTATTTCCGGCATATCCCTTCACGTGGATATGGATGAAGCGAAATTTCACACCAGAACTGCCAGACATATTTCTTCTCACAACTGCCAGGCCCCCCCGTAAACAGAAACAAAAAATCCTATGCACCTATTAGCATATCTCACGAACCACATGTGATATTCATATCGGTGCATATGCGATCCTACGTTGCATGTTATTTTCATTTGCATAAATTAAACTCTTTTGTAGCGTCTACATGGCATTAGAGTAACAGCTGAGTTTATTCTTTAGAAAATTTAGAGAGACTATCGGCGACCCGTTAAGTGTGGTATAGAAAGTGGATCTGTTGTATTCTTCAGATAGAACATGATAAAGTATAATGAGAGTGTGGGAACGTAAACGTCCCTACCAATAACTCTGTGAAAAAAAAAAGTCACTGGGAAAATTAACTAAAAGTGAGCTCGTATTTTTAAGTTTATGGGCCTACAATTTTTCATCGTGGCTTATATACTGGATAGAAAAGTCAAAATTTAATTCTCTTTCCTTTCTAACTTGAGATACACATATCTAAAACCTCCAACTGTCAGGAAAAAAAAAAAAGTTTTATCTTATTCGACCAATTCATTACTCTCCATAGAATGAGCTACAGCATTCTGCTACAGTCATAGAATAAAATAAACAATTAGAGCTAGGTCGTTGAGAAGCCTTGAAAAATGTTACATATAAAGGTTTGTCTGAGATGTGAGAATTTTCATATATATATATATATATATAGTAATTTACGTCCTTCAACGTTAAGTCATATCGGAAAACCAATTTAATGGGTCAAATGATGCTAAAATGAGCCCAGGTTCTATAGAGCTTAGAGTTACCTGACATTCGTCTTTCAGGATAAGGGAAAACCCCAGAAAAACCTCATCCAGGTAACTCACCCTGACCGAGATTCGAACTCGGGACCTCTTGAACGTGAGGCAGATATGCTACTACCACGCTACCGAGGCGGGCCATAAACATTTTGTTATACATACTGAATTCTCTGGCAGTCACCTCTGAAACCCCCTTCATTCTGGATTGCTTAGTTAATTTTTAAACAGTTAAAAGATAATCAAAGTCATACTACACAAAACATTAGATCTCCATAAAACACACAAGTTATGTCATATATATGTATATGTATATGTATTTGGCGGAGTCAACTATTTCCGACGTATTCCTTTTATTTGTTTGGTTTTTCTAATATTTATATATACTGTTCTCAAATATCAATACGTTATTCGCTTTTTATCTCTTGACCATGCAAATAAAAGGAAATTTCAAAGTCATCACATAGCGACTATTTTAGAAATATTGCATATCGCTGATATCCCCCATATCCCCCTTATCTATAAAGGAATTAGCAATTAGATAATTTCTACAAATGTTTATGTCGGATAACATGAAGTAAATCGAGAAATGAGGGTTTGTAAGAATAGTTTGTACAGAATAGAGAAAATCATGTGAGTGCATCACATTATATTTTTATTCTTAGGATTTAAAGCTCTTAATACTTAATCAAAACACAAGTTTCGATTTTATCCTTTTTCGAAACCGAGTGGGATGGCCAAGGCGGTTTCGTCTGTGGCTCGCATTCGAGAGCTCCGGGTTCGATTCCCGTGAGCGACCTACCTGAACAATGTTTTTTTCGGGGTTTTCTGGGTCGCTAGGCCTATGCTGGGTAGGTTAAATACATCCCACAAATTTCCTGTCTCTTCATTTCATTTCCATTTATCATTTCACATCATCTCTCATCTTGTGGTCTCATTCAGGGTAGAAGTGTCGGCGGTGCATGGCAGGATTATATGCTCTGAGTGAACCACTCCCTCCTCTGGTAGATCGGTTGCCGGGTCTCCGAACCGGCTGCTGAGTCCACTTTCAAACCACAATAGGGTAAAATGTCCGTTGTCCTGGCCTACCGGGAGAGGTTTCCATCTAAGTAAAATGTAGGGACCTTGCCCTCTGCACCATCGTGGCTCCTTGGGACGGCCACCTTCTGTCTCCTCTCGCTTCATCCTTCCTCCCGGGGATGCCTAACTTGGGGGCATAGGTACAATGGATCAAGACCTGCCGCACTGCTGATTCCCCTCCGGAGTAATCCTAATCCCTTTTCGAAAGAAACCTAAACCCGTTTATTTTGCAGTACTATAACAGCCAAAGAAATAAGAACATGTGCATGAAATTGCACATTGCGCCATCCAAAGGATCGTAATTAAACTATGTATTTACTTTTGGTAATGTCAACACTTGATAATGTGTCTGGGAGCGAAAACAAAAACCAGAACAGAAGAAACGTAGACCTGTTTGGCGTTTCTGTTCTTACTGTAGAAAGTTGTCAAGGAAATAGTGATGTATAACACACACTAACTTGGGAAACTTGGAAAAAATAGCCGAAATAGTATCTGCTTGTATTCTCAGTTTCGTTTCTGCTGTGAATGTTTTCATAAGTTTAAGAATAAAAAACATAACGATATGCTTTTTATTTTGTTTAACATATATCTATGATACTTATATAGATATACATTTTCTTGTTCCTTATTTTACCGTTTTTTATTGTTTCCGTTTGATTACTGTTTGTTTCATTGCATTTTTACACATATATACTATACACATAAACACCCATGTCCAAGGCGGAACTCGAACTCATGACCCTCTACGCGGCGGGAGCCAGAGATATACTTACTAGCAACCACGACTACGAGAGCTCTTTAAAAAGGTTTTCCGTACTAAATTTCAAAATATACGAATCTGCATTCACATGAAAATAAGGCCTGTTTTCGGTTCTAAAGAATGTGTAAAATCTACTTTCCATGCCGTTACCGATGCCTTATTACAGACAAATTCTACATTTCTATTTCGATTCGTTGTTGATTAAATGGTCAATTGTTTAGCTTTCTTGTCTTGAACTGGCTCCTCCCATCCCTAATTCACTATGGAGTAAACTCAGAAACCTATAATCTAAATATCAAATTAATATTAGGACTACAGTTTTCCTTTTGCCAAACTCGTGGACTATTCCCTTATCGTGTGACAACAAACCAAGACAGTTGCAGACATCGCCTCCAAAATTGGCATTTCCGTGGGACCTGTGCACACAATCCTGCTTGAAGATCTAAAAGCTCTCAATCGGCGATCCTCCAAAGCAACGTTCCCCACTCGTTGGACCATGTCGTCAGACCGACTGGTGGGAGGCCGTGAATGTCTTGGTTTGTTGTCACACGATGTTCTGCATGCATTGAACTGTCGCACCCAGGAACGCACATTAGACTCATCCATGGTACCATCACCACATGCCTCACTCAACATGTGATGAAATTCAGTAGGTGTTCCAACCAAAAAATAATAAAAAAAAATAATTAAAAAAAACGAATGATTACACGCTGTTCTTGCAATGAAAACGTCACCATTTAAAGTATCAATAACGGTCCTTACTCTCGTCGCAGCCACTAGAGTTCTATGCACTGTACAGTGCTGCCATCTCCGTCACTTATTCAGAAAGAATCCAAGTGTATTTTTAAAAACCGAAAGTTCCTACCTGGTCTCAGTCCTGAAGAAAAATAGAAAGTGTCATAATTTGAACGCACCTCGTATTTATAGTAAATTATAGGTGCAAGAAAAATAGGAAAATACAATAATTTTATGCAATGGTTAATATTTTATGAGCTGGTCTCTATGTGATGCTGTTAAATTACGTTTCTCTTTTCATGTCCAAGGAGGAGGGAAAGGGAATGAAAATATAGCGAATGGTTTCCTATTTAGAAAAACACAGGATTTGAAAAATTCAAACCATTTGCAAGGAAAATCTTGAAAAATTTAACTCCACATAAAGGCAAATGTTTGTCATAAAAGGCGTACTAAAAAACTAGGGTTCGATGGACATCATAACAACATCGCGCAATGGACAAGGTATTTATTGACAGTAGATTGTATCACTACATATCTACTTTACTTCTTCTTCTTCTTCTTCTTCTTCTTCTTTATTCTACCCCTTGTAGTACCTCTTTACAGGGATGTCAGGGGATTCTTGTTCCTGTATCCCTATAAGGCGGGCCTGAGGACCCGAAGCTCTGGATCGTGATAGAGAACCAGGATGGGTGATCAGCCCAATGCCTGGTGTAAGGGTGAAGGAAGTGGATGATTGTGTGAGGCCGAGATGAGTGATAGAAACGATGATGATGGAGCAATTGGTGGAATTCTGGTGGGGGAAACCGGAGGACCCTGAGAAAACCCGTCTCAGCGCCATGTTGTCTACCACAAACCTCACTTTGCGGTCGGCTGCGATCGAACCCGGGCCGCCTTGGTGAGAGCCAAGCGGTCTTATCACTCACACTTGGTGCGGCCTATCTACTTCACTTTCCCATATAATCGCCGTTCACATACACTGGCGGGGGGAAAAGTGCAACATCCTTAGGTACTGTATTCACTAAAACATGGGCATATTATAATATTGGTGAATGAAGTTATCATATTTGTTATATGATGCTATCATGACGTATTTATTACCTTTAACTTAGCTCTTCATTAAAATTAACTATAACTATGTGGCAGAGAAAGTGAAATTGCGGTTTTCGATTTAGAAAAGCTTAATATATTATTTCAACGAAATCGCCAAATAACATTTTTGGATGGGATACATATCTCCTCCACCCAGCATGCACTTGGTACAGAAAGTAAGAATGAATAAACCGAGCGGGATATATCAAGCGGTTTCGTCTGTGGCCCGCATTTGGTAGGTCCGGGTTCGATTGTCATGGTCGATCTACCTGATCCATGCCCGCCTCGGTAGTGTGGTGGTAGAGTGTCTGCCTCACGTTCAAGAGGTCCCGAATTCGAATCTCGGTCAGGGTGAGTTATCTGGATAAGGCTTTTCCCGATATGACTTAACGTTGGAGGACGTAAAATTAGGGAAAAAATCTGATCCATGGGCTTTTTTCGGGAGTTTTCTCGGGTCGCCAGGGGAATGTTGGGTAGGTTAATTATATCGCCCGAATTTCCTCTCCCTCCATTTCATTTCCATTATCATTTCACATCATCCGGTAGCAGGTATATTCATGGGTGAGAATAGTGCACATACGTCACTTTCCTTGTACAGACCAATCAAATACCGACCAATCGCTGATCTCTAAATCGATAATTACACACCATGCGCAATTATTGCTCAGCAATTATAGCATGCCCCATTACTGTTGAGTATAACGATCTCAAACGCGAAATTCAAACCATAACATGGCGGTTGAAATAAATAAATCTTTTAGTACAGCAAGCAAAGCCAAAGAATACAGAAATAAATATAAAATATGTTTGGGTAATTACGTATGCGTAAATAGTCGACTTAAATAGTTGCAGCTTTATTGTAGTTTAAAATGAATAAAGTCTTTTGTTTGAAAATGGAGGTTATGTTACTTTATATTTTCTAAAAATCAACCACAAAAATTTTTCAGCGCAAAATTTAATTTACGCTTCAAGTCACCAAGTACAGATACATGTAAAAATTATGCGATGACATGGCAGTGAAGCTTTCAACAGACACGGCTGAAAGCACTAGAAAAGGTACAATAGACCGACACTGGTCACAGCGCCGAATCCCCTCCGAAAAGAAGCAATAGAAAAATTTCTGAAACCGAAAAAAGGTCTTCGTTTGCGAAAAGCACAGCAGGCTGTTGAGAACATGGAGGATGATAGGAATAAAGCCTCGGATGGAAGTTACTGCTGCTCATTTGACTTACAAAAAACACTTCTCTTTCCTAAGTTTTCAACATCCACAGCATATCATAAACGCAATCTCCATGTTTATAATTTTGGGGTACATTCCTTCAATAATAATAATGTCGGAAACATGTATGTGTGGGATAAGACAGAAGAGAAAGAAATTCTCAAGGTATTTGTAGCATTACCATAAGACACCTAAAAGAGAAAGCTTCTTAAAATACATCCATCATTCTGTATTCCGATGTCTATGGTGGGCAAAACCGGAATATTGAAATATTTCTTTCACTCCTGAAATTAATCAATAGCACCGAAATTGCTGCAGAAACAACTGACCACACATTTATGATATCAGGCCACTCTTTCGTCCCTAACCATGCAGACTTTGGCCTGACTGAAACAGCCAGTTGTAAAAAGGAATGCATCTATGTTGCTGAAAACTGGAAAGAAATTATTGTGAATGCAAAGAGGAAATATCCAAAATTTTAAGACACTGAACCTAGGGATTGAGATTTTGTTTCAACTGCAGCTTTAGAAGACGCCATCACAAACAGAAGGGACACCAACGGGGCTCCTATCAAATGGATGAGCATTAAATGGCTGCGAGTTGTGAGAGCTTCCCTTTCATATTACATTTCAAAGGAAACTCTCAATAAAGATGCGCCTTTTCCCAAAATATAGCTATTTGGAAAGGCAGGCTCGCGGGTGAAAATTGATTTCTTTATCTCATGTTGGTCAAGATGCACTGTACATGGATCGTAGAAAGACCACTTTGGCTAAAAAAAGGATATGATGGACTTTTTCCCATGCATTCCGCCGATTCATCATGCGTATTTCAAGAATCTTCCAGTGGATATAAATACTAGACACCAAGCTAATTCCTCCAGAGTAGATGAAGATGAGAATTACAACATATTTTTGTATTTTGATTCACCAAAAATGGGAAAATGATACTCTTATGTGTTCTAGTGACAGTGAAATATGTAAGAAAAGCATATAAACATAGTACATTTTTCTTATCTTGTCAGATATGTTTTCGTACAAGGAAGTTCCACAACCGTACTGGACCAAGTCCTCACCGTTCATTGTCCATAAAAATTGTTCCAGAAGCTATTCGCAACATATGAATATACCTGCTCTCCTTCAACCTGGGAGCGATGGATAACTCCGGGGCTCTTTTCATAGGGCAATACCTGATTTCTTAAAAAGCCCCCTCATTGACAACAACGTCAAGAAAGGATGGAAGTGGATACGCCACTTACTCGCGTCAACTCCGCAGGGAAGACTACCGAAAAACCTCGGTGGGGCCGCCGGTTACTAGCTCTGCAGTCTACCCAGGACTTATGAGGCAACCCCCTACCCCCTCCGGGCGGCCGTAGCCTGGCCGGAGGTACCCAATTCCCCGTGGGTGTCGGAACACATTGCCCCCTCGAGTCCAACCCAATCCGAACAACTCCCCGACGGTAGGGGCTCGGCAGTTCGGCCCGAGATTCCTCTAGTAACGTCAGAGGTACCACGAGTGCTAAGGGTCCACAGCGCTTGCACTAAAGCAGCTGAAGGGCTGAAGGGGACGGATCCCCTCCCCTACGGGAGAATATACCTGCTCGTCGTCGTGTTGTTGGCAAGCTGATGGACAGCCCGTGGTATGTTATGTGTGTACCTGTCCTAGGAGAGACTTAATCACGTATGACCGCTATGTGGGTTTTGCAGGATGTGGGTGCAATTTAGTTTGGGGTAAAGAAGGGAGGTAGCTTATGCTCTTCAACAGTTGAAATGAAATGTGTAGTGTTTAACGCCCGCTTTTACTACATACGGCACAGCAGGCGGTGACACTGATGGTACATGAGATGAAGATGGAGCACCGGTGGAATGAAATGGCGAGGGAAACCGGAGGTCCCGGAGAAAACACGCCCCAGCGCCGTGTTGTCCATTACAAATCTCACTTTGCGGATTCAACAGTTGAGAAATCAGGTGCAATGGCCTTTTGGTTAGTTCCACAATAAGTATCCATTCGGCTCATTTTAAACTAAAACCTCTATAATACCTGCTATTATTTGATTCCTGTTATTTAAATACAAAATAAAGGTATAAATAAATGTAACAGATTTACATGAATTCCTTCCGAAATTTTTAAACAGATAGAGATGTTGTTTCATAAAACGTAATTTGACCCACAGCGCCATCTCTGTGTTGGATTGGGTAGAGTATGCGCTGAGGATTGTCAGTCCACCGCTTTAGTACGCACTAAGAGAGAAGTAAAGGACTGTCTATGGCGTTGCATTTGGGAGTGCCAAAATAAACAATGAACATAATACCTTTTACTGGCTACTTTCCTGGCACTGCTACTTAGTAATAAATAATTCAATGTGAGTATACATATATATATATTCTTTTTCGTTTCGCCTTTAACTGCAATGGTCATATCGGTGGCCGTTCTCCTTTGGAACATATCGAAGGTGTTAACTCTTGTTCGGTTGGTTTTTAATCATTACATCACGCACACATTCGCACTCTCATTCATACATCAAGACTCTGGGGAAGATGAGGAAATATCTTGCACGGAGAAAAATCCCCACCCCAATCGCCGGAAATCGAACCCGGGACTCCTAGCACTTCAGGCAGGTGCTCTACCGACTGAGTTACGGGACCAGCCGAATATATAGTATTATTATGTGTAACAATGTCATTTTTAACGGTTCAGAGATCGGAGGCCGCCTCCACAGGCAGGCTTGCACAACCGGAATCCCACCTGCCGCGTGGCTGAATCGACCCACTAGGCCGGCTCGGAGACCGAAGTCCGTCCTGCCGGAGGGGAAAGCGCTTTCCGCAGAGCATATCATCCTGCCATGCAACGCCGAGACTCCCGCCGAAACTTCTACCCTGAAAGAAACCACAAGATGAGAGATGGCATGAAATGACAATGGAAGTGAAATGGAGGGGCATGAAATTCGGAGGATGTAGCTAACCTACCCAGCATTCACCTAGCGACCCAGGAAACCCCCGAAAAAGACCTATGGGTCAGGTAGGTAAACCAGGGGAGTCGAACCCTTGCCTCCCGAATGCGGGCCGCAGTTGTATAATGCACTTCTTGTTTCATTCCAGTAATCAGATAACCTATTATGGACTATCAAAAGAAATAATGGTTAGATGTGTGAGCAATTAAATTAGATCTATTAAGTTATCTTCCTTAAACAATTCAGACACACAGGCCCATCACTTTCACTGCATATTTAAGCGCGCAAAAGTAGTTATGTTTCACACTGTAACCATTCGTTGAGTTAGTACTTATGTGACATACATTCAGTTGTATGTCTTAGCCTGAGAGGTTTGCACTATGCTATCTTGATCAGAATGTACATTGTTTTAAGTCTTACCAAGTTAACGTAAGTAATTTAGCGAACAGTTGCTGTGTAATTTAAGCAAATCATACTTCACAGTCGGTTAACTACATGAAATTTTGTCCTATATGAAGATACATTGTGCATTAAATTTTATTTTTAAAACTGCATAATGCAAGTATATATTTTAAGAACTCTGCCATTGAGCTGGAACAATTACAGAGGAATAAGTATTTTAAACACCGCTGTCTGCAAAAACAATTAGCAACAGTCTTAAAATAATATCAGAAATACTATGTATTAGAAGAAGATGAGGCTAGTTTCGGAGGAGGCCGTACCTGTAGCGAAAATATTTTCAGTACTAACATAATTTTAGAAATAAGATGAAAAGTCAATCTTGAAACTCAAGTTTCATTTATTGACTTTGAGAAAGCTTTTGATTTTACGAATAGACCAAGTCTGTGGGATATAATGGACAAGAGGGACTTCCTCTCACATATCATAAAGATATTGAAATGTTTATACCTATAAGGAAACTTACATATACGTGAATGTGAGCGGAACAAAAACAGAATAAATTAAAACCAACCAAGTAGTTAGACAAGGATGCCGCCTGTCTCCAACTCTATTCAGATGATCTGTTTAGATGATCTGCTAAAACAGTGGAAAGATGATGTTAACCCAAGAATTAAGAGAGGAAACAACGACCCTGTGAACATCTTGTTGTATGCCGATGATGTTATATGCTATACAAGAGGGCTAAGAGAATCTGTAGCGATGAGTGCACAGATTATGTCAATTAGGCAAAGAATATAACTTAAAATTATCTGCACATAAAACGAATAATATGGCCAGCATGGCAAATATCCTGCCAGATCAAAGACATGTTTTGAGGGAATATACTTAGAGCAAGTCTCCTACCGTGTTACTGTGGGCAATGATATAGAAAACAAAATTAATAAATTTCAACACATATGTCGAACAATAAATAAAACATTACAGAATAAGACACGAGGAGATACAAAACTAAATTTCTACAATACAATGGCTGTATACCAGTGCTCATGCATGCGATTAAATCGTGGATATTAAGACAGAGCGATAAAAGAAGATACAAGCTGCCGAAATGCGAGGTTTAAGGAAGGTGAAAGGTTGTACAAATAGGTATAAAACAGAAAATGAGATTATATGGAAAGAGCTACATATATTGAAGTGAAACACAATGGAGAATAACAAAATTATAAAGAACATATGTACAGATTGGACAACACAAAATTAACACGAAGAATATATAATTATAAGCCTAGAAGATGCCCTAGAAAGAGCTGGGACTATTTGAATGAGGACGGAACAAGCTTTTAGCCTAATTCCTGGATTTAAGAAGAAGTATAAAAATGTCTCACTTCTTTCCAACTTCACCACATTCCAACAATACGACAGTTTTGCGACTTCCATTCGAATACAAGTTCTCGATACTAAAATTATTTACTGCCAAGTGGATCGGATAGTCTTAGTTATCCCGTATTGTTTCCGTGGGTAACGATATACAACATACCCTTAGCCAAGGGCTTTCTGTATTACATTTTGTTAGTCCTCTTCTCTCTTATATATCACACTGCTTTTCTAACTTTTTTATTGATAATTAATGTGAATGTCCAATTGGATTTAAATGCGTAGCGACGTTAAGGAGAATAAGCCTCCCTTTGAGGTGGTAGCTCAGGTACCTTTATTATTTGAATTAGCTTTTCCTCCATTTTATGTTAAATACAAGCCGATTCTAAGGCTTACTAATGCTGTCAAAGACAAATCCTATTATCCTATGGTCGACAGTAGTATCATAACTATACTAACAGCAATGGGTCTGTCTGATTATCGCTTGTATATGCATATCCAGTTTCCTTCCCAATGGTATTAGTAATTTCCTTATTTTTAAAGGATCTGATCAAATTCTCTTTTAAAACTTAATGTTACATTTTATAGGTGCCATACCAGCACTACTTTATTACAATATATTTATAATTATCACCTCACTGTAAACATAAGGCAAATATAGGTATAATACTCAGAACTGTAGAAAGGTTTATATGCATACTCTAAAATAGAATATATTGAGCCTTAAAATATGTAATTTCACACCTTTAATCCTCCATTACATAGAAACAATTTGTAGGTACTTTTAAATAATCAGTTTTTCTTTTTAATTTACTGTCTTTTGATCATAATGCCCACATCATAGGGCGAATGAAAGTGCTAAATAAGTGCTTGTTTCCAGCTAAAGCTACCAAATATTATACTATCACTAAGGAGTATCATCTAGCAAGCAGCACATCTTAAACGGAATATCAACCATAGCTCGTAACAATAGACATGGGATATCCATATATAAAGAGCTCTTAAATGTTTCTAATATTGAAATGTAAATAAAGCAATGTTCAAGGATTGTTATGCAGATAGTGTATGAAACAACATGTTTTCACAAAATTCAATAATAGGTAAGTGAAATATATTTTATTTTAGACTCCCTTATAACCTTCCTCCATTGAGGATATGGTAAATGTGCTACTATTTATATTTCTATTGATTTACGATTTATAACTAAAGTTCAGTCATAATTAAACGAAAAGTACATAAATGCATGTGAGCATGCTTTAAATGCAATTTTTCGATAGCTGCTAATATAAAATGCTTAAGCAAACTGAAAACGTTCCAGATCATATTCGATTACAGTTTTGCTGTATATAAGTATAGGTTTGTGTATGCTGACATTTCCTTTAGTGTACACAAAATGGACAAAATTGATTTCAAATAATATTCTTACTTTTAGCAACAGCTAATCACAGTAACTTTAACAGAAAAGTTCAGTATACATAACAAATAGTATGTTTAATTTACATTAGAAGAAGTATATAATAAGCAATTAGCCCCATTCAACGAATAAAATATATAAAAGTATCTTTTATTAACATTTACTGGCGATGTCCATTATTTTTAAGAATACTACATGCCGATGGTGGATGGCAGAAGGGTAATAATGGAGAAAATATTGGAATGATGGTGGGAGAAACCGGAGACCCCCGAGAAAACCCGCCCCGCGCCATGTTTTCCACCACAAATCTCATATGCGGTTGCCTGGAATAAATGGTGTAGCTGAAAGTTTTGACCATATATGCCCCTAACATGTTTAAACCTATCAGGATCTATATCAGTCAGGTCTTTAATGTGCGTTATTAAGTATTTATACACCAATTGGCAGGTTCAATCAAATTAATATATTGTCCAAAAGTAAATCTAGTGGCCGATTGACTGATTGGATAATACGCTGACAAAATTTGGTTGCAATTCTACTATTTTCTCAAGCTTCGTTCACGTGGTTTTGTCCTTTCACTCCGTGGTTTCCAGCGTTAGACCACTTGATCTCAGAACACTCGATTCTCGAATTCTCGATGCCAGATTTACGTCTGGCAACCTAGCCAGATATACTTCCACTCCATGTATGTCAGGATGTTACTGAGGCCAAACCACTATTACTTTCTACTTATGCACACTATAATTATAATTGTCATAAACAAAATGTATTACAGGTATTTTATCGGTAGGATAAATTCCTCTAACACGTTGAAGCTCAATATCCTCGATAATTTGACACTATTCAGCTGAATCCATGTTGGATTGAGTCTACAAGATGTCCATCCATCGAAAATAGCATTCACCCTTTCACTTATATACTGCATCATAAGAGGTATTATTCGGACATCTGCCAACCTCACAGAATAGAAGACGCCAGCCGAAACTATTACAGTATCCCGAAACGTATCTGGATATGAAATACTTAATCTGTTATTTATCGGACATTTGGAGTTGTGCCGTTCACAGTTACACACATACGAGACGAACCTCTTTCTAAACAGTTTTCTTTATTCAGAGGGCCTCAAAACGTATATTTTCGGTGAAATCTCGACATAGAATTTTTGTGAGGTATTGGCACTTAGCTCTCACCAAGGCGGCCCAGGTTCGATCCCAGGCAACCGCAGTGACATTTTTTCTCCGGGTCCTCCGGTTTTCCCCACCAGCATTCCACCGATTGCTGCATCATCATCTTTCCTAACACTTCATTTCTCATACTTTCACTTACAACGTTGGGCTGATCACTCATCCCGGAATATCTCTGATCAGGAAACCTTTGATTCTCAAACCATCGCCTACGGGCCTCGAGGTTGCGCGTTTCAGAAGGCCCTATGATCCACTAAAGGAAATACAGGCATTCCTTGATTCATTCATTTATACGGTACCCGGTCTACCCACTAGTTCTTATAACCCAATAACCCATTGCGTAACAGCCACATGTGGGCCAGAGCCTGGCAACCCGATTGCCTGCCTCACGCACACATACGCAAGGCAGAGGTGGGCGATCATCCAACCGATATGCAGAGCAGATGTAGCCCTACCCGGAAAATTGGCTTTCTAGACAAGGATTCGCTACTTAGTGTAGCTACCTAACTTTCTCACTATGCTGAATAGGCACCGGTCCTATATCCGAACTTAAAATCCGCATCCCTGCCCACTATTTGCTTTGGAGAAAATAAAAATTAGCCAAATAGCTTTAAAAAAATAAATGAAGCTATTTGAGGCTGGATTTTCATTTGATAATCTTTCTTAAGAGTATCTTTGAACGATCTAGTTTCAAAAGTGTATTTTTTTATCGATCAGTGATACATAGAGCGGGATCACGTGACTTTTGAAACGGGCAAGTAGCCCGCTTAAAATTTCAGAGTAATTTTTCTCCCTTTCTATTTTTTCTATGTCTTTGAAGATTTCAAACATTTCTCATGACGCAGCAGACACTTGTTCAACTTGCTTCAACGTATTAAGCAAATATCTAAAAAGTACAAATGAAAAAATTATAAAAGTAACTTCTGAAATGTGCATATACATGAGAATACTGTTATTTATTTGATAGTATCCTAAACTTAACTAAAACTTGTGCTTATCAAGTTAATAATTTTTTCCGCGAATCCTAGGTGCAGCAAAAAATGATTTCCTTGTTTTGCTATAAATACTAAAATTAATATAAATCCCAATTGTTCATCGGGTGGAGTGTTTGTTGTTTATAGTTAAATAGTGTTTCAACAATTAAAACTTATAAACTACTAAAGACGTTGAAGTGAAATTTGGTACGCACAATATTCTTTTCATTTGCAATGGATGATATAAATTTGAGGATAACGTATACATAATGATGGAACTTATCAGTTTCATTTATATGTACCCTTAAGATGTTTAACATGAAAGTGAAGTGTCACGTTTCTGTAAAGCAGTAACTGGGCGTGGTCTCCGCCCTAGAACTTAACGGTCGGTCATCAACAACTTTCTTGTGGGGAAGAAAGTGGCGACCAATCAATAACGGACTGGGTGGAACTCAGCATGGTTTTTTTCTCAGCCTTTCTTCTAATCCTGTTAAATATGGCAGCGAATTACAAACCAGCGGTTTAAAATGTCTCATAATGATGGACGGATCAAAAATAATTGCATGAGTTTGAACATGGCCCGTCCAGTGTGTTAGATTGAATACTGATGTGGGGTAGAGTGACTTTGCCGACTTTCTTTTTGCTTTTTATTCTATAAAATTACAGCAACTAGAGGAAGTATCATATCTCATCCTAAAGTTCAATGTCCAGATTTCACCGAAAATACAAGTTTTTGGACTTTCTGAAACACCCCAAAAAATTAACTTTTGGGAAAAACGTTCCTTTGCTTGTCATTGTGTGTATGTATGTATGTGTGTGTGTGTGTGTGTGTGTGTGTGTGTGTGTGTGTGTGTGTGTGTGTTTGAACAGTATAATTCCAAAAAAACGAAATGTGCAATAAGTACCAAACACATATTTAAGGTTGGTGTTCTCTAAAAATGTGACAGAGGATTTTTTTTTTACGAAAATCCCATACCCTAAACAAACCTTTACATGGACGAAATTTTGAAATTTTCCAATTTCCTAAAAATAAAAATTTTCATTAGAATACCACATGTTTAAGATATTTGCAAGACAGATGAAATATATATGAACTTTTGGAAGTAGCATTTAAAGTCATCTTCATTCCCAAACGGTTTTGTATAAGTGATATACTGTAAGAGGTAGACAAAATCGTACTACACAAAATATATACATCTCGTTAAAGCACTTTTTGCCATGCAAACATTTTTGTGACGTTAGCCATTAAGAAATATTGTTTAATATTGGTTCAAATTATCAAATGGTTTAAACTTTATCAAAAGCAAAGTTGCTGTTCTCTTCCTTATCGTGCTCATTCAAAGAGAACGGTATTTCAAAGCTAACACATAGCTACACGTCCTTAAAATATTTCAGTAACGGTTAAGCCTTCTGCCTATCCTTATTCCTCTGGTATAGTCCATTTTATAATTAGATTGATAGCAGCAAAGTGAAGCCAGACCCCATCATGTTATTTAGTCCACTTGAGAAATATATTCTGATGATTTTGGTTGGTTAAAGTTAAATATGAATGACTCCTATTAGATGTAAGCGGGGCAGCAACGAATTCTACTCCAGCTAATGAAGGATGCGACTGCTGAATTGACTGCAGAAGAATTCGTTGTTACTTCACTTCCATCTACTGGGAATAGATTCATATGTAACTTTAACCAATCAGAGACTTCAGAATATCCCTCCACATACAGTAAATTACACGATAGAGGCCGGTTTCGCTTGACTATCAGTCTAATTATGAAAGAGACTTAACTACAAAATATTATGTAAGAAAATAATTTTTACATATGTTTATTTAGAACAACGTGAAGAAGATAGAAGAATACGCTTTCGTAAGAATAGCTCGTTTAAAAAACGGTAGAGTGTGTGGTGTTTTAGGGCCCGTCGAGAACAAGGTCATTTGGGCCTAAAAAACGGTAGATAAGTTAGTATTAAAGTAACATATAAGAGTTTTTAAGAATATCATTTTGTAGGAAAGAGAAAATTTGTAGATCTTTAATGACAAAGAGATATTTAGCAGTTTTGGACGTGATGAAACAAATTTTAAATTGTCCCAACACAACGTTGCTTGTGAACGTCCGAGAGTTTTACAATTTTGAGTGAGCGTTTTCAATGATTATTATTTATTGAAGAGCATATGTATTTTCTGCATTTAAGCTTCTTCATAAAACATGGATGGCAGGAAATATATTAGTGGTGCAAAATATTTCAAATTATCTGAAAAAAAAAAGAAAAAAAGAAGGTGAAATATTATTGCAGTCTCCTAAATTTAACTCACTTTTCGAAAGAAACACAACAAAAACCAATGAAGCAACTCTGAAAATGATGAAAACATTGCAGAATATTCTTAATGAAATACTGTATTCACGTGTATGTCTGTTACGCGTTCTTTTGTTTTCTTATATTTTTCTTCTTCATTCTCATATGTTTTCTCATTAAGTTTTATAAAACGAAATTCTCTTCCTTAATATGTAAACTTGAAAAAGGAGAGACACTAGTTTCCTTTTGAACTCATGGGAATATGTTAGTTAAATATGGCTCACCTCAGATTTCTTAACTCGAAATGCTATGATTATCTACAGCGTGGAAGTTTTCGCCTTTTTGCTCGTGGCAGATGTTCAGGAAATTCGGTGTTCTGATCTTTTCAAAGGGAAATGACGCTTCTGAGATCTCTGTACCTCTGTCATAGGATCACAAAAGGAATCTTCAATAGACAGATGGTTTTTCCTATCCCAGAAGATGAATGTCAAAACGTTTTTTGCAGATGGTCCCTACCCTCATTCAGTTTTTTCCCCGAAGAATACACCGCACCACATTTCGACCTAACGGAAGTAATGACAAGGTCGAACCTTGGGAAACACTTAAATCCTAAATGCTGCTGAAAAGACGAGAAAATGCAGGCTTTCATAGTGAAATAAGGAACCACCAGTTGTTCCCAGCATAACCTACGTTGATCCGTTTATGTTTGAAATTGTGCAGATGGCCCTATCCAAAACATGTATGTCACGTAATGCAATGTCCGGAATTCGGATAGATAAATATTTCTCTGCGTGCGGCAAATCTAAAGATTTAACAGCACATTCCAAAAAACAGTTATTTAACAGTACATTCCAAAAAACGCGGCAGTATTCGATGCACTTAACTAATATCACGATAAACATACAATGACAGAACGTGAAATTAGGCTTTAGCCCAGAAAAAGAGGTATTAAACAAATTAAGTGCAGAAGTGATGAACACACGTAATAACCGTGTTATTAGGGAACTGAATACAGTCTTGAGACTGATTGGACACGTACACAGCTCATAACCACTGAAATTGAAAATGAGTATTCCGAGACCTCAGGTATTCATTCGTTTAATGTATTCATTGCTTTTTCACATACTTATTATACCCACATAGTACAAGGTATCATAATTCTCTATCTTATTAATGATGTTTTATATTTAACTGTGTGTTTAGTAGCATCCAAATCAGTATACCTTTCTATCTTACGCAAGCATCATTTTCTAAAATTAAATTTAACTCTACCCTATTTATTGTAGTGTCATTGCAAGCATACTTCTCTCACAATCCTGAATCAGAATATTATATTATTATCTGATATACATTACAGGTAACCTAGTGTTAATATTTCAAAGATACTTTAAAATTACGTTCTGTATTACAGTTATGTCATTGAAATTAATTAGAAGTTTCCTTTGATAATCTGAATCCCACTTCCGTATCATTTGTATTATTCTACGACAGTTGCTGCAGAAGTCGCGGTAATGGCTGTGTATCTATTGAGTTTGAGATAAATCCAATTGATGGATTTGACCATGGAATATCGTGTCTGAGTAGATGCATGGCTACATAAGGGCGTCAAAAACCAAAAATAGTTCTAGGAGCCGTGTTCTAAGATGGCTAATATTACCTATGGGGATTGAAAGTCACAGTGTTCTTGAAGCTGGAGGGCTCAATATCTAATTTTCATGGGATTGTTACTAATGAACGTAAAGCCTTAATGGAACATTGATCCACTCGAGTACCTACGTCTAGGACTCTGAAATACATCTTGATACTTTTTAAACTCTTCCAAACTTTTGATCTTTCTGTTCCAAACACAAATGTATGCAGCGCTTGCTTTCACTTTGCACGAGATTAGGACTTCACATAATTTGCTAATATGTGTCACTAAAGTATTGCTTGAGTCAACATCTTAGGCTGCGTTTGCTGTAGATAGCCGAATGATATTCGCATTAGAGCGTATTCCTAAATGGAAACCTACGTAAATACGAAAAGTGTGCTAACTGAGTTGGTAATTGCAACTAATTAAGCTGATATACCACAAGAGTTTGTTTTTGAAGTCACCTAGCTTTATAAGTTACTCGCTCACTCGCTCACTCACTCACTCACTCACTCACAGCTTTTTATACGTACTCTGGTGACTTGAATTGGTATATCCAGCGAAAACGAATCAGAACTTCAGAAGTGAGATAATTAAGCATGTATATATACAAATTTCCTCTTTTTATTTTACATCGCGTCATATTGCGACGGATCTATTAGGAGATGTGTCGTGACAATATGCCAGCTCTCATTCTTGTCCCATATTATCCTACTTTGTCACGTTCCTAGAGAGGCCTTCCTGCTAGGCAACTGTACGTCTATTTCTGCATTTGTTGGGATGGCATTGGGGTGCCACCCAGTCTACCTGCTTGAATTCACATTAGCTATTTACCTTCTGTTTAGAGAATCTGGTTAGTCTCAGGGAGTCTCAAAAAGTGCATTTCCGGTGAGATCTTGATACCGAGTGCTTAGATCGAATAGGGTATCTTCTCTACCGGATACTATGTAGGTGGTTGCGAAAGTAATAATTTAGATAACAAGCAATTGCCTTTAGAACATTTTATAAATTAGTAAGTGACGAATGTGTTGTTCTAAACTCGATATCGAGTTACAAGTATCGGGACGTAGTACTATCGTTCCCTTTATTGTTATTATTATTACTACTATTATTATTGTTGTTGTTATTACTGTGGTTGTCGTTAGGAATTAGCCTTTACTATCTATTTTCTACTTTATATCTATTGTTTGTTCGGCTTCTTCCTACAAAGTAGATATTCCTACAGTTTTCACTAATAGTTTAACATATGCCTAGAACTATAGTAATAATTAATACCCAATATATAATTATAATAATATCCATACACATAATATTCACTTGAGGGCTCTTATTTACAGCATTGTATATAAAAATAGCCCACTACCGGAAGTAACTCTTATTGCAAGTGATAAAAATACCATCTAAGTCCAATATATCTGTATACCTATACAGGATTTGATCGCTACAGTATGCTGCCTTTATTGCATTACCCACACTCGAATGAGTAGCTGTGTGCAAGTGAAATTCTACAGGTAATTCTCACATCAGATGAAAGTGTGTTTATTTTCATACCTTCTCTAAAAGTTATTCACACCAGTGATGATGGTAATGATGCTCTGTAATTATTCTACTAACTTGTACGAATTTATGAGAAACAAAGGAAAGGCAATCTAGCATTTCAAAGCTCATTGCTTAAATAGTAGCAGAACTATTTCGAATAACAATGGATACTTGACTGTGGTTGTAGTCTGGTGGTTAGAATGACAGCTTCCAAATCCAGAGGTCATGTGTTCGATTCCCGGTTGGAGAATGGATATTTTTCTTTAGTTGGACTTATTTTCCTTACTACTGGGTTCTGAAAATATCAGTGGGAATGTAACGTTTTGTATCAAATTAATGTTTAAATAGAAACCCAATTAAACAAACTCAAGGATTAACACGACAGTAAAATAAGGATCACTGACGACAAGCAATATTAGAAGTTAAAGGGTGTAAATTGAACCCAGAAAAAATGAGTACTTAATATCTAATGTCAGAAGCAGTTTTATCTGACAGGAATTCTATACTTTAACAAGATGTTGATTTTGATTTGATAAGGTAGTTTTTGTTCAACTCTTGAAATTTCCTAGATACGAATATAGAACTAAACAAAACGAATAGGACATCATATATCAAAATGGTTATTGCCATTTTTATTCACCATCCACAAAATAAACCAGCCTGATTTTTTACTTTCACGCACGCACGCATACTACCTGATTCTAAACATACCGTTTTCTATCTCTACCGCAGTTGTTTAAATAAACAGCAAGCAGAAAAAGCATTACATTTTACCGATATGTTACTGGAAATGCACATTTAGAGGCTTGGTTAATCTCAAAAGAGCACGTTTAGACAAAGATCTGTGATTGTATAAATGACTTAAGAATGAAAAAACAACAACAATAACAACAACAAAAACAGTTGGATAAATACCAAACATATTTTTTAAGTTCGTCATCGAAGGGTGCGACACGAGATTCTCAGAAAAATCCCCCATCCCAATCTATTCTTTGGACGGAAAATGTTTCGTTATTATTATTTTTTTTTTAAAAATCACTACATCGATTTTGATTAAAATAGCGTATTACGTATATTAATATACTTCCCTCATTCTCATTCCGGGGACCGTGCTGCTCAGCCATCCCTGGATTTTTGCCTTTGATCCATAGCTGTGGCACTCTCACCTGACGTCTCGGTAGCGTGGTGGTAGCATGTATGCCTCACGTTCAAGAGGTCCTGAGTTCGAATCTCGGTCAGGATGAGTTACCTGGATAAGGTTTTTCCGGGTTTTTCCCTTATCTTGAAAGACGAATGTCAGGTTACTCTAAGCTCTATGGACCCCGGGCTCATTTGAGCATCATTTCACCCATTTCATACATCGTCCGATATGACTTAACGTTGGAGGACGTAAATTAAAAAAAAATAGAAAAAAACCTCTCACCTGACACCTAAAATGGTAAAAGGGGTAGAGGACCATAAATGAACAGGACTGTGTCTTTTACCAAGAGAAGGAGGAGAAGGTATGTAAAATATATTTACATGACAAATAAAATGTAGATCTTTAACTTTCTGGTGTAATATGTGAAGCCCTCTTCATTGAATCAGTTTTATGAAACTGGTAAACCTTAAGGGACAGAGGAAAGTGTAAATGGGTAATGAAAATTTATTTCGGTTTAGAAGAAGTAGACAGAAGAATAGGCTTTGTAGAAATAGTTCGTAGAAGAGTAGAGAGGACCATGTGAATGCAAGCTATCATTGGATTTTTTTTTAAAATTCAGTACAGCTTAAAATGTGTATTTCAAGTACAATTTGATATCGAATTTCTTTGTTGAGTCCAAGTCTTCTACTGGAGAAAGTAAAAATAACTATCATTTAAATGTACTTACGAACTATGTACCTAAACATATATCAGATATTTTTGATTACCTATCAAATTATCTCATCTTTATGATGACAGTCCCAGACTGCATTTAAAATACCACTTTGGCTTTTACCTTTTTATGCAGCAGGAAGACATACTTAACACGTTGAATGATATGCTTTCAACAGTTGCGTGAGAGTATATAGTTCTAGTAGTGAAGAGCTATGAATTACGAACATTAAAGGTGCCATAATGACACCTATGTTGTTATTATGCAGCAACTCTTGCTATTTTGCATACGCAGGCGCTATTTGTCAATTACGGCTTTGGGGCCGAGAGCGTGAAATGATACATTGCCTATCCAATGCGAGAGAAATGTATAGCGTGCTAAGGTAATTCCACAGAGATTTGTGTCCCTTAGTATAGCATTCTCGTAACTTAGGCGTTTAAAAATCGTTTTAAGAAGTCTTTTCGCGTGGCTTTTGTAGAAGATTGAGAATTGTCGAAACCCACGCCATAGCTATAGAATTTTCGTTCTGTATTTTCATGCTTATGTAATCGACACATACAAGGGCATAACAGACCACGTCATACATGTCTAAGATAAGAATTACTACTCTCTTGCAATTTTCCCTTAAAAGTCAAAACGGGCACGGGTAACATTTCAGTCAACATGGCTTTAAGCACATGCTATATCATGAAATTTATCGAAACAAGGGATTAATTGTGAAATTAAATATTTCATTGAAGGTGCAATGGGAATATGGTAGTGGCAATACAAACTTAAGCGATAGTCAAATATTTTAAGATATATTCCCTATGTGAGTCTTTAAATTCCATTCTCTTTCCAAGACCAGGACAAAAATTAATTATATTCTATTTGAGAAAAGCGAGTATATTGATAAATTCAAACCAATAAGAAAGAACATCTCGGAAATGATTAACTTCATAAATATGCAACTGATATACATTTTGTGGATAAGATGTATTAGGTGCTTACAAATCTTGACATAAAATGTATTTGGAGTAAATTGTATGCTTTGAAGAGATCATCATGTTAAGTATTAAGCCTTTGTCTATCCGATACGGTTTACCAATTTTCCAAAAGTCATCCAGAACGAAGAGGTCTTCCGAGAGCATTCTCAGAAAACTGCAGTTGTAAGTACATTTCAATTATCATAAAAATATTTAACAATGTGTAGATACTTTATAAAGATCGTTAGTAATTTTTTAGAAAATCGATTGTTTTAATGACATTTTCTACATACAAGGTACTTTGAGGTGGAGTATTTTATTGGAAATCTTGTGCCGCATTCCTTGGGAGATGTTCAAATTAAATATTCGTTTTTAAGTCATAATGTTCACAGACAGACGCACGATCGCGCACACACTGACTTTTTCTAATTTTTTCCTGGTTGGGAGCGGCTTCAGGGGTCTTCAAGACATAGTTACATATATGCCTACCTACTACGTACTACAGAACTGGATAACTGGATTAGTTCAGAGGGGACTTGGCATGGAAATCATACTTGGTTTATTGTACCTATGCTTCCAAGTGGGGCATCCCGGGTGAGGAAGGAAGAGGCGAGAGGAGACACAGGGAGGCCACCCAAGGAGTCACGACAGTGCAAAGGGCAAGATCCCTACATGTCACTTAGATGAATACTTCCTCCGGCAGACCAGGACAACGGACATCCCACTCTACTGTGGTTCGGAAACAGTCCCACCCTACCGGAGGAGGAATTGGTTCACTCAGAGGATATCATCCTGACATGCACCGCTGAGAGACCCGCCGACACTTCGAAAGAAACCACCAGATGAGCGATGATATGAAATGATAATGAACATGAAATGGTGGGACAGGAAATTCGGGCAATGTAATTAACCTATCCAGAATTCTCCTGGCGACACGGGTAAACCCAGAAAAAACTGATGGATCAGGTAGATCGGCCACGGGAATCGGACCCGGACCTCCCGAAAACCGATTGTGAACGAAACCGCCTGAGGCATCCCGCTCGGTTATACTAGAGAAAGTAAAAAAATTATAGAACAAGTGTGTAGTTTCTCTATGAACAGCATAATTCCGCATTATAGAAAAGTCGGACAAATACCAAACTTGGTACTTAAAGTTTTGTGGCTTCCAAAGAGGCGACAAGAAAGTTTTCAAAACAACAACAACAACAAAAAATCCTGCCTTACACCAGACTGCCCCTGCATGGAACATATTTTTAAAATGTCCGCATTTGTGAAATATAGCTGTGATAATTTTGATTTAAGTTGATATGAAACATAAAATGCACATTTTGAAATTGTGTGAGTAGCTTGTGAAGTTTCCTTCAGTCTAAAGAAATTTGATCTAATCTTGTGCAACTGGTATGTGTTGGGCGATAGATAAAACCTACAAAAAAAGAGCAATACTCTTTAGTACACACCGTTAATTTCAAATAACATTTTTGTTGCTTAAGCCATTTCTAAGAAATCCGCTATTAATGGTTTGAAATGTTCAATGCTTTATCAAATTGTTTAAAGTCCTGTGGATATTCAGCTGTTTCTCTCCGATGCATGTAAAGAGTGTGGAGTTTTATGGCCACCATATAAGTGTCCAGTTCTTAAACATTT
Source organism: Mantis religiosa (assembly GCA_030765055.1). NCBI lineage: Eukaryota > Metazoa > Arthropoda > Insecta > Mantodea > Mantidae > Mantis > Mantis religiosa. Next base: position 265,377,131 of record CM060950.1, on the reverse strand, counting down.
GACTGTCGCTATTCCCTTTCTACCTGTAACAGAATGTGTTAAGTGGCTATTTCTGTAATTTATTTAAATTTAACTCAATTGAAACGAAATAGAAAAATGCCTAAGCTTTTGTAAGAGTAACTTGTAAGTGCACTAACAAACTACAGAGGGTAGAGAAGATTATGTGAATGTAACATATTCTAATTGTTCCCTTTTTTCAATAGGTTTTATTACTACCTGCTATCATTGCAAATGTTTGAAAAAGGAACAGCTGTTTGGTCTTTTTATGATATGAACGGATGTAGGGGTTTCCAAGCATTAACACCAGGACGAAACAATATTATGTAGACCATATCTACACAAATAGCAAACCACCCCATCCCTCGTACAGTTTATTGGCATGTACAGACCACTCACGAGACTACAGTGTCACTGGCTGCTGTTGTATTGATAATGGTTCAATTGTAACTAATTGGCTGGTGAAGAATTCCTAAGTCTGGCAATGAAAAAAGTATCTGCTTTTGTTAAAGACACAGTCAATTGCGAGGATCAAAGCAGCGTCACCGGTAAGCCGGAATTTCGTCCTGCAGGAGTTATTTTACACGCCAATAAATCTACTGACATAGATTTGTCGCTTTTAAGAATTTAAAAACCATTCTGGGTCGAATTTGAACCCTCGACATTGGGATCAGTAGGGTAGCACTTTAACCCACTGAGCCAGCCAGACGACTCTGTTGTAAAGCGGGTGTTGGTATCGAAACTCGTTTTCTGGCATCATGGTCGCTAGCATCTTCTGTAAATCTTTAGATTCATATTAAAACAATTGCTGATTGTTAGGATGCAGTCGTGGAACGTTTTTGTTGATTATTAATTTTAAAAATCTCTTAAAATCTCTCTAAGCTAAATATACAACCACATAAGCGATCTAATTTAAAAGCTGCGTACTCTTGAACTACGAAGAATATCACCATGAATTTTTTTTTATAAAAATGTGAAGAACTGGTTTGTTTGATTACGATGTTAATTAACTGCTAGCCGCACATATCAGTGTTGCTACGTGGAAAAAGTTTAACAAAACAATGAACAAAATCTATGGTTGATCTGTTTATTTAAATAAAAAATATGAAATACACAATATGCTCATATTTCAAACATAAAATAATATTGCTACTTATAAGAACTAACACATGTCAATGTATGAATAATTTATGTTAGCTAGCATTAAAAACATTAAGCTTATAAATAAAATTTTTTTCCATAACTATGAAAATTCAATATCTTATAAAAGATATAGGTACATCTTGGATTTTCTTTCGGTATTCACTTTTTCACGCCGAATTTTTGATACTCAAACGCCTGTGAGATCAATTACGTAGCCTTTCTCCCTGATTTTAAAAGCAGATACATAATTTTTCTGATATCACTACAGCTTGAACATGCCTGTTCCAACTTCTTCATATATTTGAACTTTGCCTCGAAGTTGAGTCGACGATCAAGGATGTTATTTTGTAGTATCACAGTTCTCGCAGAATGGCGTATTTTAAATACAGAATTCGAAAACGCAATGCTTTTGTGGAGTCATGTAACATTCACAGCAATCCAGATCTAGAAGGACAAATATTTAACAGCTTCTTTGTACGCTAGGTATATAAAGCTCGTTTTTTATCAACGTCTGGAACCTCACCCAATAGAATGCCCTCAAGAGGAGCTGGGCTAAAGAGGTGGCTCAAGAACGGGTTTTCTGTGTGGTTGGAGCTTTCGATATACCAGCCAATCACAACATCCCATGATACAGAAGACATGACACATGAAGTCTACAAAATTAATGTCCTCAAATGTTAAAGATGGTTATTGAAATCATGTTAACGTACGAGGTTGGAAATGAAATGAGGTCCGTTTTTGCATTTTACTCTTTCTCTTGTTTTACCCACGATTAACTTAAGCAAAGAAAGAAAGCAGCTATAACATAATTTCAATTTGCCAACACATAACATGAATGTGGTGATTCAATGAGCGTTATATATCACAGTTTCAATGTCATTTGAGTACAGCGACGTTGGTAAGACGATATTTATTATGAACCCACTTATCGCAGCCGAGGACATTGTCCCATGTAAATGTAGATTATTCATATAGGCTGCAATAGTTTTTAGCTGAACGTATTATTCATGGCAGTGGAAGTGATATTCAGAAATATACAAAGAAAAAGATTGTGTGTTTCAATGAAATCTAACAATTTTTGTGAGTAAGATTTTTTCTATCTTACGGTTTATCAATTATGAAGAATGAAGAGCACTTCAGAGGCTATTGTCAGAAAATTCAAGGTGTGCATTTTATTTGCCATGAAAACGTCGAAAAACATTGTATTTTAATCAATGTCATTAGTGCCCGCTTCGGTAGCGTGGTGGTAGCGTGTCTGCTTTACGTTTAAGAGGTCCCGAGTTCGAATCTCGGTCAGAGTGAGTTACCTAGATAAGGTTTTTTCCGGGGTTTTCCACTATCCTTCAAGACGATTGTCGGGTAACTCTATGCTCTATGGACCCTGGGCTCATTTGAGCAGCATTTCACCCATTTCATTTATCGTCCGATATGATTTAATGTTGGAGGATGGGTTAGTTGGGGTGGGTAGATTTCTTAAAATCTTTCTTTTTTACTTTCAATTTTAAGATAGATTGTTCACACACACGGACTATCTTCCTTTATTATTATTATTATTATTATTATTATTATTATTATTATTATTATTATTATTATTATTATTATTATTATTATTATTATTATTATTATTATTATTATTATTATTATTATTATTATTATTATTATTATTATTATTATTATTATTATTATTATTATTATTATTATTATTATTATTATTATTATTATTATTATTATTATTATTATTATTATTATTATTATTATTATTATTATTATTATTATTATTATTATTATTATTATTATTATTATTATTATTATTATTATTATTATTATTATTATTATTATTATTATTATTATTATTATTATTATTATTATTATTTTGGTTCAGGGAGTCTCAAAAGGTATGCTTCTGATGAAATCTCGAAATCGAAGTTTTGGCTAGAATAACATATTCCCTTACCTACTGAAAGTAGTCTCTAGTACAGAAGATAAAAATATAATGCACTTTTGGATATCAATCGAGCTCTTCATAGCTCTGTGTACTATTTACATACATAGCTATTCAATTTGCTATCATCTCTAACCGTTAACAGTCAATTTGCGGAATAATGAAGAAAAGTAGGTTTGTAAAGTTTAGCTCTTGGATAAAGAATTCGGCAGCTGCATAGTTTATTTTGAGTAATTATCATCAGTACAAAATTTGCAATATTGGTAAATGGAACAATTAATAGAACATTGAGAAGTAAAACAGGAAAGGATAGAAGGTACCAAACAATGGCGCTCCTCACACTAATCTATGGAAGTGAGACATCGGTCATTATGAACCAAAGGAAAAGCCGAATATAACTTACAGAAATTAATTTTTGAGGAAAACCAAAACACACACAAGGTTCGAGCAGTTACGGAATGAAATGCATGTATATAAAGTTACTTTTTGTGTAATTTACGTCCTCCAACATTAAGTCACAACGGACGATGAATGGAATCGGTGAAATTGTGCTCAAATGAGTCCGGGGTCCATAGAGCTTAGAGTTACCCTACATTCGTCTTTCAGAATAAGGGAAAACCCCGGAAAAACCTTATCCAGATAACTCACCCTGACCGAAATTCGAACTCGGGTCCTCTTGAACGTTAGGCAGACACGCTACCATCTACGCTACCGAGGTGGACATATATAAAGATACGTTCTTATTTACATTCTGAATGTATATAATATAGTATAGTATAATAAGTATCAGAATGCATTAATGCAACATATTCAGTATTCCCTAACGTTGGGTTTCAATAACAACTAAAAGGAAGAAAAAGGATGTCAACCGACCCAGGAAGACGTGGAGAGAACAACTGTAAGATAGAACAGGCAGTTTTTGTAGTGTTTCACGTCTAATATTTTCTCCTATGGTATCACAGGCGATGTACATAGTTATAAATGACATGATATTGAGAGTGAAAATGCAGAACGAAAACGTTCCAGGCATAGGCCCGGTTTAAGGTACCTTCCAGTTATGGTGCTTACGAGTCTTTGACTTTAACGAGCTCTGCCATCTAGCCCTTCTTATTGGAACAGACATTGGGCCCATATTTTGTCTTGGAGAAGAGTAAGATCATCTTTTATTGCAAGATCAAACTAGATCTGCTAAAATGGTGATGTAACTCGGTAATGGTTTTGGTCATTCTGCCCGACCGCAGGTTCCAAACGGACAAAAAAGAAAAATATGATTTTTAATATGTACATCGTGTAAAATTGGAAAAGAAGCAAATGAAGGAGCTTGTTTTTTGGTTATAAAGGATATTGTTTGACTTTGATACAAACTGATTGTATTCGATAAACATTTCTAGAACATTTTAGAATATATGTAAAATGAAACATTCTCTCTCACAACCCACAACTACAGCTGTACACGGAGTTAATGTTGTTTTAATTATGTATCAATGTTAATACAATTCCTAAAGGTAAATCTTTCTTGAATAAAAATGGTTTATTGTATGTAATAATGAGAATTAGCTATTTCGTTAGATACTGTAACATTGACTAGCAGCTCTAACGCCTGTCTCAGTTATTGATTCTGCTTCCTTACTCCCCTCTACTCACGTTTCTTCGTATCTGTCCCCTGAACAATAAATTTCGAACCTGGAAGAGCTAAAGAGGATCAGCGAAAAGACAGAGTCTAGCAGCAGCTACCAAGCAGTATCCGACGTCAAACATGACAACCTGAGAGAATATTAATTAAATAATCTAAGTTACCACATGTTAATACACATAAAAATGACCGCTCCTGTAGCAGTTAATCGCCTCTATAAACACCCATAAATTACGCTCTATCAACCAGCAGTCTAAGGGCATTCCATTAAAGTATCTCTGTCTGTGTCTCCTCTCCCATATGTTTACAACAGCATCGTCCTAGTTTGAGACAGATTATGGTAAGGATGTGTTTTAGTAATACGTTAGCTTAAAACTCTCTATATCGAAGCGATTATTTTGCAGTTTCTTAAAATCCAATTTATCTAAACTTTTGAATTTAGAAATTCTGGGATACAGAGGTCAGATGATCTTTGGAGACGTACAATCCTCTTGTTGGTGCTACGATACTACATCAAATGTAAAAGTAAGCAAAAAGAGATGGAAGTAAGGATAAGATGGCAGAGGAAAGTGAATAACAAATGCAGCTGAAAGCAGAGGAAGAGATAAGATTGTGGGTTGAATCCACTTAAATCTACTTACCCAAATGCCTCCGTGAAGCTGTAATATAATAACGGCAAATTTCCTTGTTGAAATTCTATCACAGAAAGTGAAATAGGCTAAATGTCCGGTTCAATTCATTTCTAGCCTGAACAGTAGAATAATAATCTAATGTGGATCCCATCTGTTAAACGTAATTCTGTAAAGAGATGCGTTTCGTTATAACTCAGGGAGCGCGTTTTTGTGTAGACTTACAGCGCTGGAAGAAACACACCCATTGCATGATACGGCGTGTATATACACATGCTAAGTGAAGTATAATATGTTGATGTTTTCTGTCATTGCTTAAACCTTTCTAAAAGTGGTTGAAAAGTTATCGACTTAATAACAGATCATATTTGATATTACAAATTACTTGTTCGCGAACAGAAGGAAAAAGTTCCAACAAATAGCTTCATTCAACTATATAAGCTAAGCTTTCAATAAAATAATTGAATATGTTTTTAAATTTACGGATACGGCTAAATGCACTGCATCCTGGAGTCTATGATATCTGGCCTCTGTCACTTATCCTAACGACTACCACGCTATAAGCCTTGATACAAAATGTATTATCCCAATCATGTCTATAATACTACTGATTACTACACTTCTAATACTTAAAGCCGTTTTTCTCTAATCAGTATTCTTCTCCACTCATTAGGTTTACGGGACATTTTAACATGTTGCCACTGTTTGGACTGGTCCTTCATCCTGGCAGGTCTAAAAACACTTGAGAAATGTTCATTCGAATTCCTTTTTCGTCCATTATTAACAAACGTGCCACCAATTGAGCGGAAAGTTTTCTAATGACCAAAATTTCGTGTAAAATGCAGGGGCACGAACTTTCGAAGTCTTTGCAAAGTCAGTTAACTCACACACCTTCCGCGACCACTGAAATTATAAATTTTAGTCACAATTTCGTCGATCGTAGCGCTTTTGAGACACCCTGAGAGCTCATTAACTAATGGATGTAGACAAATACCACCATACATAAATTCAGCAGCCAGCTTTTTCATCGTCAAAAACGAAAGGGAAGTTGGTATAGTCGTGCTGCTCAAATGCTTACCATGGCGTTATCTTTGTTAACAGAAACCTCTCAGATAACGCACAGATTACTCCACGTGGACTTAACATCCATCTGTCATTTGTGATTCCTGCGCATTCCATTGGCTGAAGTGATGCGTTCATTGATGCTTAGCACAGGTCCAAGAAGCGCGGCAGTTCCCTTCTCACTCTTTCAAGAATAATCAGTGCTTTATTTGAGAGATAAAGTCATGGTAACCTTCTGAGCAGCGCAATAATACTAAACGCTTGTAAACGAAATACTTTATCACAGTTTGTATTTCAATGTTGCATAAAATGTTAAAACTATGTTTACATGATCGTCGCAAACAAGTGATTGCACTATGTGTGTGATACTTTACAGCGCGACATCTAAAGAATGTATTCAACTATTATTGGGTTCAGCGGAATAATTTGAATAATTTCAAGGTTTTCTACAAATTACTTAAAAATGATTATTTCATTCATCTACTTAATAGGTAGAGGGAAGCTTATGTTCTTAAAGAATATTCATTCCATTATTGAAACAGCATGTTCAAATATAAAAGTTAAAGTAATAAGCATTTTATCGCTTGAATTTCAACAAGATTAAAGTTTCCGGAGCAAATTGAATATCATATAGGATAATTTTAATAACAAACATGAACCTTAAATGGGCCAGCATAACACAAGAAACATTTATCTTTTTTGTATTTAATGTTAAATTTCGCTTTCGCATATCTCGCGGCATACAGTAAACCAAAACAATTGTAGAGAAAGAGAAACAAAGAAACGAAGGAAGGAAGGAAGGAAGGAAGGAAGGAAGGAAGGAAGGAAGGAAGGAAGGAAGGAAGGAAGGAAGGAAGGAAGGAAGGAAGGAAGGAAGGAAGGAAGGAAGGAAGGAAGGAAGGAAGGAAGGAAGGAAGGAAGGAAGGAAGGAAGGAAGGAAGGAAGGAAGGAAGGAAGGAAGGAAGGAAGGAAGGAAGGAAGGAAGGAAGGAAGGGAGGGAGGGAGGGAGGGAGGGAGGGAGGTAGGGAGGGAGGAGGGGAGGGAGGGAGGAGGGGAGGGAGGAGGGGAGGGAGGGAGGGAGGAATGGAGGGAGGGAGGGAGGGAGGGAGGGAGGGAGGGAGGGAGGGAGGTAGGGAGGGAGGGAGGGAGGGAGGGAGGGAGGGAGGGAGGGAGGAAGGAAGGAAGGAAGGAAGGAAGGGAGGAAGGAAGGAAGGAAGGGAGGGAGGAAGGAAGGGAGGAAGGAAGGAAGGGAGGAAGGAAGGGAGGAAGGAAGGAAGGAGGGAAGGAAGGAAGGAAGGAGGGAAGGAGGGAAGGAAGGAAGGAGGGAAGGAGGGAGGGAAGGAAGGAAGGAAGGAAGGAAGGAAGGAAGGAAGGAAGGAAGGAAGGAAGAAAATCAGTTCCCTCGCAAAATTAAATCATTTTAGTCCCCACCTAACGCATCCCAAGTGAAACCAAGTTTTGCAGTGCTGGCATTGAATCTGGACTATCTTCTTTGAGGATACATCTGAGTTTTAGCTGACTGCTCAAAACCCACAGATACTGTAATTTTCTCTTCCTGCATTACAACAAATTAGGATCAAGGATCAAATTGCACGGACGTCTCCGTTGCTTAGCGCATTATTACCCACTGTTTGCTACTTTGTAACTGTGTGTTAATAGAGCTTTTTTTTTTTTTTTTTTTTTTTTTTGCATTAGGCCTCTTCGTGAAACTGCTAGGGACTACATTTTGATCATAAATATCCATTTGTTTTGATTGTAGTTTTCTACGTAATCTTTTATATGGAATCTGAAATAGGCAGATTTTAAAATGGATACTACATTATCACTCACCGTTTTAAGGGCTTCTTGTAACTAAGTCCCACTGCAGTCCAGCATCCTTTTTTCTTTTATAATGTCTCACCATCTGGAATAACGATAGTAATCTTGAAATAATGCATTATAAACTATTTTGCGCATAAATTGTGCAGAGAAAAGAAGTCAATGGTGAGATCACTAGTCACACAAAGATGTAATTAGATTGTAAGATTTCCATTAAAGATTGTTGATGCTTTTTGCACGTAGTAGCGTGATACTGTTGCAGAGCTTGTCGCACAATTCATAGTGTAATCGGGGTCATGAAAACAATTGCTTTTACACTTTCTGATGGTACCCGTGTACCACCAACGATTGCACAAAATTTCTAAGGTTTTGAATGGTGTCTGTACAGCATCTGTTCATCGTTGCCTCTGTTGTATACAAATTTAGCCATATTTCCTTCCTCTTTCCTTCCCTTTTTTGGGGAAGGCTTTTCCAGCTGTCCATAGATGGCATGGTGAACTTCAGACGCAAATCTTCTGTGATAAATGGCTTCTTTGCGAACGCGTACACTAATCTCAACTTTGTGTGTTTTGAAACACCAAGGACAGCCTTCGGAACGCATGATTTGATGGCTTCTAGCTTCGCTAGATCCCTTACATTTAGCTTTTTCCAGGTAATATTATTCCCTATGTAGTCATAGGGATAATTTTAAATAAATAAGGCCATTGCTGTCTGTAATGACAGTTTAGTTATTGACCTGATATAAAAAATGGCTATGCGGGCCCAAATGACCTTGTTGTCGACGGGCCCTAAAACACTACACACTCACTCACACTAAAAAATGGCTTTTGTGGCAGCTGCTACTCCAGACTGTATGTAGTCTGAACGAACTGACTGTGGTGTGCAGAGTAGGCCCGAAGTACTTAAATGCATTGGCTGTCATTACAGGTTCCACACATAGGATACATTCTGTCTCCCGCTGACTCTTGACCTCCATTGAGGAATATCATCTTGACAGTTTTTCCTACACTGATTTCCAGTTGTCTTTTACCCACATCTCCAGCTGGCTTGTTGCTTTTTGCAGCTAGCGTGTGGAGAGAAATCCAATGGCCAAGTCGTCAGCACGCGTAGACCTACATATACTCTGCCTCTTGTCTAATTGTATGTACAAAATTGTGTATGATAATGTTGAACGATATGAGGCTCAGGAGATTTCCACGTAATACTCCGTTGGTCATGTTACTGTCTTGTAGATGGTGACATCATCTACGATTTGTATCATATAGTTGGCTACCAGCATGTTGTGAATTAGAATTGTAAATCTGTTGTGGATTCCGTTTGGAAAATACTGTGGATTTGTTGATCTTGTGTAAGGCTATCGTGTAATCCATAAAAAGCATGTAATTTTCACGAGGTAATCTTAACTTCTTCCTAGTATCATTGATGACGCAATTAATGACATGAAAAGTGCTTCTTCCTTTTCTGAATCCGAACTGTTCTTTAGGAATCTTGTGTTTGACTTCATCAGATATAGTTTTAAGTCTTGTGAGTATCCTCAATAAGCTTTTCTTGTAGAACTATCCCTCTGTAGGAGTTCCTATCAATTGGTCTCCTTTTCCATTAAAGAACATTTTTACTGTCGAGGTCTTCCAGATTTCTGTTATTTTGTCTTCTCGTAAGCACACCTTTATGTTAGGGCAGTGCAGCCAAAAGAACTGCAACTTGAAACACACACGTTGACCATTAGCTCTGTCGTTCTATCATAACAACAGGTAACAACACGAAACAAGTTACGAATTTAGCAATCAGATGCGCTGCAGTCGTGAACTAACGTGTAGTGACCAATATTACCTACAATGATAAAAATCAAGCAAACAAAAGAGCTGAAATTAAACACTTTGTTACGAGAATGCAGCAGTTGCGCATCCAAAGAGACACACTTTGTGAACGGTATGTTAGTATTAGATTAAAATATGTAGGAAGTATTAAGTACTACGACATTCTAACAGCAAAAAATCACAAAGACAATAGCGTAAAGCGTGTTAAAGGTGGCGATGCACTCAACAACAAAGTCAGTATCTAATGGAAAAGCAGAATTTGCCAATGATTTTTGTGAGATGATGATCAAAGCTAATACCCCGTTGAGTAAAGTAGACAGTCCTCATCTTCGAGGATTTCTCGTACTAATCGTCGTGTTCCATCTCAGAAAGCTCTTCGTAACGACTATTTATCTGATTGCTACGAAAATACGTTGGGTTATATTAGAAGGATTCTCCAGATAAAACCTTTTTATTGAATACCGATGTCTTGGATAAAGTAAATCATAATTTTATAGAGCCTTGTATGATAAGGCTGTGTATATTTTATGGTCTTTTCAGATTCAATACGCAAACTACTTTTCGTTACCGATGCCACCCCCGATATGGTGAAGGCAGCAAATTAAATAAAGGAACGGTTAACACTATTCACATAACGTGCCTTACTCATGAACTTCACAGATTGTCGAGGAGATTCCTGCCATGTTTCGTGATGTTGACACCTTTATGTCTACAATGAAGAAAATTTTCTTAAGGCGCCTTCAATGATACAACAATTTCGAGAAATCGCCCTTCCACCAGAACTAGTAGGTAAAAGATCGGGTGCCTAGTTAGAGGCTGTCTCATATTATGCAGTAACATATATTCAGCTATAAAAGCCATTGATTCTTTAGGCAATGAAAATGCATCTGCAATTGGTGTTTTACCAAATCACTAATTTTCTGTAAACTGTTTCAAGATGTAAAATTCATAGATAAAAACTACAGAATGATACCGGAGAATACATAACAGAAACATTTGGTTTAGAACTTTCCAACGGCATAGCAATAATATAAAAGATGTAAAAAAATCCAAATTGGACCTCCATGACCGTCCTATGGCAAAATGGTCTATAGAAGATAAGAATTACTTAACAATTTATAACCTACTGAAGAACACAGAATCAACACACGATAGCATAGTGCATTTAAATATGCACCGTTAACATCCTGTGATGTTGAAAGAAGCTTTTCGTGGTTCAAAACCGTTTCAGTCATCCAAGCCGACATTTGTTCTTCGATAACATTTAAGAATGTCTGTAGTAATGTAATGCAATTTGTCTTGTGATGGCTCTGAAGTTATGGATGAGGCAAATTTCTTCTTATGACTTTACCAGCATTTATTTATACTTGTATATTATCATGTGCTAGAGCTAGGTCGTAACGGTGTATTGCACTTCTCCTTTTCAGATTGTGCGTTTGGCGTGGTTTGTTTACGTCCGAAATCAACGCAGACACTGGCCCACAGCTGTATAACGTCTATGTATACGCACTCTTACGAGAAACCGTATAAAACTTTCATCTTTGCTGATTACTATATCGAAACTATCCCTCGAAAGTACATTCAAATTTCCATGAGCGTTAACAAAAGAATTTCGTAAAATTATACAACAGCTATCCAATGGAATGCGGCATAGGTGCTTGACCAGCGCATGGTTAATGCATGCAGGAAACATAAACACGTTCTGTTAAACCCATTGTTTACTGGCTAATTTCGCAAAAGCTTATGAAAACATAACACAATTTTATAAATCAGAGAAAAAAATAGAGGTTATTAACCTACCTTGGCTCCAGAAACACCTGGAATGACAGATTTCTGCAACTTGTAAGACACTTGTTATTGGCTCACAAAATAACTGCTGTTATAATCAATAAATTCGTGACAGGAATATCCCACAAATACTTGCAAAAGTTTAATTTATCCAATTTTACCCAGTGTAGTAGTCTGGCAGTCTTCACAACTTTTCTGGATCAAGCCCCTAAGTTCCAAAGCGCCCTTCGTACATGAGGACCAATGCAGGGACAATAATGTCATTGACTGGCCCCGTAGCTCAGTCAGTAGAGCACCTGCCTGCAGTGCTAGGGATCTCGGGTTCGATTCCCGGCAGTGGGGTGGGGGATTTTTCTGTGTCCAAGATGACTCCGCATCTTCACCAGGGTCTGGAGGTATGAATGAGAGCGTGAATGTGTGCGTGATCTTATGATTAAAACCCAATGAATACGAGTTAACGCCTTCGATATGTTCCAAAGGAGAACGGCCGCCGATATAACCATTGAAGTTAAAGGCGGGGTATAAATGGAACAAGTAACGTCATCGTTATAATTGCCTCGCCAATGCTTTTTTGATACATATTGATTTACATGCTCTTCATTATTTTGTTATTCAAAATTCACCACTAAAATATTTGACACAAATTGATTTGCAATATAGGCATGTATTAACAAGCAACTGTTAACAGCAGAAGCAATTATTAATATTAATTTATGCTGAGAGTCATTTATAGCGCAGATAAGGATGGAATTATGCTGACGATTAAGCAGCGTAATGGACAACATTGAGCGATTCGAGAAAAAGTTAAATCAAAAGCATAGAAAATGGTTTGATTTTTCAGAAATACATTCTAAAATCCGAATAAATTAAGAAATTAAAAACATTTTTTGATCGGTGCTACCACTACTGGGAATCATTAAACCCATGCCGAAATTCCAATATACTTTGGCCCTTTCTGCATAGTACATGTTTTATGCATAAGGCATCCCCACTACCTTTATTTATCTGAAGTGGCCCAAAGTTGATTAAAGTTGTTTTTCATTTACCCAATACAGGTTTATGCACTTCTTTGTATCGCTCTGGCCGGTGACATCATCAATCCTTAAGTCTTCCGGGAGGGCTAAATTCTTTGTCCAGTATCACTACATTAAATTCTCACTGTCACTCAATCTTAGCTATTTAAAATTTTCACTTGTGACTTCATTTAATTCACACTTCACTTTTCTTAGTGATGCAGCCGCATGGTGAAATACACCCAAAGCAGCCTCTACTTCCGAACGCTTTCCTCTTTGGAGAGTCGAACACAAGACTTTCGTAGTCTCTCGCTTCACAGCACTAAATACGGCGCAGCAGTCGTCAACTTCTCTCATAGAACGCACCGCGTCACGCCAGACTCTCTAGCTTACCTGCTTCCTCATGGTCTGACTCGCGAACACGTTCGCTAACATAGCCGTGTTCCACAAAGTTCAAGAAGTGGGGAACTTCCAGAAGATTTTGGTTATCTGACGACGGCGCTTCCTATATTTACGGTGAATGAAGGCTACTTATCGTTGTTTACCTTTCAACTGTCCGGCGCTGACCTCTCAATATCCTTGGGACACAACTGATACTTAGCTTTCTTTGATGTCTCCTTTGACTTTGCAAATGTTGTCTTACGTGTTTTAAAATGTCTTTCTGAAGAATTCTTAAGTCATTTGGTGTTTAAGAAATATGTCTTCTTCCTACCCTGTACTATTTTCCCCATTTGTATGTTACTGATTGGGTATTTTCATTCAAGAGCTTTTTCTTCTAAGCGAGACACAAGGATGGAAGGCTCTAATAGAGCATCACTTCCCTGAAGTAACATTTCGTCCGGATAAGTACTTAAATTCAAATAACATGAAGAATGGTGGCAACAGCTCCCTGTGTGATTTCCTGAACATCTAGACAGGTAAATACAAATTCCAGATCGAATAATTCCCATTTAAGTTTCGGTTATTCGCCCTCATAACATAACATAAGTTGAATATTCTTTCGGAATCCCTTTTATTGGCTCTCTTGTGCAGCACTTCAACTATAATCACCCGTAGCAGCACGGACAAGTAGAACAAATGTGGCTGCTTGGAGATAATCTTCTTGTAACACCAAACCGCAGGTTTAACCTAACAAAACCTGTCGAAGACCCTGAGACATTGAAGCCTAGAAGGATTACAAAAGCTTATGTTTTCATCGTTGTACTAAGAAAGAGCCTTTACTTTTTAGAATTCTTTATGCAACGTGACTTCTCAGTCCACTTTACTTTTATCTTCATCATGCTGGCAAGGCTGAAATATGGACTTTGCAGGGTGCTGATTAATTCTTTATAACTTCTGCTACGTTCATTTTCTTTTTCTAACAAATGGCGTTTAAAATGCTCTTTCTTGTCGACTTGACACTCCATTTTATTGGGCTGAATAATGCAAACAGTAGATATATAAGCATACAAAAACTAAAAAATAATATTTTGTAGTGCACATAATTCTCTATCGAATAGAATAAAATGCACATCACCTATTTCATGGTATAAATTTTCACTTAAAAAAAGAGCCAAGACTTATGAGGCAACCCATTATTACGCGGCTAAAGCGCTAGTTAATAGTCCGACATGCCCCTGTCTTAGACAGTTGTACTAATACGAGGTTTAACGTTGGGAAAATTTGTGTCATATCCTAAGTTTGCAGCTTTTGCTCTGCTTCTTGCAAGAACGCAATTAGGAGCACGAATAGTAAATGAAAAATTACGACAAATGTAATTCTTCATTTTTTTTTTTTTTTTTTTTTTTTTTTTTTTTTGTAATTTACATCCTCCAACATTTAGTCATATCGGACGATGAATGAAATGGGTGAAAAGATGCTCAATGCGTCCGGGGTACATGGAGCTTAGAGGTACCCGACATTCGTCTTTCAGGATAAGGGAAAAACCCGGGAAAAAACCTTATCCAGGTAGCTCACCCTGACCAGGGTTCGAACTCTGGACCTTTTGAACGTGAGGCAGACATGCTACCATCTACGCTACCGAGGCGGACATAATTCTTCAAGCATTCTTCGTGTGTTGTGATGGCGAAGTAATGTGTGTGTCATCTTTTGTCTCTAATCAACTACCTGCTGCTCCAATGATAAACTATGCTATGTTTATCTCCGGGTGTAAATGATGCTAGTTAAATTGATTGATAAATTTATTGGAGAGCAGAAATGATCTGTCTGAAGCGAGCTGCCGACTTACCGAATTAGAAATATCTAAACCAATTGTCGGCGGTAAAGTTCCTGTATTTATTTCTATTGGTTTACAGAAACGAATAACTGCCTGAGTTACTTTGGCAAGCTGCTTCTCTTCTTCTGTCAGGTCAAAATCCATCACTCCCTCTCCCTATGTATACATAGGCATTGTACTGCCAGAATCTGCTAGGCACTTGACTTTTGTCATACATACTTTGCCGTCTTGCTCGGCATATAAACGCGGAAAGGACACTTTCCCCTAAATGGGTCTAACATTTAATCAACTGTATCGTTGCTGAGAATTGAAAATAAATTTATAAAAAATATTTGATATTGCAACTGCGCGATCTGACTTTTTTCCTTCCTCGTTAGTAGTCACATTGTGCTATTTCAGACTGTTCAGAAGTATTTCAAAGCGCATCGCCGACTTTGTGACCACAAATGTAGGACGACCAGTCAGATCCCTTTCAGAAAGAGATGACGTATCTTCATGACATGATTTGAATATTGATGTCATCATTTGAGCTTTGATTTCAATGTTGTCAATATCTCTATAATTGGATGGATTGGCTGCTGCCTGCTACTTTGCCCTTATTGCATTCAGTTTCACATTCGCATGTAAAACTGTTTGGTCTAATATGTCTTAATTAAATAAATTCGCACATATTTGGAATTTTGTGGGCCTTTTTCCCCCCAAATTTCTACTTTGGCCTTAAGTCCCGACATTAATTTCAAAATATTGTGGTTTTCTTGCTCTAACAGGCCCTGAACGATCACATTTGAAATTATATTTGCCATAAAATAATTGTATTTGCTATGAGGAATTATCTGTGGTACAGGTCACACCAGGTTCTTCTTCAAATAGCGCAATTTCTTTACTAGTAATGTTTTGTGTTTCACGGTTATCATCTGCTACGATAAAATCAGTATCAGCATCAGGATTATCAAAAATGTCCTTGTTGTTCCCGTTTTCCACTTCACCTATATCCTGTAATTGTTCTTGAATCCAAGCGTCAAAATTTGAATCAACTACAGACATCTTACTCAACTTAAAAGGTCTCTCCATATTTTACAGCTGAAAAATAACAGGAATTCGCCCACATAAAAAATGGTATAAAATGAGAAAATCCATAAGAGGATCTAAAAATAAGTAATAATTAGAAATATGCGGTCTTTTGTACAAAACTAATTATCATACGTAATACAAAACATGCAGTGTTCTAGGCACCCAATTTCGCACAGACCTCTAAACAATGCAGCTTATTGCCACACTGACAGAGTCAAACAGATTGTTGATTGCTGCTTTGTACGCGGCAAGCATTAAAACCAAGGTACTGAGAAAGAACTACCACACTCCAAATTTAAAATGAACAATGGTCTGAGAGACGATGTTTCGGGTTAAGGGTTAGGTTAAGTCCCGCTTACGAACCTTCACTCCCCACCAAAGTTTCTACTTAATTTCCCAATCCAAATGCTGCAAATTCTCACCTAAAACGTCACTATTTCTGCGTGACTTTGCACCATCCTCAGAATTTCATTTCCATTCTAATTTTCAGACTTGCATTTTCGTGCCCAGCAAGTCTGCAATAGCTGAATACCTACATTGAATTTCAGGAACATCGCTAATGATATATTTCTTGACTGGGTTTCATCGCAACCTTAATGATCACCTAGCTACACTAGTCTAGCTACATAATTGCCTTGACCTGAACCCCTATCGCAATTATTTATCTATATCCGTATCACTTCCTTATAACTAAAATCTTACCAGTTAATACTTCCCCATGAGTGTAAATGATGTGTTTAGAAAACTTTTGTGTTTAATACCCAGGTACCTTTCATTTGTTTTTTAAAGTTATTTCTTGACCGATCAGCAGCGTTGCGATACAGGCCATTGATAAAAGTTAACAATATAGCCTTAATAAAATAACAAGCTGAGGTTGCCCTATAACATTCCTCTATCATGCTGGATTACATGTAAATAATATGTGACTATAAATTTTTATTCTAAACCCCCTAAACATGGCATGTTGGCCATGGTAGCTCAATGGGTTAGAGCAACTGGACAGAAACCAGGAGATCCGTGGTTCAAATCCCGGCCATGGCATTGAATTTTTCATGTTGACTCTATCCATCAAAAACCTTAGCCTATAAACGGCTAGTGTAGAGAAATGATTAATTTCCATCAATTAACTAAAACCCCTAAACGTTGTTTATATTTGAGTTTTGTAATTCTAAATTTATTAAGAAAATAATTCATTGCAATCAATTAAAACTATTTAGTAGAAAGTGAACGAGATTAAGAAACAAATGAAGGTGAACTTGTGATTGAATAGGTAGAAACGAAGGAAAAGGAATAATGCCAATATGTTTAACGATAACAATACTAGTCTAAAATTATAAAAAAACGGTATTTAAATGTTAATTGTTTAAATATGATTTAAACGAAAGATTATGTAGATGAAAAGTGGATCACTGAAGATGACGTGAACCAATGAGAAATTATTGAATTGCCATTTGAAACGGCCAATTCAATAATTTCAGATTAGCTAGAGTAAGAGTCATTCTGTGTATGGACATCGTGTAGTAAGGAATCAAAACATTATCAGTGTGAGGGAACACAATTTCAAGTTTTAGTGTACATAGATTGAAAAAAAATGTTTCTTTTTTTAATATTATAAAGGAAACCGACGCTTTTAAATTTATGTAGGTATTAATTTATGTGAACTTCGCGTTTTGTTAACTTCATATAAAATTAAAATTCGTAATATTTAAGAAGTTAAACGATTCTTTCATTTCGTTTGGTAAATTAGTTCCGTCCAATTCCCGTCCGAGACTACACCAGAGGTAAGAGGTGCTCATGGTTCTGTTGGAGCAGCTGTGGATATCATCTAGAGGAATTGCTCAATCTGAAACCCTGATCTGAGCAAAAGCTCATCAATGCTGAAGCAGTCCCAAGGACAGGATGCAGCAACATCTGCTGGGGTACGGTAGCATCCCAAACACGAGACCCTGTCGCAAATACCAGGGCTGTTCAATAAAGAATGATCATAATTGTTTTACGATCATATTTTTTTGCACTACAATTCAATCTTATTATATTCTGTTAGCTTAATGTGAAACAAACACGCCGTAGTAGTTTCATTATTGATACTCCTGGTTCCCGCCTGTGAGAACCAGGCAAGTTCAGACATATTCAGTATCGCCTACCGCTACAATGGAGGTAACATGTAGTTAAAGTTGATCTTAGAGGAAGATCCGGATTTTGTTACAAATGTCACTGCTGATGAAACTTGGCTACATCTTTTTGATCTTGAGAGCAAACAGCAAAGCTCAGTGTAGAAATCTCCTTCATCACCAATCCTCCAAAAAGCAAAAGTGGTTGCTTCTGCTGGGAAAGTTATGATCATCTCATTCTTTGATGTTCATGGAATGGTTTATCAGCATGTACCTGCACACACATCAGTAACTGGACAATATTACAGGGATGTCCTGAAAACATTGCAAGTCCCATATCAGGCACAAAAGACCACATTTCCATGAAGCTGGCTGGATGCTGCATCACGATAATGCGTGGCCGCATATTGCCAATGTTGCTGAATATCTTGCAAAACTCAACGTGAAGTACATCCCTCACCCTCCCTATAGTCCACATTTAGCCCCATGTGACTTTTTTCTATTCCCTAACTTGAAGAAACGCCTTCGTGGAAGGCATTATCCATTATCAGAAGCAGGGACCATCAAAATTATGATGAAGAGTAAAGGTACGTTGTCAAAAAAAAAAAAAAAAAAAAAAAAAAAAAAAAAAAAAAAAGTTATCATTCGTTACTGAACAGTCCTCGTATATACCTACCTACTGATGTTCTGATTAATATTCATAAAGTTTGCTTGTATTACAATATTTGCAATAAGATGTACCTATGATAACATATAATCAAGGAAATGAAAAACTGTACAGTATACAATTGTTGATGCACAGACTTTTCTACGTACTGCCATTTTGTAAAGCTGATCACAGAGGAGAGGTTACAAGTTCTTGAATTCCTGGTGGGTGTAAGGTTAGGAATGAGATGACGTGAGGTAAATGTTTCCAAAATATTAGTGAATAGAGGATATGTTGTAGGGTCTGAAGTAGTTTGTTTCAGACGTTGGTTTTGTCCTTGACAAATAGCTTGTCAGTAGCTGTATTGGTATGACCTTCAGTTTAGTATAGATGCTGATTGTTACGGTGTACATTTTTTACTGATCTGGATTCGCAGGATGCGCTGTTTGCTTCAGATGAGGAAAGGAGTTAAGACCAGGAGGAGAAATAGTTTTCAGAAACAGAACAAAAGATAAATATTTAGATTTGCTGATTTTGAGCCCGATTAAAACTGACTCCCTTTAGTGAAATCAGTTGATATACATATAGTCTGAATGAGCAAAATTGCTTCATAGAAACATGTGAGTTTCGCATTCGGGAGCTGCTGAAATCGATTCCCGTCCTCAGCCCTCTCTTACCTTGTTGTTGTTGTTGTTTTTTGTGATCTTCCTGGTCTTTAGGCGAATGCTGTTGTGGTTACTCCTCTACCACGATTTCTTTTGCATCATTTTCCTTTAATTTCATTTCCCTTTGATGTCTTAGATGTGTTGCTAGGTTTCTAGAGCATGAAAGTTCCGAGAGATGGCACAGATGCTGGTTCAAAGGAAAGCATACTTGCCGAGGACACTACAAGGGTTCTAGGTCGACAGGTCGTTGAATGTCCTCTGTAAGCAACTCCAGCAGTGGGACAGGTTTCCGGGCCTACAACTGTTAGGGACTTCCGCGCGTGTCTGTGGCCTTCTGCCTGTATCTCTTATGGTTCCTTCACTTTATCCCTTCCTCCTGCGGCTGTTAGCCACTATGTGTGTGTGTGTGTGTGTGTGTGTGTGTGTGTGTGTGTGTGTGTGTGTGTGAGTGTGTGTGTGTGTGTGTGTGTGTGTGTGTGTGTGTGTGTGTGTGTGTGTGTGTGTGTGTAGATAGCACTGTGCGACGTCTATGTGTAGCCTATAACCATATAGACTGTCTTTAACTGGGAAACAACTGATAAACGATTTAATATGTGTTAATGATCTACATCATGATCTCAGACTTGACTGTAATTTAATGATTTAATCTAAATCCGAGCAGTAAGGTCTCCGTTGCATTGCACCATTATAATTGTGCTTACTAGGCATAGGAAAATGATATTTCCCTTCTCTCTAAAATAGTGCATCAATTATAAAGATACAATAGCTGTAAATCCTTTAATTTAATTTGCCATAAAATGCTGTAGACGTGTTTTCAGCTTCAAACTACCATTACTTAATGTTATAATGCAGGAGTACATTTAATTGTAACATTTTCAACACCGATTATCTTAAGTTTATTTTTCCCCTACTTATGGAAGATTTTCTCAATATAAAATTCATATAGTCCATACTAGTTCTTGGTTTAGCCTCGTGTTGGTTTGATGTCAAACATTGCCTAAGAACACAGGTCTAACATTAAGGTGCCTTGCACCTGGTTGTTGCTGAATGTGAATACATTGGAATTATCAGAAAACAGCTTGCAAAGAAGCCCTGTCTTTTACTTGCTCATACCATGAAGTATAAAAATATAATGGTTACCTCATAGACTAGTTCTAAATAGTTGCTGTACCCCGCAGAGTATAACATAAAAAAATTACATTTTTGTAAGGAATATATGGCTTGCCATGATGTTACACTTGAGCAAATGGAAGAAAGGTTTAAAAAGCGAAGTCGATACTTTTATAGGTATTAACTATTTAATAACTATTTTTCAAATATTTACTGCAGATAAGTGTATAAAGAATTACTGCCAAAAGCTTTGAACACATTTTATTGCAATTCTATAGATGTAAGTATAATATGAAGTTTCTGGAAGCATTCCTAGAACTTGGAAGACTATCGAGGGAGGTTAAGGAAGTCAGACGTTCCGTAATGTTTCCCAAACTTTCATGGATTTTTCATATCTTATTAGGAATAGCCGAATTGTACAGAACAATTAGGAATAAGCCGTAAAGAGGATTCGTTATGCAATCCTTTTCATCATTAATTAATTAGTCATTGGAATTAAAAACCAACAGTAGAAATAGGGCAGCCAGCTAATGCCAATATAGTGTAAAGATATTTCGCAACATTTGGTATGAGGATGAATGGACTTTTTGTAGATCTATAAATTAAGAATTTTAAGTATGGAACATTGTTTTTCATACACTCGCAAAGCCCAGTGTGCTAGTCACTAGTAGCTATAGGTATATCTAAAGGGTGTAAACACAAACAGCTATTAAACCTATAAGGTTTCCAACTGTCTCATCTGTTTGAGAAGTTTGTTTATTCAAATGAATTATTTTCAGATCCTAAATCAGTTAGAGTGTCCTCCAATAAACAAAAGAGGTTTGTGAAAAACAAAAATCTCTTGTAATCTGTGAGCGCTATCGATTGGGAACCTCTCAAAATTATGACAGGGAGACTTATGGCTTTACTTACGAACGCTGCATTCGTTTGCATGTCTTGTTTACCTAAGAGCGATATATTAGTAACTTGGCGTACTTACGTAAGTGATGAAACATAACAAAGCACTTGGAAACTCTGTGCCTAATATGAAATATTAAGTGGTTAATTGGTATACTCAAATGTATATTAACATTGCAGCTGACGTTTTGTCACCTGACACGAAGGGATTTTGATTCCCTCTTCTTTCTCCTTGTCACAATTTTCAATCACGTTATATATGTTATCTTGAGCCTGCCGATGTCTCACATATTGCTGTATAGAAGACATGATTGCACCTGAACAAAGTGCACGTACACTGACTCACCATGTGGGCATGTACGATAGGCTTACGTAAACTCCATTATTCACATATTTTCCGATACGTTTCCAAGCTTTGCCTTGTAGTACCAATAAAGTAGTGTCTAGAAGACATGATTCTACCTGAAAAGAGTGTACGCACACTGACTCACCGTGTATATACGATAGGCTCACGTAAACAACTATTTTTTTCACAAAGTTTCCGATATGCTTCCACCCTTTGTCATGTAGTAGCTATTAACTTTACAATTTTTATAATTATTATGTATGTAAACAGCTCAGACATCTATTTTCTCCCTTCTTGAAATTAATCGTAATGAATATTAGCAGTTATTTGCTTATTTTAGTGCACATTTTGTAAATACATGGTAGAATATAGGAGGCAATGTAACTGTGACACATTTGAAAATCTGATTGTCATATGCTGGTAGTGATATATTGTATGGTCTTTCCATGGCCTCACACGAAAGAAAGGGGGACAATAAATGAAATTAAAAGAAAAATGCTCAAATTTGAAATGCATATCCACTGTTGAAAAATTGAAACATACAATAGTAAATATTGCGTAAATGGCTATCGGTATGTATGCCTGTATAATAAAATTCAATAGCTTAACGTACTATTTAAGAGTACAATGAAACTGTTTCCTCCAGTAATAAAATATTTGAGGTGTGAAATTTTCTTAGAAATATTCACCAGATTCTCTTCTATAGAAAATCTTCTCTTCCGACTCTCCATTCATAAATACTGTGTGCCCACCACAAGAGGGCAAGAGAAGCCTGAAGAGGGAGAAGGGCTTGAACTATTTATGTGCTCTGGTTGTGGATCTGTTTACTACGAAATGAGTGTATGAGAGTACATATGAGTCACCCATGCTGCCAGATCTAATATTCGTTTCAGTAAATGTAGTGATAGGTATCATGCAAGGGTGAGCTATGTGATAGCACTGTGTAATTTAGATGAACTTAGCGTCTTTATCATATTTGGACGGCCAGCATAATCACCATGCGAACAGCAAAAATGATTACGTTACACATTCCTCTGCCTCACCTTCTTGTGTTGGGTAGACAGAGACACAAAACGAACAAAAGAATGGACGGACATATAGACAACAGATCTTTTAAAAACATTAAACATATTTTTCGTTGGGGGTTAGAATTCAGGGTAACATTTATACCAATGAAATATTAATACATAATTGTTAGGCAACATTTAATCCCAACTTATTGTGCCTTAGGTAGAGAAACGTTTGAAATCTATTGTAAGTTTACGAATGCTTTATATATTACAGGTATCAGAGTTCAGTGCTTCATTACGAAGGTGTGTATACCATTTGTTAGAGATCAGTGGAAGTTTGGATTCCGGTACACCTTAGCAGGTGGGCCAGAAAAGGAAATGAAAATTAAAACGCATTGAGAGAATGAGACAAGGATGCTTAAATAGTGGGACTCAAAAGGACCGGAGTGGGAGCAGGCGGCTTTGACCACGCCCTAAAGTTCCCGCATTGGATCATTGCAAATCATATGCCACCCTATCAGAGAGTTGCGAATCTACATCGTAGAGCGAGAGGGGAAATTTGCACACCGCCTATTCCCTCTTTATTCACAGAGATTCAAGGTGGGGATTAAATAGTCTTTTGCGCATGTCGATTCGCGAGGGAAAGAGATAGAGAACATTTGACGTAAGCCGTAGTATTTAGCGTTACGCAGAAATTCGCGAGTACGTGGCGATTCCTTCCCAGAATTCCATGTTGATCCTACCAATGTCGGCCGCTTTAACCGTGGGGGCCGTACCCCTCGCGGGGATATGGGAATTCACTACTGGGCAAGCGAATTCAGTATTTCGAGTCCTGCAGCATCGTACCACTAGCATTGAATGTGATTAGCAGGGCCCGAATTTTGACATGATCATTTTAAAAAAATGATCTGAAACTCAGATTTATTTGTTTCTTCAAATTATGGCTAACATGATTATAACTGCCAAGCAAACAGAAGGAGGTAAAAGAATGAGATAATTTAGTTAATTAATCAAGGTTTGAGTCCTCTCACGTTCTGCGATGCAAAACTTGGCACGATCATTTATGTTAATAGGTATATTTGAAGACAATTGTCAGATTTCAATATAATAACGGTATGAATTAAAATACCAGGTGTATATTAGTTAATACATCTGGAGTGTATGTAAATTCGTGTCAAAAATACCGAGTTAGAAGGATTCCTCTGTTCAAACCTGCTTCTTAAGATAACGAAAGCACGTGTATTGGTCATATCACTTTCATCTATCACCTATCCTTGCACAGGACTTGTTTGAAAACATTTGAAGGCGCACAATTAGCCAATCACAGAAAAGGGGAAAGAAACGCACTGCAAAGGAATACATGTCAATGGGACAAGGTTATAACAAACAAGAATTAAATATCTCTATTTGTTCTCTGTTTTAGTTTGAAGAATATGAAAATAAAACTAAGTTGTTTTAGAAATGTGCCTTATAACACCACGGCCCGCCTCGGTAGCGTAGATGGTAGCATGTCTGCCCCACGTTCAAGAGGTCCCGAGTTCGAATCTCTGTGAGGGTCAGTTATCTGGATAAGGTTTCTTCCGGGGTTTCCCTTATCCTTCAAGACGAATGTCGGGTAACTCTAAGCTCCATGGACCCTGGACTCATTTAAGCATCACTTCACCCAATTCATTCACCGTCCGATACGACATAACGTTGGAGAACGTAAATTACTCACTACAAATGACGAGCAACTCACGGCCTAGCACATGGCAAGTAGATAATCCTGTATCCACGCATGGATAATAAACTGAAAACTGTTTTGGGACATCACTTTATAATACAAAATTACTGCTGCTTTTTTTTAACAATAGTCACCCTAAGCAACCCTTTCCAGAATAACTATTAAATAGGACTTTATTATTATTATTATTATTATTATTATTATTATTATTATTATTATTATTATTATTATTATTATTATTATTATTATTATTATTATTATTATTATTATTATTATTATTATTATTATTATTATTATTATTATTATTATTATTATTATTATTATTATTATTATTATTATTATTATTATTATTATTATTATTATTATTATTATTATTATTATTATTATTATTATTATTATTATTATTATTATTATTATTATTATTATTATTATTATTATTATTATTATTATTATTATTATTATTATTATTATTATTATTATTATTATTATTATTATTATTATTATTATTATTATTATTATTATTATTATTATTATTATTATTATTATTATTATTATTATTATTATTATTATTATTATTATTATTATTATTATTATTATTATTATTATTATTATTATTATTATTATTATTATTATTATTATTATTATTATTATTATTATTATTATTATTATTATTATTATTATTATTATTATTATTATTATTATTATTATTATTATTATTATTATTATTATTATTATTATTATTATTATTATTATTATTTCAAGAATACGAGTAAAAATGCAGTTACTCTTATTTCTAAGTTGAATAGTGAATTTTCTGATGGTGAAAAATTACCTTTATTAAAATATCAGTAGGTACTAAATAAATGTCTATACATTTATGCAGGACATAAATAAATAACTGCACAATGGGGAAGAAAATAATTCTGCAAAATCGAAAGAAACAATTTCCAGATTGCAAAATGGCATAAATGACTTAATAAATATGCATTTCCTTAAATTGGGTCCGATGATAACTACGGCACGTGCTACATGATCAGGTGCAAAGTTAAATGAGAATCAGTGCCTACCGATCGTTACAGGGTCAATTGAGGTTCACAAATGGGAGAAGTGGCACTGTGATAACACTTGTGACTCACTCTTATTTTGATTCCACCATTTCCTTTTTATCATTTTCCTTCAATCTATTTCCTTATCATCCTTCGTCTGTAGATTGAGTCTGATGATATAAGACGGTGGACGGCGTTGTGTGATCGGTGACGTTCTGTCGATACCAGAGACCTGCTAGGGACTTCTGCGCATCTCTGTGTCAGCTGCTGTAGTATGGGCGCTGCGGACCCCTAGAACTCGTGGTACCTCTGACGTTACTAGAGGAACCTCGGGCCGAACTGCCGAGCCCCTCCCTGATAGGGAGTTGTTCGGATTGGGTTTGTCTCGAGGGTGCAGTGGTTCCCGATACCCGTGTGAGATCGGGTACGTCTCCGGACGGGGTTGAGGGAAGCCATTAATATCCCCGTGTACCAGCCAGCATAGCTAGTAGAAGGTGTGCTAGATCACCAGGCGGCCCCACCGAGGTCACATCGGTAGCCTTCCCATCTTGGTGTTGGCGCGCGTAAGTGGCGTATCCACTTCCATCCCGTCTTGAGTCCACAGGACCAGATGGATTTGGGGCCTTGTTAGTCTCTAGGTCTCGCCCTATGGAAAGCCCCACGGAGGCGCCGGGCGCCATTTTGGGAGAGCTCGGTAACTCCCTGGTCGAAGGAGGCCCGGGTCCTTGGTCCTGCGGGTCCAGGACTAATGGGAGTAGATCCTCTGGCATGAATTGAATATAACTATTCTTAAAATGCTTGTTCCTTTCTCTACTTCATGTTAATCCAGATAAACATTATTTTTTGGAAATGGTTATACCTTATTTAAGTTAATTGATGGAAATTATTCATTTCTTCACACTAGCCCTATACAGTATTAATTTGATAGAGTCGACATGAAAAATTCGATGCCACGGCTGGGATTTAAACCACGGATCAACTGGTTTAAGTCCAGTCGCTCTTACCCATTGAGCTACGATCACCAATTTGTCGTCCTGACATTAAATTCTCCATTTGACTCGTATATTTCCCCGGTAGACCACTAGGGGCTCTCGCATCCGAGATACACCGTTTGTGGTGACTTACTATCGGAAGTACTTGAGTCCAGGATTCATCATTTAACTCTTATTATTTTAGTTAATTGCTTACTTCAGAAAATTTTTTGCATGTACAATGAAAATACAGGACTGTAGTAAGGTTAACCGATAGTCAAATTTTCAAGAACTGGTCACTTTGTAAGGGCTTTAAAACTCTGTTCTCTTTGTAACGCCTGAGCAGGGTGGAGGGAAGGAAAGGGAAAGGATAAACAAGGAATATCAACTTCCCTTTTGAAAACAGCAGGTATAAGTATTGGAAAATTCAAACCAAGAACAAGAAATATAATGAAAATCGTTAGCTCTACAAACGTGTATTTTAGAATCAATTGTGTAGTTTAATTAGATCTACACCTTTTGCACAGTAAGATTTTGTCACTCTTACGGTTTTACCCATTATTTAGGTCATTCAGAATGAAAAAGACTTAAGAGACAGAGAGAATTTAATTTGATTTTTAAATCGCTGAAATATATTTTAATTAAGATTATTCGAACCATTTTTGTAAAGATCAAAATGATCGAAAAAATACCCCCGTTAAATGGCAGTTTTAGAGTGAAAGGAATTTTCTTTTAAATGATTTTGTTACATCCTTAGAATATGAGTAAATTGAAAACCAAGTTCGCTGTTCATACGACTTTTCGTTTTTAAGTTACACTTACTGTTCTGCCCTCCCCCCCACCCCCCCACACACACACACAGTCACACACAGGCGCACACACAGACACTCACACACAGGGCACATACACTCACACACAGGCACACACCACTCACACACACTCACACACACAGACACATACATCCCACACACAGGCACAAACTCACACACACACATACACTAACACACAGGCACAAACTCACACACACTCACACACAGGCACATACACTCACACACACTCACACACAGGCACATACACTCACACACACTCACACACAGGCACATACACTCACACACAGGCACAAACTCACACACACTCACACACACACTCACACATACCTTTCTCTAAGGATGTTTTTGTTTGGGGTTCAGTGGACCTTAAACATTTGGGTTTAATACATTTAGGTTTAATACAATTGATACAATTACTATACGTGTTAGAGAGAGAGAGAGAGAGAGAAGAGAGAGAGAGAGAGAGAGAGAGAGAGTGAGAGAGAGAGAGAGAGAGAGATGAGAGAGAGAGAGATAGGAGAGAGAGAGAAGAGAGAGAGAGAGAGAGAGATGAGAGAGAGAGAGAGAGAGAGAGAGAGAGAGAGAGAGAGAGGAGAGAGAGAGAGAGAGAGAGAGAGAGAGAGAGAGAGAGAGAGAGAGAGAGGATAATACATCTAAAGTTGTGAATCTTGAGTAAAGTTTGAGTAGGTATATAAAAATTGTACTTTCAGAAGAAAGCAAGTCGGGGATATTATGAAGTACATTGCAAGAAGTAGGCTATAGAACTGACGTATCGGGCTTGCTCCGTAAGGTGTTGAAAGTAGGGATAGGAGGCATAGGTACCTTAGTCCTTCATTTGGTACGTAAGTGTTCAAGGTTTAGTACGGATTGGTCAAATGATACACAAGGGTTTCAGACGTGTTTTTCCTATTTTATGGTATCCTATATGGTTATTGCCGTGACCCATAATTCAAGATCACAGTGTCGTACCCTTTGTTACCAAGCAGTATAGTTTTGTCTGTATAGGATTGAAAATAAGGTAGGGGTATACTTTAAACATTTCGGTACCTATTTTGAAAACATTTTTGGGTAAGAGCTTTAAGTTCAACGTCCTGTAATCTAGCATATCACATCTGAGGATAAATGAAGACAATATTGAAAAAGCCAGGGCTACCCTTGAGGTTGAATTGGATTAAGTAGAGCATGTTGGAAGGAACTGCTGGAGTTGTATGGGCATCCCGTGGCAACCCGTTCAAGCTGCTCAGAGATTCAGCAACCGAGGACGGCTTCACCACTGCATCATCTACTCACCGTCGTTCGGCACACATACCTGGAGTTGTCCTATAATATGAAAGAGGAAAAAAGGATATCCAGCATTCGCCTTGCCGACCAGGGAAACCCCATGGAAAATACCATGATCATAGAGGACGGCCATCAGGAATTGCACAGGCGACCTCCCGTTTTCCCCCGGTTTTCAAATTATCTCCCAGCAGCCATTCTATACATTTTACTAAGGAAAAAACATTATCCGAGGAACTCGCCCTAACCGAGACTCAAACTCAGGACTTTGTGAATGAAAGGCAGACACGCTAGGGCTAGCCTATGATTTTTGCTGACTTCTATTTGTATGGTTGTACAATATTCTGAATGCATAGCTTAAGCTACGCAGAATCTATATCCTGCACACCTAAAATAAGACAGCGGGCGTTTTTGAGAGATGGTATGTAGCTTATAGATAATTTTTAGGTCATAAAACGTACAAAGTTTCGTATAGATACGCCAAAGACTGTGATGCACCTTTCACGGGTTAAAATAGCGATTAAATGAAAGGGCAGCAGGATTTCTGAAAGTTAAAGGGCAGTTTATCTTTTTTACCAAATACTAAGATTCAAAATTATTGTAAGTTTAGTCAAAATCATACATAAATTCCGTGGTATCAGAACATATGAATAATATATACAATATTCTCCTTCAAGAGGGGAAGTAATTATTAAAATTGATAGGATGGACACACACACACACACACACACACACACACACACACACACACACACAGACACACACACACACACACACACACACACACACACACACACACACAGCCCGCCTCGGTAGCGTGGTGGTAGCATGTCTGCCTCACGTTCAAGAGGTCCCGAGTTCGAATCTCGGTCAGGGTGAGTTGTCTGGATAAGGGTTTTTCCGGGGTTTCCCTTATCCTGATAAACGAATATCGGGTAAGTCTAAGCTCCATGGACCCCGGACTCTTTTGAGCATCATTTTACCAATTTCATTCATCGTCCGATATGACTTAACGTTGGAGGATGTAAATTACAACAACATCAGAAACCACACATCAACAACAATTTTCTCGTTTATTAACATCACATGTAGCAGACATGGTTAATATAAAGTGCTGAGAATATTTGCAGCTTATCAGTGTCCCAGGGGAGTTTTCATAATCATATTTAAGTTCCGCAGCCCTACCAGCCGAACATTTTGGGAAATGAATGAATGAAATAGCCGAATATGTCCCATGAAGGATAAAGGTCTCCTACCCTTTTAGGGGTAGGGTTAGTACAGTTTTCCTAACTTAGTGAGCTACTCCAAGTACCAATGCTTAAATAATAAAGTAAATATACCTCAATATCTCTTAATAAGTGTACAAATTCTCTTAAAATATAATAGGTGCCTATTTCTTATATTTCCCTAACTTTACTTTTGATTTCAAACAGTGCAAGATAATTGTTACTGGATATCAAAACGTAGGTCATAATTTTGAAAATGTAATACGTGTGATGGATTGTAAATAGCTATGTATTATACAACGGGAGCACACTGCGACCTGCATTCCACACGTCAGGAAGAACGGATGAAGCGAAGGAACCACAGGAGGTTCAGGCCACAGAGACGCGTGAATGTGCTTAACAGTCCCATTGCTGTAGCAAGCTCGTCGACCAAGCAGCTTTTCGGGGTCCACAGGAGCAAGCAACCACGCCATCTGTCTGACATCGTCATACTTAACGCATACCTACCTGAAAGATAACAAGCAAACTTAACGAAAGAGAAATGATAGAATGGAAGTCGTGGTGGATGAAAAGTTACCCCCGTATTTGCCTACTGACCAGCATAAGCCACGAGAAACCCAGTTCCGATTTGGCGGTCGACGGGAATCGAACCCGCGGCCGCCAGAACCTCAATCTCGCATGTTACCATGGAACCATGGTGCTCTATGCTATCGCTGTCTCCTGTGGTTCCAGTCTTTACAGCCTTATCGATTTTAAAGATGAATAATTTAATTAGATAGATAGTGTATGCAGGTATTGATCCTGAAGGAACGTAGGTCTTCACAGCCGGCGTCAAATGTTCCGTGCTAGACTTAGATGTTTTAGAGGTTTCGTCCAAAACTGCGGTAGACATTTTCAGTGGTGAGGGCGAAATATCCACGGAGAAAATTGTATCTGTGTAGTGTTTAATGTGTAGTGTTTAACGCCCGCTTTTACTACATACGGCACTGCAGGCGATGACACTGATGATACATGAGATGAAGATGGAGCACCGGTGGAATGAGATGGCGGGGAAAACCGGAGATCCCAGAGAAAACCCGCCCCAGCACCGTGTTGTCCACCACGAATCTCACTTTGGGGTCACCTGGGATCGAACCCGGGCCACCTTGGTGAGAGCCAAGCGGTCTAACCACTGAGCCACGGCGCGGCTCAATATTGTATCTGAAAAGCTGGTATATATATATTGAGAGTGCTCTCCGCTGATTTGTCTGGCGTCTGATTTCCGCCCGAAAAGTTGAATTCTAGATTTTATAGAAGCACGTACATTCTGAGGGAGAAAAAAAAACTGAGTGTGGTTTTGTGAGGTAGGTATAGAGAGGTGGACGAAATGTTAGGTTAAAGTTACCTGGTATTGGACGGAACTCTATTGGAGAGTATCAGTTTCTGGTGTTCAGTATGATGCTCAAGTAGTATTAGATCCTCGGGAGGCCATCCCGAAAGGGACCAATGTGTAACTGCGAACAAACAATTGATCACGTAAAAGAGAAGTTTCTTATTCCTGATCTGCTTCCTGCTGCACGAAGAAAATTTTGAGAATTTGATACTACAATACTGGTGACTCATATAAGCAACTTTTAACCGTTGCAGATTAAAAAAACCTAAAAAACGATGCCTTTATTATAAATGTGACACTAGTAATATAGGGTTACATTGAAATAACGAAGTGTTCTTATAATATTCAGACTATCCAATATATCGTGCCTTGTTTTGAAATTAGGGAAAATGTGAGATTTATAAATGTTTTAAATTCCGTTCTGTCAGTGCTTACTGTGAATAAAATATTTGCTACAATTAAGCAAATACTTACAAAACATGTGTTCAAAAATAATGTTTAATATTAACAGTACCCATTCCCAAAGTCACAAGGGGAGAGTTGTGCAGTATCGGCCGGCATGCAGTACCGGCCACTACTGTGATTTCCCTTTTCGCCTCCATGTGGCAGAAGATTCCAGTAAGCAGTAGCAAGCTTGTGCATTCACGTGCGCTATAGTCGCATATCTTCTTCCTCTCTCCAGTTCTTTATCTGTTCTAAATGCTTGATGGTGGTTAGTGTAGCTCTTAGCGCACCGAAGATATTCTGAGGCCTATAGCAGCGCTATATTTGTGATCTCTGTAAACCATGCGCTAAACATTTGTGAACTGAGCAGAAATAGTGACAATAAGTGCCCATGCTTTTGTATTATACTATTGTTCTATATGTGGCAGTGCAATGTTTCACTGACAATCTATATACTGTAACAGAGAAGGCAGTGGCCGATACTGCAAGACACTTTCTACAAGCCTTATAATTCTAGTTTTTCTTTTACTTTCGATGTAATAAAGTACTATAAATAAAAGTCATTAAATTATACTATCCATAGAACATGTCTTGAGGTAAGAGAATAATATAGTAAGATTCCGATGAACCACCACAGCTACAGAGTAAAAAAC
This sequence comes from Mantis religiosa, assembly GCA_030765055.1. Classification (NCBI taxonomy): domain Eukaryota; kingdom Metazoa; phylum Arthropoda; class Insecta; order Mantodea; family Mantidae; genus Mantis; species Mantis religiosa. The sequence goes on along the minus strand of CM060950.1, from coordinate 265,344,675 downwards.
TTAACCCGATCTTCCCCAATGGGAAGAAAACTTAAGTGTCCACTAGTGTCAGATACTGGGTACCTACCCTTCGATATGTTCCGCTCAAACACTTTTAATCAAGAAGTACATGTTTTGAGGCCCCTGGAGTGTAGATATGTGCACACTTGTGTATGTAGGTAGAGCAACTATTAGACATTCGCCCGAAAATTCGTCAACTAGATTTACGGAAAATACATGTTTTGAGGACCGCTCATTAAACAAACTTTTAAGTTGCATAGTTCTGGAGTGCAACTTTACGTGAGTGAACAACATAACTCAAAATGTTGACTAAATGTCAAATTTGGTATTTAGCGCAGTATCTTGTCAGGATGCGACACAGAAAATCTTCCCCACCCTAACTACCCTTCACATGGAAAAATGCTTCATTACTTTCCATTTTCTCAAAATTGGACCAAACGATTTTTATCCAAGTACTATATACTTATTTAAGATATTCACATATAAAATAAAATGTATAATTTGAACCTTTTGGAAACATCCTATTGATGTAAGTTCTCTTCATATCAATTGTTTATACATTGGGAAAAGGTTGCTGCACACGCCGGTCGCTAGCTTGATGTAGCTTATTCTTACGTTGTAAATTTTGAAGCAGTGTGGCCTATCCTCAGGGTAGAGCAAGAGTTCCGTCAAAGGGTATGCGTGGATATGTATGGGAGTAAGGATGATTCTAATGACACTGGACTGCAAGTTTCAGACTTGTTTAATAACTGCTTCTTTTTATCATCACATAACTCACGAAGTTGCCGACCAAGGGTTACCAATATATCACTGTACAGAGCTAACGTATGTCAAATGCATATTACGCGATAATATTTAATTCGTTATTTACGTAGAAACCGAAAGACACCTTTTCTCTTCGGTTGTGGTCTGCCTTCCGCGAAGTCAGAACCAGTTGTGTCTTTCTTAATGAACCGCTAGCCCAGTTTGTGTTTCTCACTGCAGCTGCGTTCGACTTTCACCTCTCGAAGCCTGTCTTTGTTTACACCAAAATTTCTTGTGTGACTATTTTGTCTATTGTGATTATTAGTCTCGGTCATGCCATTATTAAGGGTCCAAACAATGCCTTTTCAGATGGAGTCAAGTGTTACCCACTTAGAATCCCTGCTAAGCACCCGCTTTCTCCCATCACTTTGTTAAAACCCAACTGCACCTGCTCGCGTTTTAACAAATATGCAATGTTCCTTTGAATGCATTACGATTCTTTATTCGTTGCATCCCTTAATTTTGCAGAGCGGGATGCCTCAGGTGGTTTCGTCTATGGCCCGCATTCGGAAGACCCGGGTTCGATTCCCGTGGCCGACCTACCTGACCCATTGGTTTTTTGGGAGGTTTCCCGGGTAGTTAGGAGAATGCTGGGTAGGTTAATTACATCCCCCGAATTTCCTGTCCCTCTATTTCATCTCCATTATCATTTCATATCATCTCTCATCTGGTGGTCTCTTTCAGGGTAGAAGTGTTGGCGGGTGTCTCGGCGGTGCATGACAGGATGATATGCTCTGAGGAAAACTACTTCCTCCTCCGGTAGGTCGGTTGCCGGCCTTAGCTCCCCTGCTGGGACCATTTCGGGACCGCCAGCCAGAGACCTTTGGGGCTCGGATCGCCTGCCTGGACCATTAGGGCTCGGCTGCTGGGCTCGTTGCCGTCCCGCTGCAGGGGAGCGGGTTCGTTGTCCTGGCCTGTCGGGGAAAGTTTCTATCCAATTAAACTGTATGGTCCCTGTCCTCTGTATGGTCGTGACTCCTTGGACCAGCCGCCCTCTGTCTCCTTCGCCTCATCCTTTCTCCCGGGGGTGCCCCATAGGTACAATGGGCCCAGAATGGTGGCCTACGTACCTAATCGCCTCCGTTATGAAATCCTAATCCCTTAATTTCGGTCTCACTGTGAAAGCCCTTTCATTTGTAAAGAATTTTGTTTTATGATTTTTGTAACTGATGTGTTCAACAATAGATGAAAATGTACGATAAAAGAAATGTAGATCCCTGTAAGGCTGTGTTAGTGGTTCGAATGTAGCTATTTCTGCAAATATCAAAATGAAGTGGGTAGTTTGTACACATACTCTTTAATAAACAATAGGTGGTGCATTGTACTTCAGTACTGTCACCATTCATTTATTTCTTGCAATGTTACGCAAAGAGATTATATAGAATTTTAAGATCAACATATAACAACCCGCCTTTAAACATATGACTATTATTACTATGTGCTGAAACTATTTCTACAGAGGTTGACCTCGATTAATCAAAATACATAAACCTATAGGTTTCGTGGTCTTTTTTAGAAACTTGATATACGAAAACAAATGATAGTGTTTTGTGAAAGCGATTTGAATGTAATAATACGATTTTTGCGAAATATCCTTTATTACCTATGTTGTCAACAGCACCGCAGCCGCCTGCTTAGATCACTCGTCTTTCACGTGAGATTTGCGAGGAACAAAGCAGTGTTTGGGCAGGAGTTCTTCGGTTTCCCCGTCATTCATTCCACCAGCTGCTGCATAGTCACATTTCCTTTCATCCATTGTACCGACATTTCATATATCATCCACTCCTTCACACCCCCCCCATACCAGGTATCAGGCCTATCCCCATTCGGGTGTCCTCTCGGGTCCAGAGTTCCTCTGCTTCTCGACAAGCGTCTGGCCCTCGGCAGCCTCTTTTGAGTCTTAGAGGGTGGGGGTGGGTGTTAGTCTTCTATACGGGAGTGTAAAATTGCAATGGAAAAAATCGCAGTGTTAGAAAGTAAATGTAAATGTGCCAAAAATCACGAATTATATTATGTTACATCTGATATGCCTTTAAGGATGCTCATAGGTAAAATTTTTTGCTTTTTCTTTTAAAATATCATCATAACATTCTCTACCACAATTATAATTGTTTTTAATTTCATAGAGGTATCCAACTTTATTTTTTTGGTGGGGGAGGAAAATGTATTTTACTCTTATTATTCTAAGTAATTAATCAATTAATAAACCATTAAGTATGATTCAGAAATCGTAATATTGAAAAAATACACTATCATATTATTTAAATACTAACACATGAAACTGGAATTTAGAAATGTTTGCACACTTTTGGGGCTTCAGAAAGCATTTTAAAGTCTTTAAATTTCTACCGTTTTATGGCTATTTCCCCTCAGTGACCTCATTCCCTGTCATAAATTATTATCTTCAAAAATTTAAAAATTTAGCAAAAACCACGTGCTAGGATTTTAAGTTCATCCTCACTGAATGTTTGTGTTGGGAATTTGAAAAGTTTGGTTGAAACTGCATTATGTGAAACATTTATATGAAGAAAGTTGTCGATTAAAAGGCATTAATTACAAATATTAGTTTGACTAATCAGGTGTTGATGCTTTAATTAAAACTAAAGGCCCAAAGAATTGTTTGGACTTTAAAATTTATGCTTGAATTTTTGTAAAATTTTGAAAACATTTCAGTTATGAGTATCTACCTTTAAAGGCTGTGCTGCTGCCTATGAATTATCTTAAGTATTAGAGTTTTCCTCTAGTAGACTAAGGGTTTCCTATTGTAGATTAAGTAGTGAGGGTATGCCCAAGGAAGGATAATATGCAGTTTATTACATTACACACGTATACTCTTATCTAAAACTAGAACATCTGAGACGGGACAAAGAGAGATACAAGGATACTTTAACAGAGCGCTCTTGGGCTGCTGGTTCTCGGAGAGTTCTCCATTTGTCCGCCGCTATATATTTATAAGAGGTTCGTTCTAGTTTGAGACAGATTAGAATCTTTTGCACATCTGCGTATGGATGGGTAAACTTCGTTGACAACAACGTGTCAGCTCCCATAACAATTCCTGTCTACTATTCCAAAGTCATGGGTTCAAACACTACCCAGTTTCTAAGTGCCCCACGTCAGTAGATATAGTGGCACGTAAAAGCTCCCGCGGGACGAAATTCCGGTACACTGGCGGCACCGATATGATACTGGCAATTGACAACATCGCTAACAAACAAAACACTCCTTTTTATTTCCCATAACGATGTCTGTTTCGAAAGCTAATTAAAGGGATACGTCATTGTCAACCCTTACATCATATCTGTATCATGATTAGAGATAAACAAAGTATCGAATTTCATGTTCTAAACTATGCTTAGAGAAAAAATAGTTTTACGACTTTCTGCTTATAGAATTAAATACACATGACAAAGATGAATATCTCATATCAATTAAGTAAAATAACACATTTATAAAAATCGGTATATTTCTTCATATTTTGTAAGCTTCACAATTTTTCGTTTTTGAAATAACTTCTGTTAGCAATGAACCGGACTTTCCATGCATTCCATTCGGACAGTTTTCTGTCAGTCACATTTAGAAAGCTCAAGCTCAAGCTGAGAAAACGTAGTATCCCCTCTGTGACATCGTATCCACAATTAAACTTCTTCTGTTTTTGAACCGATATTCACATAATTAGCATAAAGCAAAAAGAAGCAAACAGTAACTTATTTATGTTTTCTTTAACTCCATTTTTAAGTTTGGAAAATTATTTTCTCAGGTATACTGTAGGGTATAACGAATATTACTTTTATTTTATAATTGTATTGAACAAATATCTGATAAAAGTTTTAAGCAAGTTGCTTATTAGTTAATAAAGTGATCCTATCTTTAATAGGAAAACTAGCAAATAATATAGATATTCTATAACTGTATTTGTTCAGAAGCGAAACAGATACGATACCAAAATAGAGAAGATAAACACAGAATTCAGATGTTTCCTTTACAAAACTGATTTTAAGTTATTTAAAACAGATACAAAATTAAGGAATCGTGTTATTTTAGAAAAGAGAAAATCAAGATACCTAATAAGGGCTTTTGGCAGCTATACACAAGGAAGTTATCTCACAATGGTCAAAATCCAGTTGTGGTGATGATTTATTTATTTATTTATTTATTTATTTATTTATTTATTTATTTATTTATTTATTTATTTATTTATTTATTTATTTATTTATTTATTTATTTATTTATTTATTTATTTATTTATTTATTTATTTATTTATTTATTTATTTATTTATTTATTTATTTATTTATTTATTTATTTATTTATTTATTTATTTATTTATTTATTTATTTATTTATTTATTTATTTATTTATTTATTTATTTATTTATTTATTTATTTATTTGTAATTTACGTCCTCCAACGTTAAGTCATATCGGACGATGAATGAAATGGTTGAAATGATGCTCAAATGAGTCCAGGGTCCAAGGAGCTTAAAGACATTTGTCTTTAAGGATAAGGGAAAACCCCGGAAAAACCTTATCCAGGTAACTCACCCTGATCGAGATTCGAACTCGGGACCTCTTGAACGTGAGGCAGACATGCTACCACCACGCTACCGAGGCGGGCGATGATGATGATGATGATGATGATGATGATGATGATGATGATGATGATGATTTGTTCTGAAAGGTTTTGATTAATATTTAACGCCCTTTCTAACTACATACACTATAGATGTGATATGTGCTACTAGTGATGTATCAAATGAAATAATAACAAAATTGGTAGATGAAATTTGGGAGGGACACCTTCCAGGCCTAGGTATTTTGTCAGTTGTGAAGACAGTAAAACCTGTAATCCCTCAATAGGAATATCGGTCCTGGCGGGATCTGAACAGCAGTCTGTGTTATAATGAACTCGGTTACCCGTTTTGGTTATGGCCATGGTGATAACAAACACAGCAGTAGAGCAATGTACTAATAATGTGTTGGCTCATGAGTTCTGGTGGTTTTTCTTTAGGTGAAAATTTTGCGAGCAAAATAAAGTGTTCAATGCATATTATGGTATTCGATGGAGGATTATGGTTCTACAAAATAGTGTGTTTAGTTTTTGTATACTCATACATGCTTTGTTTTTGTTTCTTTCAGGTCAATGAAATGGAATGTCAAGTTGAGAACAAAGAGCAACATCTATGATTTTGGCACTTCGATTGAACGCAAAAAGTAGGTATCGAAGATTCTCTATCGGATAAGATAAAAACCATAGCATAGCATTTTATTTTGTACACAAAACTTGCACTTAAAAAGTCTGGATTAATGGGCCAATCCTTTTCATCTCAGAACTGCAAAATTTCTTTCTCACTAATGAAGCTATTTCATTCTCTTCTCAATCGCAAATTCTAGAACGCCTCACTGAAAACTACGCAATGGCTGATACTTTTACCTATCTACATACATCTATGCTTATATGTCAGGTTGTATATGATAGCTGTATTTTGCTGCATCTTAAACACAAAATGGACAACCCTCAGAGGTTTTCAATCCGGAAATGGCAGGAAAGCTTCCTGAGGTCAAATCGGAACCATGTGGTGGATTGTCAGTACTGCACAAGCCCTGGTCTACTTTAGTTTGTGCTCCTCATTCTAATGCATTTGAAACTAAATATATCATGTGGTCTGGAACATTGTTGAACAAACAATCAATAAAAAGAGTGAAAAAATTAAAGGTAATTTAACAAGGATCACCAGATAAAATTAAAATATTGCTGCATTTTCATCATTATCATTATCATCATCATCATCATCATCATCATCATCATCATCATCATCATCATCATCATCATCATCATCATCATCATCATCATCATCATCATCATCATCATCATCATCATCATTTATTATTATTATTATTATTATTATTATTATTATTATTATTATTATTATTATTATTATTATTATTATTATTATTATTATTATTATTACTATTATTATTATTATTACTATTATTATTATTATTATTATTATTATTATTATTATTATTATTATTATTATTATTATTATTATTATTATTATTATTATTATTATTATTATTATTATTATTATTATTATTATTATTATTATTATTATTATTATTATTATTATTATTATTATTATTATTATTATTATTATTATTATTATTATTATTATTATTATTATTATTATTATTATTATTATTATTATTATTATTATTATTATTATTATTATTATTATTATTATTATTATTATTATTATTATTATTATTATTATTATTATTATTATTATTATTATTATTATTATTATTATTATTATTATTATTATTATTATTATTATTATTATTATTATTATTATTATTATTATTATTATTATTATTATTATTATTATTATTATTTAGTGCACTATGATAAATGTTGGATTGTGCCTGGTGATTAAAATCAGCATTTTCATAGAGTTAAACTCTTTCACAATAAGACCTAAGTTGTAGTGTCTTTATGTTACTCATAATAAATATTTTGTCAGAACTATGTGTTATTTGTTGTCCTGAACCGTGGCGTAGTGGGCTACGGCATCATGCTTTGGTTCACTGCCACGGAAGGCAACCCGAGCTTGATCACACCCTTGGGATTGCGGATTTTAAGTCCCGGGTATAGGACCGGTGCCCACTCAGCATCGTGAGGAAATTGAGGAATTTACGATAGGTAAGCGGCCCTGGTCATGAAAGCTACCTTTCCGGCTGGGGGTGCCGAGATGCTGACCATATCTCCTCCCCATATCGATTGGATTATCGCCCACCTCTACCTCGCGTATGTGGGAGTGAGGCCGGCAGCCGGGTTGGCAGGCATGACGGGTTGGAATGGACTGGAGTGCCACGGGATTTTTTATGTACTATTTATTGCACACTTGTTGCGAGCAAGAGCCGGAGATAATAGTTATTAATTTCTTGTTTTAATGTATACTCCAACTTAAGTCAAATCGAGCGATAAATGAAATGGGTATTCTCAAATGGTAATTCTCAAATGAACCCAGGGTACATTGAGCTTAGAGTTACGCGACATTCGTATTTCAAGATGAGGGAAACCCCCGAGAGAAATCTTATCCAGATGACTCATCCTGGCTGAGATTCAAATTCGGGACCTCTGGAACGTAAGGCGTAAACGCTACCACCTACGCTATGGAGGGGAGCTACTTAGTTTTTTGATGGAATATGTACGTCTCCCAATAGCAATGACTGTTTTTCACTACACATTGACTGGCACTAAACGTCACCTCCAGTGACAGCGCGGAACTAATCACATCCGTCGGACTCGGAAGTTGAGCGGCGTTTTCCTCAAGCAAATATCGATCTACCGTGACATTTACAAATAAATTACCAAACATGTCAATTTAAGTTACTCTCGTAGGTACCTTAATATTTACACATGCATGAATTAAACCACCACATATTTTTTCTGACTAGTGGTTATTTCTACAAAACCAAATATATGGAAAGTAGAATAAATCATTTTGACTCTACATCCACAGAACCATTATGTTTCGCGTAAATGTCCATTTAATTCTCACGCGTTTCACTGTTTTGTAGATCAGAAGCAGATCTTCCCAAGTCGGTATTTCAGTTTTAGCTTGTATATGTACAAATGATAATATAGAAAATGGGCCACCTTAGTAAAACTTACTTTATTAGTGTTAGTTAAATAAATAAAATATCAAATCTCAGTACTCATATACTCAATAGTCTTTGGTATTCCCAGCAGAATAACTTAATCGTCTGCTGTACAATGCAGAATCAACAAGGGAAAGTGACGAATGTGATATAAAGTCACAGTTTCCGCTAACTTCTACATTGCACACTTTTACAGTTACTATTAAGCAATGCTGTAGTTGGAAAAACTGTTTAGGCGGTACTCCCCAAACTGGAAAAAACGTTTAAGAGGTACTCAGCAAAGGTCACTTAAGAATCGCGGTTCGCACCGCCCGACTCTTCATTGTTATGCCAAGAAGCTTTATGGCTAATATGAAAACTGCTGCCATTCCAGTTTATTAATAAGAACAAACAATAAACATTATTTTTTCTTTAATTCTAACTATCGCTTCACGAATTTAAACGGTACGCTTTAAACGTGTTCAAATTTTAGGTGGTATGGCGTACCGGCCCGTACCGGCCCAACTATAACACTTCTGTTAAGCGAATTACTTGTCATTTCTCAATGTAGCTATTCTGATTGCCATGTGCTGCCAACGATAGGACACGCAGCAAGTAACTGCCACGAATTGCTTCTATACCTCTACTTGCCCGCTAAAGTCAAGAGTCAATGTGGAGAACGAATCCATGAATAGTAACTTAATAGTGTTCAAACTGAGAACTTCCTAGTGACTTCCTTCAACTTCTATGGTTTTCTGTTGATTGGCAACACATTTCACTCCGTCTTAAATAATAGTAAGTATGGTTCATTGGGAGAATACAAATGATTTAAAATCGTATTTCCGCATCTTCCTAAGGCAGTGCCATGGCACGAAGGCACTAACCCCGGAGGTGGATATCAATATGAATGTAAGGGGGTTACCTGTGAATACCGTAACTTAGAAACGAAGATTCGGATCAATAGCAGTCCGATTATCTTGAGGACCTTCCAAGGATAAGTCACAAGAATTTTTAACAAATTCTCTTACAGCAAACCACCCTTCTATTTGTAAAAAGGCCGCGCCGTGACTGAGTGATCAGACCGCTCCATTCTCATCAAGGTGACCCGGGTTCGATCCCAGGCGACCGCAAAGTGAGATTTGTGATGGACAACACGGCGCTGGGGCGGGTTTTCTCCTGATCTCCCGTTTCCCCTGCCACCTCATTCCACCTGTGCTCCATCTTTATGTTATGTATCATCAGTGTCACCACCTGCGGTGCAGAATGTAATGAAAGCAGGGGTTAAACACTACAGATCACACATATTTGTAAAAACTCTACTTCAGTCACAAACTTTATAGGTTTAATGTAGCTTAAATCTACGTATCCTTGACATGTTCCTACGTTCACGAGTTTTACAACAAACACAGTCTAATTGAACACAAGGACGGTGTTCCTGAATGCACCGGTCGTTCAAGTGTACCAGGCATTTGTATCCTGTTGACTCGTTTCAGGTTTTTATGTATTTTAACATGGTAGGTCATATTGTATGTTGTATGAATGAAATGGCTGAAATGAGCCAGTAGTCAATGCAGCTTAAGTTATCCGACATACCTATTTTGTCTTTTCATGATAAGAGAAAAATCCTTTATCCTGAAAAATCCAAAATTAGGACTTGCGATCTCTTAAATGTGACGCAGATACACTAACCTCCACCTCAAAGAAGGGGTTTTGTAATGTGTGTAGCACTTCATGTGAATATGAAATCATAAATGCCAAAAGAAATTACTGTAGGGAAGGTATAAAAAAATCTCTTTGAGACACAACATATCAACTATTTCTGGCACAATCATATTTTAGAATTTTACTGATGTACAATCTAAGTTTATCCAATTTTAAGTATCAATACACATACGGAAGCATTTTGAAAGAAAACCGTTATGTGTTGCATTCATATGATTTACCCTACTCATTTTTCTGCAAACTAAAGGTTATTTTTTTATTCACTTCTATATGCCCGTTGTAAGATAATCCTTCAAAATCTACATCTACATCTAGAAGGAAACAAAAGGTTAAAGCAATGTTGATATATTTAGAAAGCGGATTGCTATAAGTATGGTGTCTTTGAAATTCCATTCTCTTTGCAAACAAATGGCAAGTTAAGTTAATTGGTGGAAATTAATCATTTCTTTACACTAGCCGTATATAGGCTAAGGTTCTGCATTGATAGAGTCAACTTGAAAAATTCAATGTCAGGACGGCCCGTTGACTAGGGTAGCTCAATGGGCAAGAGCGACTGGACGGAAACCAGGAGATCCGTGGTTCAAATTCCGGCTATGGCATTGAATTTTTCAAGTTGACTCTATAAATGGCAAGTTGCTTAAGTAAACAGGCAAGTATCTGGGAATTAAAAATATAAATAAACAATATCTTGAAAAACAATAACGCAATTATATATGTAAATATTTAAAAATATGTAACAAATTGTGTGCTTTAATGAGGTGTACATATTTTGTGCAGTAAGATTTTGCCTATCTTCTACAGTTTATCAATTATCCTATACTCGTCATCCAGAATGAGGAAGACTTCACAGGATGTTCCAGAAAATTCAAGATACAAATACGTTTTATCGAGACAGTAAAAGGAGCACTCCAAATATCCAAATCAACCCGATCCAGGATAGTATACCTACTCACCGGCGAACACTGAAGTAGCCTGTCTCTTTCTCACAACCTGAAGGTACAAAATTGTAAACTCGAAAATAAATTTCCACCTCAAAACCCACAATACATCCTACAAAATCCCAAACATAAAACCTTACCTGCAGTAAAACCCTTAATGGGTGGTCACGCAGCAGAAACCTTCTGGCTTTATACAGCCAGCCAGCACCTCGGTCGGTCGATCTTCTGCCTCAAGGACCCCTTTATCATCTAACAACTTGTTCGCGGACCCCCATAGTTTGACAACTCAATTTATATAAACTAATTGACTTTTGGTTGAATTCGATAATTGAAATTTAAATAATTACTGTATGTAAAATTTAAGATATTTTGTTGTATATTTAGTTTTAAATTTAATTAATAATAAATTAAAAAGTAAAATTAAACTAAATAAAATAAACTTGTGTATAAAATGTATTTTGAATGCAATATATATATATATATATATATATATATATATATATATATATATATATAAATTGTGCTCATTGAAATTATTTTTTTTTTTTTCACTTTGAAGTAAATTTTTTACAAGTTTGCTTAACTAGATTTTTATTTAACTTCAGCCTTACATCAGTAAAAATTTGAAATACAACACTCTTTGGATTAGCCAAGGAATAATAATATTAGGCACAACAACTTATTTTTTATGTAAAGAAACCATTTTTATACTTAAAAAAGTTATTCATAATGCTCTGAATCCACCATTTGATCATTTCAACAAAGTTAGTACTGGTTTACTAAAAAAATCAGTTTATGTGGAAAAAGCTTGAAACTTTGTTCATTGGAATGTATTAATATGAATACTGCAACTGCTTTTATGATTGAATAAGCTCAGTTAAGCTGGGCTTAATGTTGGTGACTTTTAATCTTAAGTCAGTTTCTACATTGGCAAGCCATTTCTCTTCAATAGCTTGATGTTGCAAAACACTGAAAATATTTACTCTCACAGATAATGGTTGAGAAGGGCACAATATATTTAAGTGCTTTGGTAGCAAGTTCATTAAATTCACTCTGCGCCAGAAACCAAAATTTTGCAAGTTCATTTTCCTGGTAAACAACCTTCCATCTTTTGCTGTTAAATAGCTCTATTAGTTGGCCTTTTCCTTTTCCGAAAGGCTATCGATGCTGCCTATGTCTTTTTTTCTGGAAAGGATACTTTATCCATTCATTCTGACCATCTGCTGGTGCTGGAAAGTTATTCCTAAAAGTTTCTGTTAGGCGGTTCAGGTGTTTCACCATGGCTTCTTCAATATTTTCAGGCAAAGTTTCTTCTGATGAAGTCAGAAATTGTTCCAAAATAGGAAAGGGGCCTAAGGATATATTTTATACATGACCTTTCCACACTTGAAGTTTTCCTATCATTGCTTCAATTTTCTCATGAACCGTGAAAACATCTGGTTTTGGTCCTTGCTATTTTCGGTTTAGTTCGTTTAAGTTTAGTTCATTAAGGCTTGGCTGGCTTCACTCGCACCGCAGCTAACCGCTCACGCTCAGGATGGGTGCATTGCTGCTGTTATAACGCTGCACTACACGCTCCCAACTGTTCAGTTGATTCCACCTCTCAGTTGTGGTATATCGTTACGACATAGCTGCATTAAAATGTTAAATAAAATGAATGTAGTTTGGCACCGAGCACATAAGTGACTCAGTAAACACAATTCTACGTTTTATATAGTTTTAATTGGACATTACAATTTGACTTAAGGGACCCCTCGCGGGCCCCCCGGGGGTTCGCGGACCACACTTTCAGAAACACCAGGCTATCTTATGAAAGAGTTAAGACAGAGTCATGGCCTTCAAGTCACACCGGGTATGAAGAACATATCAGAATCACGGGGGGGGGGGGGGGGGGAAGCAGCAAACATAGATCCGAATTTCTTTCTAACACCTGCCATGAACACTTAAAATTGGAAGAAGCCTAACTTCGAGTTACGAAATAAATACGCGAGAACTGCGGCACCACAAGATCTGTGGACAACAAGAACACTTCCTGGCGTCGGAACTATGTACTCTTTGTGGACAATATCACATATCTACATGCCAATCAAGGACTCACTGACGGTCTATGCAAAAGACGATCATTGTATCACTCTATTTACCCATGTGTACACAGTGTGATCAATACATATAATTTGGCATAAAAATATCGTAAATACTTGCTATTTAATATAAGTTTTCAGAGCCATTTTAAGAAAAGAAAAACATCAAACATTTTTACCTTGAAAAGGATAGTTTGGGTTGCAGGGATTTTCTTGAAAATGTTCTTGTTATATCGCTGGAGGACACTAAATTTTAGTTCCAAGCTTGGTGTTTAACCGACTTATCAGTAGGGGAATAATAATAGAATGAATATTGAAATTCTGGTATAGGTGTATTAAAGGGCAGAAAGGGGAATTATTGAATATGTACATGAAGCAACAGAAAATCATTAAATATACAAATAGTTGGTGGTCGGAATTGGAAAGAATGAGGAAGTGAGAACTAAACTACAAGACATAGATACGCAAGAGATATGGGAAAGTATAGAAGAAAAGAAATCTTTGAAATCTTATAAGTAATTAAAGACAGAATGGGGTAGGGAAAAATATATAGTTCAATGTGGCAAATCTGTAAGAGAAGGCATAGCATGGATGAGAGTAGGAATATTATACTTAAAATGGTTGAGAAGTAATGAGGTAGGAATATGTGAATTTTGTGGAGACGAAGAAAGCACTGTTCATTACCTAATAGAATGTAAGGAGCTAACAAGTTACAGGAGAAAAATATGGGATAAGAAATGGGACAGTGTAAGTAAAGAGATATTGGCGGTACGCATGCTAACGGGGATGGGAGAAAAGAAAATTAGATGTATAGGAGATTTCTTATATAGGTTAAGAGAAAAGTGTATTAGAATAAAAGAAGAAAAGGTCAAGAAGAAATGGCATCAAGCTGCTCAGGAAAACCAAAGGCTTATAGCCAGGGGACCTGAGTCTGCAAGTAAATCTTAAGGTCAGCAATTTTCATGTATTTGTACAGGAGGTATAATACAGCATGTTTAACCGACTTATCGTTGTCGAGTTTTTCGACTTTTTAAATCCAGCCTCAAAAATAGTATTTCCAATGGAATGAAATCTCGGTATCGAATCTTTGCATGAAATGCATTTCTTCATTAGAAAAAGCAAAAATGGTGCGTTTGGATTCGTGAAATATCGAAGTACGACGGGTATAGAGGAGAGATGACAAAAGTTGTTTTATTCAATAAGGACGTAGAGCTGAGAGTGGAAAGTAAATCGGTTTAAATGGAAAGAAGCGGGCGTTGGAGGCCGGCCGGCTGGACTATAGGACCAGGTGTATACCTCAGAAGCAGGTGTTGACTGTAGCGCGTGCCTCCTGCCCTCCCACACGCTCTGCCTTCCAGCCGGCAAATTAAGGTAATGGCCGTCCCAAGTACAATCTCTGCGTGTTCATATTGCGATTTACGAGGTTTGCGTGCATAGCACGACAGCAACAATTGCTTACGAAGAAAGATGAGCTTACGCCTCATCTTGTGCTTTTCACCATCTGCTTTAGTAGGGGGCTTTCACCAAAAGTAAACACACGTTATTTATTGCTCTGTTTCCCAACCAAAGAATATAAACCTATGCAGGTCTTCACTGGGAACATCTCAACTACAGTACCTATTCATAAAATTAAACTGCATTTTCCGGGTGAATTCAGGGGCCAGATTTTGAACTTCATCCTCGTCCGGTGCACCCTTAGGGGGTGGATCATGGAACAAGTTGCGCCATAAAAACATTTTAAACGAGAGTTCACAATTTGGGTGAATGTAAAATATTGAAGTGAATTAACGCAGTGAATAAACACAATTTATACGTTTAAGTTTATTAATTTAATACGTTGTATCAAACAAACAAACAAACAAACAAACAGACAAACACAGCAAAAAGGTAAGTACTGTATGATATAATATGGCTATCAAATGATGATTTTTAGAAAGTATAAAGAAATTATAACATTATAGATAGGTATGTATGTAAATGTGCAGAACATGTGGGAGAGTTAACTTACCATAATGCCCTAGTTAGACAGATGCAATGGAATACATACCACCTGCCAATATTGTATTTGTACATTTTTGCTAAAATTATCACAATTTCGTTTATTACTATCTTTCCAGTGATATAAGCTTTAGTATGAATCGGTAGATATCACAATAGTTACTACAGTGCCTACACGACATGGGGAGAAGTCCTTCAAAGGGAAGTGAAATATTGATAAAACCATAACAGGAAATTTCACAAGAGGTTTTGAGATTATCCAATAAACAGTGCCCTCTGTTTTATAAGACTAACGTAATCATTGATTATTTCAAGAATAACATCCTTAAAGATGTATTATTTTTATTCTTATACAAGTACATAGAATTCTCATTAAAATATAATCGCAATATTCCATACATGTTAAGCCTGCCTACCATTAGAACCAATTGCTGAATAAATGCCACAATATTTATCTTTGAAAGTTAAGTAAATGTGTGCACCACTGACAAAATCTTAAGTGTCATTTTGTTTTGAACTTTCCTCATTCGGAAACAACTTACGGACGGTATTTTCTCTATATGTGTGCAGAAAATAGTTATTTGTGGGAGTTCGTGGCAGTAAAGAAATTTAACGCCTGAGGCGAGGGCAAGTGCTTAAACTTCAAGAACATGATAAACATCAAACCTAGCTAGTCCCATACGTAATTTTATCCGTTACCTAATAAAAAAATTGACTTGAATTATCAATTATAAAAGTATTAAAATTGTTTTATAAAATATTTAGAACGATGTTTTTACTAGGTGTAAGATGATATTTGAGGCTTTGAATAGCGAAGAATCGTAACTATGGTGATGCAAATATAAAAAATGCTAAACTGTATATCCTCTGAGGAAAATGCTTTCCCCTCCGGCGGGATGGACTTTGATCTTCCAGCCGGCCTAGTAGTCCGATTCCTAAATGCGGCAGGTGGGATGCCGGTTGTGCAAGATTGCTCTGGGGCGGGAGGTGCCTCCTGTCTTCGAGCCGGCCTCCTGACTGTATCGGGACCACGGCATATGGGATGACCATTGTCCCAAACCTATCGCCAGGGATCTCTATGTGGTGAAGTGTATGGAATTCGCCCTCTGCATTATAGTGATTCCCTGGGGTCGGCCGCCCTCTGTCTCCTCTCACCTCATCTCCCCAACCGAGGGTGCCCCACTTGGGACATGGCTACAAAAGACCAGTCTGAGTTGCCGAATCCTCCCAGAAGTCATAGTCACTGGAAAGAAATAAGGTTTCTAAGCAACATATAAGAAATTCTTATGAGATTAACGTCAAGAAAAATGTCGGAGGGAACTAGAATAAGAGAAGTGTAGTGCAGGAATGACACTATACCTCATCCTCTTCTACATCTTCTTGAAGAACTTGGTGAAAAACTGAATATAGTACAAGGAGTAGGAAAAAGAAGAACAAATGTATGGTATTTGCTTCTGATATGGTGCCGCTAGCAGAGGACGAGAAGATTCAAAGGAACTGCTAATTAGCAGAGCATGGAATCTTTTTTTTTAAATTTCTTTTTTGATCGATCAGCAGGGTTGCTTTGCAGGCCATTGATAACAATTAACAGTATACAATTTCACAATTGCAGATTGAGCCTACTTTCTGGGGTGCGTTATCATGGCAAAGCAGTCAACCGTGCGTCTTATTGTTAGAAATATCCTGGTTATAATCTTTGTTTGACTTCTACTTTCTTCCTTTCTCTGCCATCTATGCTCATAGTAGTAGCCCGCCTCGGTAGCGTAGGGGTTGTATGTCTGCCTCGGGACGTTCTAGAGGTCCCGAGTTCGAATCTCGGTCAGGGTGAGTTACCTGGATAAGGTTTTTTCCAGGGTTTTCCCTTATCCTGAAAGATGAATGTCAGGTAACTAAGCTCCACGGACCCCGGACTCATTGGAGCATCGTTTCACTCACTTCATTCATCGTCCGATATGACTAAATGTTAGAGGACGTAAATTACAAAAAAAAAGTGCTCATAGTAAATACGAGAATGACAATGAAAAGTTTTAGAAGGTCGAACAAGGGTTAGTTTAAAACATTTAAATTATTTATTTATATCCCCTTTAACATCAATGCATACTTTGCATTCGATGAAACCATTTTTTAAAGCAATGATGCCACTCTTCCTGTGTTACCAGATGAGATATCACATGACATGATAATGGAAGTGAAATGGAGGAACAGGAAATTCGGGGGATGTAATTAACCTATCCAGTATTCGTCTGGCGAACCCCGAAAAAACCTATTGGTCGGATAGGTCGGCCACGGGTATCGAACGTAGACCACCCGAATGCAAGCAGGATCACGGTGGGCCGGATGCCGGTTGTATTGGACTGCCGGGAAGTTTCAAGCAGATAAATGGCAGGATTCTGCCCTAAGCATTGTCCTAATTCTTTGGGTCGGCCGCCCTCCCTCACCTCTCACCTCATCCTTTCTCCCGGGGATTCCCCACTTGGGGCATAGGCACAATAGAATAAGTTTTGTTGATGTACCGAATCCACTCCGTAAATTCTATCTTATCTATCCTAACATGAATTAGGTAGAAGAATAAGCGTTTGTAAGACTAGTTTATACAAGAGTGAGTAGAGAAAGTCTTAAATTTTAAAGCTTCATAGTTTATTCCACTATTAGGTCAACTGAAAGAAATCATTTTTTGTGCTAACCGTGTGTAGGTTTGGAAACGTAGAGCCAAACTAAAAATTCAATGCCATAGCCGTTGAATTTTTCAGTCTGGCTCTGAGTTTCCAAATGTTATCATACACATGGTTAGTGTGAAAGACTAATAATTAATTTCCATCAGTTGACTTAGTTGTCTAAACTATGAAGCTTGGGACTTAAGATACAGCATATTAAGTCGCCATTAAGATATATATCTCATGTATATGGGATCTCCTAATGGTTTACCGGAAAAAATGCGAGTCAGTTGGAGAATTTAATGCTGTGCTTGCACGTTGCCATGAGGTTAGAGCAACCGGACGGAGACGGGAGATCCATGGTGTAAATCCCGGCTATGGCAATGAATTTTTCAGCCTGACTCTGCCTTTTCAAGCGTTGTCCTACACACAGTTAGTGTGAAACAACCATTAATTTCCGAGATTCGTATTTGAATTAGGCACTGCAATTTAAACCAAACGCCTAAACTACAATATCCTTTGCTTATACACAAGATGTTAAGCTTATTTATAATCTTTATTTGGTTTTTATTTAATGTTATTATCACATTTTAACTATCACATATTTAATTTGGAAACAATGAAGAGTATTTCAGCTTATGTGTGAGTATAAATGTCTTATAATCAAATAAGCGTTTTCCGAGGGTAGGATTAGAAGCTCGGTAGGTCTCACTGCTAGTTATCTGCTATACCTGTCTGTACCTTACGCTAACCGAAGCTAGTGAGACTCCCAAAAGGCTTTTTTTCCCTCCTATTTCATCCACATGTTCCATTACATTTGTAATATTACATGTTCTGGTTTGCTTTGCTTTCAGATTAATTGTTCATATTATCTGAGGTATTGAGATTATTGTGATTTTTTAGATTGTATTCACACAGTCACTATAGTCTTTTAGAATTAATTTACTTATTTAGTTATTCAGCACTTTCTAGATTGATTGTGTTTACATATTCACTAAAGTCCCTTAGATACTGTCCCACAAGTGCTGGTTTATGTACTGGCCACTTCCCTCTTTCTTGTTTATTTGCATCCTTAGTTTTTCCCTGTGGTCCTTCCATTTGATGCAGTCATACAGGATGTGATCTGTAGTTTCGTCTCCTCTGTTGCAGGTGCATGTAGCATCATCAATTATGTTGAATCTCTTGTAATAGGCTTTAAGCCTTCCATGTCCTGTTAAAATGGTAGTGAGTTTTCTTGATATGTTAAGTCTTCGTTCTAATCGTTTTGCTACTGTGGGAAAATATTGTTTTGTCTCTTGACCTTTTGATCTGTTTTGCCATTCTGTTTCCCATTTTTTGAGTGTTTCTTCTCGTATTTTTTTCCTGATAGCACTTTTTGGGACTCGGTTGCAGCTTTCTATGTTATCATTTATTGTTGCTCGTTTCGCAAGTTGATCTGCAAATTCATTTCCTTCTATTCCTATGTGGGCTCCCAAAAGGCTTGTGTGAGCAGAACTGTAAAGGGGACTTCATATCGACAGAAGAGACCTTACTGAATGAAAGACTAATGCTTGAAGTATTGTGACTGTTCTCATGCTGAGTCGATGGGACTCCTGGCTGCTGTGCAAGGGGTCCCATATTCTATTACCGACTAAGCTCTAGAAATTTTTCTTTAATCAAGAACGTTTTACAGCCAGCCCAGGTTTTGATGTTTGAATGTGTGTGTGTGTGTGTGTGTGTGTGTGTGTGTGTGTGTGTGTGTGTGTGTGTGTGTGTTTATGAAATAAAATCCTAAAATAATAGTAAAAATTAAGCCTTGTGTCGCTTGATTAAAATTATTTTCTACTAATCAGCGATGTCTTCATGTGTAATAGTAATCCCAGAAGCTGTGTGTGTGCACGCACGCATATGATAATTCAGCCTATATGCAGGATTGCCGCTGCGCACACGTGTTGTAATATAGGTAAGTAACTACATTACTGTTAACCCACAATTAGTGCAGCAATATTCCACCAATCGAAGCTATAGAGTTAATAAAAGTTTACGGTTAGACAGGTCATTATTTGTACGTATTTATGTTCCTTTAAAGCCACACTATAATAAATTATATTCTATTAGTGCTTTAATCACAGTAAGGCTGTTCAAATATATGTCAGCTTTGATGCATACATTAATGTGTGTGTCCCTCAGTTTAAACATGGACATGTTTTAATATTTCTGCTGATACTGAAGTACAGACATCATGTTTTATTCTTTCTTTTTAAGTTTATGTTTCAATTTCTAAACCTTTAATATATCCTCACAAAGCGGTTAAAAATCAGGGGACGATCTCGCTGGTCACCGAATATAACCACCATGGCCTATCAACCGTCCAGGGTGTACGTTCTTGAGAATTTCTTGAACTCCTCTAGAATAATGTGATAGTGATACAAAAAACGTTGCCATATATGCCTAAGAACCAAATATACTGACCTAATAGTATTGTCTCCCGGAATACCATGCTATACCTTAACATTCCACTCAACCTGAGAGCGATATGGAATGAATGGCAGCGGGAATTCCGCTCAGCACCAATGAATGTGAGATTGTATGTTCCATACTTGGGAGGAAGGGATGAGATGGAAGCACTCTAAGGGTGTACCGGAACCAGGGCAAGGGGCCAGAGCCAGCTTGAGGGTATACGAAACTGGAGATTCTTCGCCATCGAGCCAGCGTAAACGCCAGCCGCACGGAATTTAACTATCACTAAAACATACAATTGATGTCAAGTACACATTTTTGAGATTAATCATTATAGTTAGTGTTTATTTAAGGTTTGAATTGCCAAATACATACGTTTTATTTAAAGTATAACTTACCTGTTGTAAGCAGAGGAATGTATTCCGCATGATAAACACTGACATTTCAAAGGAAATACATTTTGGAGACTCCCTGAAGAAAAAAAACACACACATACAGAGAGAGAGAGAGAGAGAGAGAGAGAGAGAGAGAGAGAGAGAGAGAGAGAGAGAGAGAGAGAGAGAGAGAGAGAGAGAGAGAGAGAGAGAGAGAGAGAGAGAGAGAGAGAGAGAGAGAGAGAGAGAGAGTGAGAGAGGAAACGTCTTTAAAATTCCTGTGTACGAGTATGTGTATGTCTGCATATAGCATAAGTAAGTCAAAAACGAAAAGTCTGATCTTAAATGATTAAAATATTATGATATTTATATGAAAAATGACAGGTGATACCTTGAATGTTTTGGGGATAGCCGTAGAAGTGATTCTGAATGACTTTTGTAAAATAGGTAAACTGTAAGAAACAGACAAAATCTTTCTACAGAAAAGATGCAGATGTCATTATGGCACACGACCTTTGTTAAATAACTTTTGAATATACAGTTAGCAATGTCGGAAATATTTCTTGCTAACAGTTTTAATTTTTATATATGATTTGTATTTTTCGCAACTTTTTTCACATGCTCATGGAATTTCAAGGCAAATACGTAGCGACATAATGTATGAAACAGGTTCAACTTAAACATATATTCTTCTAACTACTGTACCGTTCAACTAAGTGTGTTGATGTGAACTGAATGTTTATCTAGACTAACAAGAAGCAGCTAGAATAATAAGATTTTGGAAGAATAGTCTCTAGAAGAGCAACTCAAGAATCTGTGGAGCATGTTACATGACAGCTTTTTTTCCCATGATTAAGAAAGTAGCATGACATTTCAAAGGCCTTTTTTAGTGATCTAGTTTTTAAAAGTCCGACCATCGTTTTAGCATACTATATAGTGCATACATTTACAAAGAATATGTAATGAAAGTTTATCTCCATTAATACTAGACAGAGGGCAGCGTTGCCAACTCTCTTTTATGAATTTCGACTAATTAGCTCTAAAACTCTACTAATACGCAGCGAAATCTACCAGAAAGAAAATTATGGCACATAACTGAATTTATAGGAAAACATTTAGGAACCTAGAACATACATTTTTTCAGTTTTCTTTTCTAAAATACACTTGCACACTGTACAACTCAACGGAACGCCTGTTTTGTATGTAAAAATATCACATTAACTGGGAAATGTGAACTGCATTAAACACCATCCACTTAAGTGAAATTATGTTATTCCAAGGCCATCCGAATCTTCAAAGAATTCTAAATTATGTAATAATGGTCCTGGTTTATAAGCATTGTCTTAACGCCCTTGCCGAATACTTACGAAATACAAATATGCCATTTAATTTATAGGAACTGTAGCATTAACAATCGCATGGTGCTGACAAATTATTTAGAAATATTATTTATTCATTTCTGAAACGCATCATCAAATTTAAAGCCGTGACAGCATAATCAATGGTGTTAAATTACAGCATGGATCTTCAATAGAAGGTTTAACGTGGTTTTAAGAGGATTCTGTTTACTTTAGCCCAAAAGCCAACAGTCTCTATCACATTCTGCCGCTCACGAAGTTGATTTTCTGCCGCTAGAATTCTATGAGACATAGATGCCCACCTCCTGGGATAGGGAAACTGTTCTCTCCTTGGATGATATCTTGCGAACCATTTCCATGTTCTTCGAGAAGCAATTCTGAAGTTGAGAAGCAAGGCAAACAAAACGGTTGATACAGATTTTCGGACTTCGTTTCATATTTCTGTTTCTGTGTCAACATTCATCTTCGTATTGGTAGATGGAATTTGTACCCGCGCTTCCAATACAGAACCAAAATTTGGTTTCGGTTGGCAAGAATTGGTGAAATTTACTCAATTAATCTTTACGATGCCCATTTCTACGTGTGTCATACAGGAGTAGCTAGGTACCGCGCCCTAGTACTGAAGTAACATGCTAGGTTTGTCTTATTCATACGCTTTTCAAAATTAAATTGATTCATTTTATTATTAAAACATTGCAATTGGCGGAGGATTACATAAAATTTGCCAGAATTTCGGTTGTGGGCTCACAAACAAATTTTCCGGCTTTCAGAAATACAAATCAGCAGAGTTAATAATGACGACGTAAGTTAAGGCAACTTTTTGTAAGAACTGAGAACGGGATCTCGGCACCGCGGCTAATGTGGTCTTCTTTTTCTTTAATATTTATGTTTTTACTGTCGCTTAACTACTACTAATGGTTTTTCTGCGACATACAAGAAATATAATAAAAGTAACAGAAACATAATATTCACTTAAACATCAAGAAATTGGATACAGTATATAGTAATACAGACATTAGAATACAATATAAGCACTGTACAATGCAGAAAACTGTGCATAATATACATACAACCATTATAACAGCCCGCCTCGGTAGCGTAGATGTTAGTGTGTCTGCCTCACGTTCAAGAGGTCCCGAGTTTGCATCTCGGTTAGGGTGAGTTAACTGGTAGACCTGATAGACGATAGACGAATGTCGGGTAACTAAGCTCCATGGACCCCGGAGTCATTTGAGCACCATTTCACCCATTTCATTTATCGTCCGATATGACTGAACATTGGAGGGCGTAAATTAAAAAAAAAAATCATTACAACATACCTATTCACAAAAAAAAGCAATAGATTGGACACAGTACATAATAAAACAATACAGAATATACACAGTGTACATTACAAAAAAGAGTATGTAATATATTATATTACAACAATGTGGTCTATCGACCCATTAGAAAACTCAGAAGCAGGAGCCACGATAGAAGTAGGGCCTAGAGTGAAGATCCCAATTGGCGTCTAGTGACTGGCGTTCTCTACGTCTTAGTGACATCTCAAATGGGAGTAAGAAACAGAAGTTACGCGAGAACAGAGGGTATATGATACCTGGGAATTTCTGATATTTTCTTACAGCCAAGAGAAAGTGAAGGCAGGAGGGAAGGAAAGAAGGAAGGAAGAAAGGAAGAATGAAAAAACGCAATAATATACTTCCTCTTGAGAGAAAAAAAGAAAGAAAGAAAAAAAAAATATTTGAAAATTCTAACCAGTGAAAAAAATTACCAGAAATGGTTAACGCCACAACATATTTCATTTGCCACAATTCTGTACCTTAACGAGATGAATGAAGAAGACTTTATTATTCCCATATAACTCAATATATGCATTTAATTTGTCATACAAATATCTTAAATGTATATACCATTTTAATAATAGTCGTTAGGGCTGGTTTTGAGAAAATCAAAATAATCGAAAATTGTCCATTCAAAGGTAATTCGAGTGTGGAAAATTTCTTGAAAATGTTCTTGTTGTATCCCTGGAAGATGGCGAATCTAAGCACCATGGTTGATATAGGACCGACTTTTTGTTTATGAGTTATGCTTTTCACAAAGACACAGTAGCTGCCTCCCTTTCTCTCTCTCGCACACAAACATATGATACATTCACGTGACCTCTGTCATTCTATGACACACTATTATTACAAAATATCATTTTTATTTCTTCTCCATTTTAATACAGATAAACATTTATCGAAGTAGTTTTATTACATGTTTCGTTGTTAGTATATTGGAAGCGAAGGTCAAATCTTTTAAAAGTAGTCGTTGTGATGAGCAAGAGGAATAAATCTCATTTGATATGTTGCACTCATATGATAATTTCTGCCTATTTCTCAACAAGTTATTCTTACAAAACCTTATTCTTCTATCTACTATATATTAATCGAGATAGGCATTTGTAGCAATGTTTGTACTATATATTTCGTTGAGTGTCAGTGGAAATAGGAAAGCACACTAGATTGAGGAGATAGTCAAATCCTTTAAGAGCTGGGTGCTCTGTGGTAACCTTAATATGCAATTCTTTTTGCATTGCTAGTACATGTAAAACAAATAATAGCTTCCATTTTGTGTACAGTATAAGTATTTAAAAGTTCAAATCAATAAGAAGGAATATCTCGGAAATGGTTATCTCCAACCACCCCCCCCCCCCAAAAAAAATATTGAATGGATCGTGTGCTTTAAAGGTCCACATTTTTTGTGTAATAATGCTTTATCTACCTTCTACGTCTTACAAGTTATGTGAAAGTCTTCCTGAATGAAGAGGACTTATAAGGATATTACCAGAAAATTCAAGATATGCATTTCATTTGGCATGCAAATATTTTAAACATATACGAGTATTATTTTATTCAAAATCGTTTAAGCTACTTTTAACAAAACACAAGATGTTAAAAAATGATCTATATAAAGGGTAACTTGGAGTGCGGGTTTTTTTTTTTTTTTTTTTTTTGAGAAACTTCGTGTTTCACCCCTAGAAGATGTTAAGTTTGGTATTTAGCTGACCTTTCGTTTTTAGTTATGCTGTTCACAGACACATACAGGCTTTTACTTCTGAAAATACTTTTCTGATTCAAGGAATTTCTAAACATGTGGTGAAATTCTGGTGAAATTTGGATATTGATTTCTGTACAGTAATTCCCCTATTTACTATTTATACATAGTAGAGAAAATACAAATGCTTCCTTTTGGATTCAGGGAATCTCTAAGTGCGCATTTCAGCTGAAATCTCGGTATCGAAATTTCAGGTGGAATACAATACTTCCTCTACTAAATGTAAATGTTTCGCGATCTCTTGAAGGTCCCATGCTCCGTCGGGGCTTCGAAGCGACGACCTGTCGCCTTTCGTCGTACTCGTCGATGTTGTGGCTGAGGAGACGCCATGATCCCAGGAGACGCTATGATCTCAGGGTCCGCCTCGACAAGTTTCTGTACCACCGCTAATTGCTATGGATTTGGTGCTGTTGCTGGAGAGGAAATTTAGGTTTTTCTCAGGGTTCTTTGTAAAATAAAGTCTTATAATTCTTGGTTCCTAGTTACGAGGATATCTGCAGGTTTTCACTAAATAATGAATTACTCGCGAATGTAAATATACTGCTCACAGCTTCAAATATTTAAATAAATAACAAAATAACGTGGGATGCACTTCACACTTAACTTGATGAAAGTTATATTGATCTGATTGGAGTTGCTACGTTCGCCCAGCTCGAGACTTCGCCAGACTGCCTTGATTTCACCCCAACACTCCTCTAAAACCATCCGAAGTTTCAGAAATTGCTTATCCCACGCCAGTGTTGCTATCTTTCCATTGGTAACTTCATTTTCATCTTTGTTTTAATTGGGTCCTTCTTTGAACTTGGACATTCTAACGGCACTCAAAACAATTTCAGTGGTAAAAGACGCTTTTCTCCAGAGAAACGGTAAATTCTTTCGCTTCACAAAGGGTAGGCTTTATAGCACCCGCTAAGGGTAGCAACGGCTTTGAGAAAAGTATCGAGGTTCACACCATCTTATACATATTTTCAAATATGACAAATATTAGTATAAAACCTATATATTTGCTATTGAATAATAAGTATGAATACATAATTGTTTATAACTTCTAAATGAATAATATCTAATAAATTATTTTTATACAAGAATTGGCAGGCGGAAATATCACTACAAGTGGTGGTAGAGAAAGTAATTAAGCAGTAAGCAAGTATAGATTATACCACAAAGGAGGACACCTCTCGCACTGTGACGCATAGTACTTCGGTGGTTTCCACCCCCAGGAAGAAAGTATAAAGTGAAGGAATCACAGGACGATACATGCTATAGGTGTTGTGTGGAAGTCTCTAACGGCTCCAGGTTCAAAGACCGCTCCCGTTACTGGAGTTACCTGATGAACAATCCGTCAACCAAGCAGCTATCCAATGTCCACGAGGAACACTTCCTTTGAGAAAGCATCCGTTCTATTTTTTTTCGGCTCCATAAAACACAAAACCTGGAAGCACATCTGAAAGATGAGAAGGAAAATGAATGAAAATGAAGTGATAAATTAGAAACCATTCCAGCATTCTCCAACCGACCAGGGAAAACCAAGATATACCTGAGTTTAGAGTGGAGTGAGCGGACAACTGGAATTGAAACTGTGACTTCACAAGTTATCACGTAGTTATCTTGCTCAGTCATGAACAAGTAACTACCCATACATATTAAGTACTACGGAAAAAATTACCTGCGTAAATTTCTTAGTTGGCTTTTTAGGAACTTATGCTGAAATGTTCAAACAAATTGAATACAAACTACATTTGTTAATTTCACTTTGAAGTGCACTTAAATGTCAATCTGGGTGGCTCAGTTGGTTAAGCACTGGCCTCTCTATTCCTAAGATCACGGCTTCAAACCCGGCCCAGAGGGATGGATTTTAAGTGTCCTTAAAAACGACAGCCTCGCGTCAGTAGATTTACTGACACACCGGTGACGCTAATATGATGCTAGCATTTGAGTTCATAGTTAACAAACAAAATATTTACTGATTTTATAAGCGCAGTTGAAACAATAAGAATATTCAAAATAGAAAGTTTATAAATCTCACAAATTCAGATATGTTTGTAAAGCTGATACCAAATGTACAGTGAAGCATTGCTTAGGGACTGAAAACCTATTTTATACCGATTTTAGCGTTTTGTTGACTAGGAAACCATTTATTTAATATATCTTCCATGGCACACTCATACACATCTAGTCACAGATGAATACCAGAATATCGACTCCATGGTGGAGATTGAAGCCGCATAGGGCGCTCATCCTGAACCTTTCACACCCGGCAGCTATTGCAACTAAGGAGCTTCTATTGCGACCAAACTACGGTGCATTCGCTTCCCCCACCTTTCCCCATTAGTGTTCAGTGACTGATAGAATCCAACTTCTTTCGAAGTCACATCTCGCACATTTCAACTACTTCAAAATTAATAATTTTGTCTTTAAAAGACAATTACAACTTTAATAAATGAGAGAGATCACTTAAGATGATCTTGAGGTTATACAACACATTTGTATTTCCTTAAAATAATGATTTTGTAGGTACAGGAAAACAGGAAAGGATACCATAAGTTTAAGTGTAATGCAATTTCTTTGTACACAGAATGTTGAAAAATTCCTTGGAAGAAAACTGTTAAAAAATAACAAAAAACACCACCAAAGAAATGTATATATTAATTTTAAATGAGATCACCAACAACTATGTACGAAAAAAATAGCACTGTCTCTTTCAAAGGAGAACAAAGCAGTTCTGTTAATGGTTATATTTAATACCAATTTGAAATGCTCTACAGTACATACGTTATTTTCAGCACAAGTATACAGAAGTATATTCAGAGAAAAACCTGAAATTTCCGATTGATTCATGACATTAAAAATGTAGTAAAACCTTACAAATTAGTACATGAGGCAGTGTCAGCAACTGAAGGCATAAATTTAATAAATGACTATTTTATATACTTTTAATCACTTTGGTTGAATCATCATTCACAACGTAAAATAAATTACTATTAAAAATATTAAGTACATAAAAATTCCATTCACAATGCAAAATAACTTACTATGAAAAATATTAAGGACATAAAGACTATATCATTCATTTAAAATTGTCCTAGCTGAGCTTTGTCTTTGCAACACAAGGATATTACAGCGTTGAATTTGTAAATGCTTCAATGAAACGTATAAGAACAGAAATGAATGCTGAAAGAAAGACAATATGCACCTTTAAAAATAAAATTTCATACACAGTGTATCTTTCAATAATATTACATTTCATGTAATTATCTGACTGTGGAGTATGCTCCTTCTGCTGCTTTGCCAGGAGTTGTGGGTTTCTTGTAAAATGTGCCCATTTGTAATACCTGAAAGTAGATGCACACAAGCTTTGAAAATGCATACAACGTTCGTACATAAGATATCAATTATCTGCTATAAATCTCAAAATATCTAATTATCATGTAGATACATATTGCACTTTACCACAAACTGATCAAATTGATTCTATATGAAACATATATTTTTTTAATTTATTACTTGACTGATCACAGTATTGCTATGCAAGCCATTGATAAATTACGTAAGTACTATATACAAATTAACAACTGAGGAATTACTGTCCTTTAGAATATACAATAGGTGGTAAATATATAATATTCACAAACAGATAACAATTAAGAACACATTTAAATGAAAGGGAATAAAAGATAAAGCATATAACAGGAAAACTAACACATAAAATAAAATTAAATAAGATGGACAATTGACAAAAGAGGTTAGAAAAGTGAGGTTAGATTATAATCAATGAAACATCTTGATAGTTTTGTATATTAAAATTACCATCTTTACAACAAACTTTGCAATGCGAGATCACAATACTAGGAATGCAAGATATTTGCCAAAGAAGCAAATATGACGATGCAACTACTCTGTAATAAAAATAGCTATGCTTTCCATGGCTAAAACTACTACATATGCAGATTATAGTTCCATTGCATTACCAATGTACTGACATGGGCTTACATCACATTTTATTATGCTTAATTTCTTCGAGCTAGGTGTACTATGGGACCTTCCAACAAAATCAAGCAACCGTAGCGTAACAAACCTTAAAAAGCACGAGAGCTAGTATGAAAGTATGATTATAGTTAAGATATAGAAATTTAGCATCTAAACCTATAATATGCAGGAGTTTCATTTGCTAATTTTTGTATTGCATCACTTTATTTGCATTATAAAATCAGTAACCAGCGCTAAAATGTGTTTTGCTTACAGCTTACGATTCACGTTGCAAAATAACGCTACAAGCGGAATTCTAAATATTATTACTGCTTAATTATTCCTGTTCTGAAATGTACCTTACCTTTCTGGATTTCTTGGGAGACGAAAAGGATTTGTTTCCTTATTTCTCCCTGTAACAGGGCAGCGAAGCACAGAGTTTTTAAAATATACTTGTACCTCTTGGAGATATAGCAACCGTATTAAGTAGAATATGATGAAAACGCCATATTATTGTTTCAAATTCTCAAAACCAGCCAGTACATCATCAGAGTAACCAACATATACACAGAACACACTGCTAATAAAACACATAATTTCGAAATTTCGATCTGTATTGGGTGAATTTTAGGAATTTAGGAACGCTTCAATCACTCTTTATTTATGTATTTATTGGGTAGTTTAGTATTTATTATATTGTCACACTAATATGTGACAGTTTATGACACTGAACCATGCTATTCATCCGGTAAAGAGAGATATCTCTTGCCAGCAACAAACAACATTTAATATTGATGTGCAGCCCTCAAAATGTACCTTTCACACCCAGGCGTTTCGGGAAATTCTACAATCTACACCGCCTTGAAATTCTACAATCCCGATTCCTCCGTATTGCACAGACTTCCCTTTGGTACATCCCCAATCTAGTTATCCGACGAGACCTACGTATCCCCACAATAACAGACTACATCCATACCCTTTCACGTTCCTTCTATCAAAACCTCTCCCACAACTTCAACTCCCTCATCCGAGGTCTAGGTGAGTACGACATCGATCCTGGAGACCACTACAAACGCCCGAGACTGCTTCTAGGCACATAAAATAACACAACAGATGGCTTATATATAACTCCAACCTCATCTTCTGCCGCATATTTTCCTTCCTTACAAAACACTCCACTGCCAGTAGAGGGCCTAGCCCTGATCTGGCTTGAGACCGAAGGTCTGACATTCAGATCTTCAATGTCCAGTCGTGTGTGCTGCTCAAAATATACCTTTCACACCCCAGGCGTTTCGCGAACCTTAATGCGGCACCGGAAATTCTTATCTCACTCAACAGGCCCTGCATCTAGTATTTACAGAACCGTTGCTCTTTTTTTTTCCAGTAGTCATTTTTTTAACAATGGGTTTCTCTAGTTTCTTCAATGTTTGAAAATTTTCACTACATTCTGCGGTCAGAAAAGCCCCCACTAAATTCCTGTATGTCGCGTTTTGGAAGTTGGAAATTTTAGTATGTATTAGGTAAGTTATTAAACGATTTTTACTTGTTAGGAATTAACTAAATATAATTGAGAGTTGTCAATTCATTCGATTTATTTACATTAGCTGCTTTACATGGGAACTCAACTAAAGAATATTTCATGAGGCTGAAACAAAATTGTGTTAAGCTCGTATAAAATTTCAGAAGTTATATTCCATTATATTCCTATTTATAAAAGCGTGTTCTACTAAGTTTGCTACGGTTATTGCGGGTTTGAACTATGAAAGTGCATACCACATTAAAGGGTTATTTCACTTTGCTATATTCAACAGCAAGCCAGTATAAAGAAAGGGGTAGTAAATATTTCACCTAACTAAAGAAAAACTGTAACCATTCTTTAAGAAATCGCCTGAGGCTGCAAGCTTGTTTTTGGATTTACAGCTTTGATAATTATTTAGGACTTTAGCACCCATTCGGTATGCTTGTCTCATTTGGTTAGTCGTTGGTCTGCTAATTGAAAGGGTGGTGGGTTCAAATCCGGCCCATAGTGGTGATTTAAGGTGTGTTTAAAAGCGACTGATTTACTGACATGTGAAAGAACTGCGGGGCCAAATTTTGGCACACCCCGGCGGCGCTGATATAATCCGGTCAATTGAAATGTGTGTAGTGTTTAAAGCCCGCTTTTACTACATATGGCACCGCAGGCGATGACACTCATGATACATGAGGTGAAGATGGAGCACCGGTGGAATGAGATGGCGGGGGAAACCGGAGATCCCGAGAAAACCCGCCCCAGCGCCGTGTTGTTCACACAAAAATCTCACTTTGCGGTCGCCTGGGATCGAACCCGGGCCGCCTTGGTTAGAGCCAAGCGGTCTAAACCACTGAGAACAGAAACGAAATAATGTAATTTAACTTTCAGCACCCCCGTGACCGATTTGTTTGGAACTTCTGAGTCCAACGGACGGAATAGTACCGCTTTGTCATTGAAGGTGAGGCTTGATGCCAATCGATGTGTTGCCAACCACTGTATGAAAAAAAGCCGCAATATTAGC
This sequence comes from Mantis religiosa, assembly GCA_030765055.1. Lineage (NCBI taxonomy): Eukaryota > Metazoa > Arthropoda > Insecta > Mantodea > Mantidae > Mantis > Mantis religiosa. Next base: position 265,313,073 of record CM060950.1, on the reverse strand, counting down.
GATGTGCGTAATGGGAATGGAGAAGTTTTAGTGTTTGGATGAAAGAAGCGGTAACGTTAGCGAGGTTAAGGATCACACACGAGTGAAGTGAACTTCCTTTGATATAATCAGTGGTTTTATTAAATTAAGCTTAAATAAAAATAAGAAAGAAGGAAGGAAAGAAAGGAAGGAAGAAAGAAAGATAGAAAGAAAGATAAGAAAGAAGAAAGAAAAGAAAGAAGAAAGATGAAAGAAAGAAAGAAAGAAAAGAAAGAAAGAAAAGAAAGAAAGAAAGAAAGAAAGAAAGAAAGAAAGAAAGAGAAGAAAGAAAGAAAGAAAGAAAGAAAGAAAGAAAGAAAGAAAGAAAGAAAGAAAGAAAGAGAAAGAAAGAAAGAAAGAAAGAAAGAAAGAAAGAAAGAAAGAAAGAAAGAAAGAAAGAAAGAAAGAAAGAAAGAAAGAAAGAAAGAAAGAAAAGAAAGAAAGAAAGAAAGAAAGAAAGAAAGAAAACTACTGGACATAGCCTAAGCTTCCATAATTCGGACCCTAAGATTATATATGTATATATGAAAACAGTTATAGGCGTGGTCAGCAATGCACGTTCGCTTCGTTCGCGTGCTTTAGTGTAACCACTGGTTGCTAAGGCGGTAATACAAACATAGCCATTCTAGGGGATTTCAGCTTCTGCGCTCGGATTGGCAATGAAGGAAAATATTGTGGTTTTTTGACATTGCAACATGGATTTCACAGAAACAGATGTTGCTTAAAAAGGTAATGTGGCTACTACCGCCTTCGGAAGTCCAGAAATGTTGTATAAAATGAAGGTTAAACATATCGTAACGACTTTTACATGATTTAGCTACTGTTATGCAGGTTTACGTGATCTACTGCTTCACTCGCGGTCGTATGCTTTATTGGCTGGAGTAGAGCTCGGTTGCTACCCCACTTCCATTAACAGTAGGGATCGATTCATATCTAACGTTAGCCAAAGACATAGAATATGTTCTCCACGTGAAGTAAATTGCGTGATGTAACCGGTTTCGTTCTATTGCTGTCAGCATGTTAGTTGCGATGTCATTCTAATAAAATGGACTAGACTTTTGTCCTTTGAGGACGGGGAGTGCAGTGATATTCCTTGCTGATCCGCCCTCTAGTCATCTCGGCCTTTTGGTGGATTACGATTTTAGGACTCCAATTTGCTTCTGTATTTCTATATGCTTTTTGGTCCAAATACATTCCTAAAACCACGTTTTCTTGTACAAGGTGTATAATTTTTTGAAAGGAAATCATAAAAATGTAAGTTTATATCGCTTTCGACATTTTTATTAAAGGACGACTCAAAACCTGTCATTTTTAATTTCCCGGCAGACGGCATTTCCTAACTTCAGCTGCTTTAAAAATAAACGGAAAAACAAAATGCTGCCAACATAGGAGTAGCAAAGATCGGTAACAAAGTTATATCAAAGCACGCGAAGCTCAGATTACCTAATTAGCAACCTCTGAGCTCAATCACTAAGAAGGTTTTCTATTACAGGGACGCGGCGGGGTTTGGGGGGGGGGGGGTGTTAATATCTTCGCTAGGGCTTCACTCGCATACGTTGCTTAAGATTCACTATTTATATGAGGTTGGGCTTCACGCCATTATTCTTCGTGTAATACAAGGATGTTCTGGAATATAGACCTAACACTGGCATTCGAAATTGAGAAAAATGGCGCCATGTGTTAGGCGGTGATAGCTAAGGTGTTTACACACCCTATCTGCTACATAGTTTTTCTATATCTGTGATTTATTTGTTTTGGTAACTCTGATATAAGTTTGTCTAAACATTAACGAAGCAGGAGTATTTGTTAACCTTTATTTGTGCAATTTACGAATCGTGAATACGTGTTTTCCTTCCCATGTGCTTGCTATGCCTTTCTGTTTACATTCTATGTACATTTAGAATTATATCAAGCGTAAAGTATTATTAGTCTGTCTGTTTCAAAATATGATTTATGACTCGATTTCTTGGTGAGAAGTGAGAGAATACATTGTCACAGTAGGAGATGTTACTGTCGTAAATATGCTACATGCTACATAACCTACTTAACCTAAAACATTACATTGCCTCGTAACTATTGTGTTCCCGAGTGTAAATCTAATTACAGTAAATGGACAAGATGAAAAGGACAATGTAAAGCTTGCAACTTCTGTAGGTAATTACCGTAAACGTCATTATTTCAAGTGCTAGTTATTAGTGTATGTAACCTGTTGAACAGTGTAATCGTGACAGATTATTTTGAGTGAACTGAATTAGTGAATGCTACAATACAAACAATTCTCTTTCATGCAAATGATATGTTGCTTGTATTTTATAAATTATATTATTTATGCTTTAAATACGTAGCTGTAGTTTAGCAATACTACTTACTGTTGCGTTGCACGCAAAACTGCAGACAACATGGAAGATGACATTCAGTGCTGATTTAAGGTTATGTATTTCACTTAGACTGCCGGTTTAGGGTTACTTATTTTTCATATTTCATTGTCAGTGTGTATTCTCTCTGCAAAAGCTAGTGAAGAAGTTTTGTAAGGTGCTAAGTAAAATATTACTGCTGAGTAATTAAAAGTTTTCAGTGATTGGAAAAGTAAATTCCACCCTACAGCTTCTATATTATGTGGTGGGCTGGTTGGTTGGTTGGTATCTAATTATAAGCAGTTGGTAACGAAGCCATTCGCTCTCTTGACTTCCAGTATTTTGATGTTAGGTTGGCATGTTGACTAAAGGTTGGGCAGCGGAGTATGTGGTTCCATCCATATCAGCCTTA
>CM060950.1:265270618-265309289 GCA_030765055.1 Mantis religiosa | reverse complement strand
CAAATTAGAGTATCCGACATTTATTTTTCAGATGAATAAGGATAAGGGAAACCCATGAAAAAAGTATTATCCACATAACTCACACAAATTACGATTAGAACTCTGGGCCTCTTGAACGTGAGGCAGACATGGCTGCGCTTAAGTGGCTGCGCTTAAAGCATCCCCAGGTGTTCTGCTTTGTAAGGAAAAACTGTTCTCACCCTAACCACAATGTCATAAACATCTTAGGTTACACTTACCTGGGCGGAGGGGTGAAGGATGTTAAGCTCGTGTTTAAAGCTGAAAATATCCAGGGTTGCCGTTGTTTAAAATAACATTTAGAAGGAAAAAACTTGAAGCTGATATCACTGTACTAGCTAGTCATTTGGTTTACTTATTGATATTTTCAACTGAATTTTAAATAATTAATGTATCCTATAATAATACATAATGCTAAACGCTTTATAACATAACTGAAAATAGATATATTACCTATGCTGTTGTGGTATAATACTTATATTACCAACGAGAAGTAAATGCGCATTATTAGCATAATATCCAAGGAAAGATTAGTAAAACATCATTACAATTTTAAAAGGGTTAAATTGCATCAATGTGCATGAATTTGTGAGGGATATTTATTGAAAATTAAAGAAGCACTTTGGATATTCCGGTAGTTAATATTATTTATGAGCAAAGATTGCACCTTAGAGCTTTGTTTATTGCAATCGTGAGCTGATTTATCCTAAAACATTTTCCTTTATTTCTATGGCAGCTACAGGTGGTGAATTTCAGTTGTTTAACAAAGCAGTAAATAGAAGTTAATTGTTCTTTCACATGACCGTGTGTAGGCTAAGTGTGGAAACGTAGACTCAGAATGAAAAATTCAATGCCATAGCCGGGATTTGAACCACGGATCTTCTGGTTTCCGTCAGCTGCTCTACCATTGAGCTACTATGGCCAACGTGCCGAGAGTCAGTTGGAGAATTAATGTCATCTCGGCACGTTGGCCATAGTAGCTCAATAGTAGAGCGGCTGGACGGAAACCAGAAGATCCGTTGTTCAAATCCCGGTTTTGGCATTAAATTTTTCATTCTGACTCTACGTTTCCACAAAGCAGTAAATACTTCAAAAGTAAGAAAACGAACTAAGGAATTAAAGAAAAATTAGTAAGGAAACTCTATTACTATTTTTAAATGCTGGAACCTTTTCACAAGGATGTCTGCTCATTTTACAAGTTTCAATAAAGTTAAGCAGTGTAATTTTTTTGGGATGAGGGGGGGGGGGCCCTTCTGTTAAACAAAATTTAAATAAATAATCACGCACATTCCTCATAATAATTAAATGTCATAAACTTTAGAACTCGAGAAAGGTTAGAAGTATTATTAGGTATATATTACAAGTATGAATGGAAATCCATGTTAGCATATCCATGTTAGGTTCGATACCCACGGTCTCCACATCTTAATAAATTACGCAAGTGCTAAACGCCAATAACTATTAAACACTAATAGATTTATAAAACTACACTAAGTAAAACAGTATGTAACTTCTATAAATATAAGAAGCTTAATTAACACACATAAGAAGCACGTTGCACAGTCTAAGCTAATAGAAGGTACTCCAGTTCTAAGCACACAAGAAAAATATTGCAACAGCGCCTTAACTTGGTGAACGTATTAAGAAGGATCACCCCATATGTTTAAGGTGAGAGACCCTTATAAGTTCTTACGTGTGAAAATGTGTGGTCAGAAGGGAAAGCTTTGATGATGGGATGGAATGAACGCGGCTACTATACCTACGGTAGAGAGGCGGGCATCATTTAGGTTGGCAATTCCTATCGCGCAGTGCAATAGCGGGAAAATGGCAAATTTTATGGTTATTTCGCCATTTTGATATAAAGCAAAACATCCTAAAAGAAGACACATCAACACCTCACAAGTAGGTTCTTCGGTTTCAAATTTATGACACTTTTTTCTCGAGCCGTATGGTAGTGAAAAATAGCTGAGTTTTAAGCTTTTATTGTGACCAATGTAAGGATTTAGTCCAAAAAGTCATTATGGTATTATTTAGCACATATTAAAACACTTCTGAAACAAATAGGTTACCGGGTGCTAAAGTAAATAAATGCCAATATTATCTATCATCCTTACTGCAACAGCATTCATGGTTAAGTTGGTCCGGAATAAGTTGGTCTCGCTTGGATATTTAGAGTGATGTTACAGTGTAGAAGGTACGTGGCTTTGCTTTTTCTTATACCTTAGAGTAGGACGTAAAATGAAGCGTAGCTAATGTGGTTTCTCCACATCCTTCCATTGATCCAATAGCTCATTGCGTTCAACTGTAGTTCATTTTTGCTCTTACTGATTTATAACCTTAAGTATTCTCTCATCGTATTTTGCTATATTATTATCTCTATTGCGCAATTAATAGTAGATAGAAGTAATGTATTCCACTAGAAAATACGTGTTTTGACGGCCCTGACCACCAAGCAACATTCTTAGAAAAAGTCCTATGTATATATGACTGTGTGTGTGTGTGTGTGTGTGAGAGAGAGAGAGAGAGAGAGAGAGAGAGAGAGAGAGAGAGAGAGAGAGAGAGAGAGAGAGAGAGAGAGAGAGAGTGTAACAACATAATTAAACTTGTTATTTAAGTTCTGTTTCTTTGAAATATGCGACTCAAAGACTTTCAAGAAAACCCTTCCACGTTTATTGTTTTCGGCTTACATTTCTCAAAACACATTAGTAATTTTGATTAAAATGTCTTCTTCTTCTTTAACTTCCCTAGTTGTACCTCTATCGTGTGTTAGGCTATTAGGGGATTCTTGTTCCTCTATCCCTTTTAAGGTCGGGCCTAAGGAACCGAAGCTTTGGATCTGATAGAGAACCAGGATGGATGATCAGCCCGATGCCTGGTGTGAAGGTGAAAGAAGTGGATGATATATGTATATATAATGGCTAGATGAATGATGGGAAAGATGATCATGGAGCAATTGTTGGAATGCTGACAGGGGAAACCGGAGGATCAGGAGAAAACCCGTTCCAGCGCCATGTTATCCACCACAAATCTCACTTTGCGGTCGCCTGGTATCGAAACTGGGACGCATTGGTGAGACTAACCACTCAACCATGGTGCCGCCAATGATTAAAATATGAAATGCTTAAAATATTTACATGCAAATTAAGTGTATATTCGAATTTTCTGTTAATACTCTATGAAGCGCTTTGCATTTGGGGGGAATTGTTTGTAATTATTTCTGTGTATCTACCATAAGAATTGCCCAAAACCGTACTGAACAAATTCTCGCAAGAAGAGTTGAACTGGGGAACCTCGTGCGATCGCAGAATTTGCCAATTGAGTTTTGCGAGGTAAAAGCAGCTGCTTATGGTTTCGATGACCTCAGGGAGCTAACCACGTCCCACCCTCCAGTGCTCCTGAACTCATGACACATATTGTAGGCAGAGATAGGTATAGATAGACCGCGAACAAAGTGCAGTCGGTGTGCGCATACGCGAGCACGGTCTTCTCCCCTCCTCGCCATCCAAGCAACACATGACTCGCACTCCTTCATACGTTGACCAGTGCTGTGCCACTTGTGCTATGGAGGAGAGAAGAGACAAACTAAACTGACAGTCAGGTGGAAACCTAGAGGACTTCAGGTTTGGTAAGCCACACCTTCAACTGCATTTTGTTCGCGGTTAACCTATAACACAACGGTCGGGTGGTAGGCCTTGCTCCGGCATCGAGCTCTTGCGCCACGGAGTTCAATTTAGTTTAGTACTACACAAAGATCTAGACTTCTTTAGAGTACCGACACAATTTATTCCAAACGCTGTTCCTGTGACATCAACCATTTTCGAGTTATCGGTTCCTATTATTAACAATAATGATATTGTTATTAACGGTTTATATTTTTTAACAGTTCTGTCGTTTTCTTAAAATACAGTCTTGCAGTTTGTCTCATAAAATCGTAGGAAGCGTAGGTATGAAAATTTCAAGGCCAGCATATATCTATTGATCAGTACTAAACATGTGAAAGTCGACTCAGTATCCTCTGTAGTCCTTGTACCTACTACACAATGTTTAATAAAGCTATTCCAGCAAATGTATCTCTGAGTAGATAGAAAAACATGTTTTCGTAAGAATGGTCTCAAGGAAAGAGTCAGTCATGTGAATGGAACACGTCATTCGGCTATATATTCTGCTGATATTTAGAAACTATAAGACAAATATAAACCTCTGGCTTAAGCAGTACAAATGTGCAAAACCAAGACTGCAGATTTACATTTTTTAATTATATAAAGAAACTTTGTATAGAAATATATTACGATTCTAGTAATCGAATTAGGAAATGGGTTCTTGAGTAAAGCGACATTTGTGGATAAAACAAAGAAAAACTTAACAGAAATCGAGTGTGGAGTTCAGTTGTGTTGCGGATATCACACAAAGGTTGTCAGCAATACAAGGCCAGCATCAGTTATGCCATTTATGCTACTTACGTGCACTTACTTTTACATTTGTTCAGGTTTACCCTGAAAATATGTTGCCATAAAAGAGTCCTAGACTTAAGAATAGTAATAAGGGTGTAACTGTGACATGTGATAACTAGGTCAGAGGTTAGTTCGTTTCTGTGGCTCACCTAATTTGTGCTATGGTATCTCTAAAGCACGACTTCAATGCTCATCACAACACTAGAAATAGAATTCGAAATGCAAATGTTCTTATAAAGTTCGATTTGGAATAGGTAGCATCAGGATTAGGATTATTCCGCAGGGGATTCGACACCGAAACCTGTGGTATATTTTACTTAAGCCCCAAGTGGGGCATGCTCGGGAGGCGGCCAATCCAAAGAGTCACGATAGCGCCGGGATACCCGCCGACACTTCTACTCTGAAAGAGCCCACCAGGTGAGAGATGATGTGAAATGATAATTGAGATGAAATTCAGGGAAGGGAAATTCGGAGGCTGTAATTAACCTACCCACATTCGGAAAAATTCCCGACAAAACTCATGGGTCAAGTAGGTCAGCCACGGGTATCGAACCCGTGCCTCCCGAATACGGGACTCATGAAAGGTAGGTAGGTACTATATGTGTGTGTGTTATAGTCCATTATATGTATAATTTGACATGACAACTATGATGTTCACAGCAGGTAAATTGAAACCAACTCTTCTGGGACGGGCAGATTCTGTAGGAGTCTCGATTTGGCACCTTGATTAATCGCAAAAAGCAGGTGACAGAAATGTCTGTTATTGTCGACTGGACACTTCATTTTACTGACCTGAAAAGAACAAATGATATATAAGCATACAAAAGCAAAACAGGGTGTTCTATCAAACAGTATAAGACGCGTTGCCAAAACATTTTACTGTTCGCTAATGGAAAGAAAGTCCCTGACATGAATGTGCCACCCTTACACAGTGCGACAAGGACAGTGAATGTGTGTGACAGAAAGCATGCTACACAAGGATCAGAACCACCAAAAAGCATGCGCCGTATTCACTTAGTACACTAAAACCGAGAAGGTTTATCCACAAAAGTAGAAGGCGACAATGTTTTTGAATGTGTTGTAACTGAACTGACCTGAGGGTCATAAACAGTACCAAGGAAGCTATCAGAGCAGTGTCTAGCATCCCTTGCGCCTCAATTTGCCCTGGGAAATTCTTTGCTGTGGCAAACTGTATTTTGCTGCAAAACTTTCACTTAAAAAATCCTTCAGAATTGATGAACAAATCCATTATGTCGTTGACTTGGTGTGAAAGAAGTTGTTCTGCAGAAGCAGCAGAAACTGGGAAAATGGTTAATACGAGGGCTATCCAGAAAGTAGATTACGTTTTGGAATAAAAAGTAAACAAAGTATAGGAAACAAATTTTATTATATACAGATGAAAGCCACACTCAAATACTACTTTTCGACATAGTCACCATTCAAATTAAGGCATTTATCGTAGCGATGTACGAGCTTGGAAATTCCTTCGTCGAAAAATTCGGCCGCCTGCGCCTTCAACCACTTCGTTACCTCTTCTTGCAGCTGTGCGTCGTCATCAAAACGCTGCATAGCCAGCCACTTCTTCATTGCTGGGAATAGGTGGAAGTCGCTCGGTGCCAGGTCGGGACTGTACGGCGGATGAGGAAACAACTCCCACTTAAAAGATTCAAGAACTTCACGAGTGACATTTGCCGTGCGGGGCCGGGCGTTGTCGTGAATCAACAAGATCTTAGAGCTCAACATTCCTCTGCGCTTGTTTTGAATGGCTCTTCTGAGTTTTTGGAGAGTTTGGCAATACCTTTGAGAGTTTATTGTAGTGCCTCTTTCCAGGAAGTCCACCAAAATCACACCTTTTCTGTCCCAAAAAACAGTCGCCATCATCTTCCTTGCCGACAATGTTTGCATGCATTTCTTGGGTTTTTGGGGAGAACTTGTGTGCACCCACTGCATTGATTGCAATTTCGTTTCACAGTTCACGTGTTTCACCCATGTTTCGTCACCAGTAACGATGCGATCGAGTAAAGAGTCACCATCCTTATGGTAAACGTCCAAAAAGTTCAACGCTGCAGCCATTCGCTGATTTTTGTGGTTCTCTGTCAAGATTTTTGGAATCCATCTTGCACAAAACTTGTGGTAACCAAGCTTTTCGCTGATGATTTCGTGCAACAAACTTCGCGAAATTTGTGGAAAACTCAAAGAAAGTTCCGTTATTGTGAACCTTCGATTTTCACGGACTTTAGCATCGACTTTTTCGACAAGTTCGGCAGTCACTATGCTGGGTCTCCCACTTCGATCTTCGTCGTGAACATTGGTTCGGTCATTTTTAAATCTGATGACCCACTGACGCACTCGACCATCAGTGATAATGTTGTCCCCATGCACTTCACAAAGCTGCCGATAGATTTCTATCGGTTTACAGTTTTTTGCAGTCAGAAACCTTATTACTGCACGCACCTCGCAGCTCGCGGGATTTTCAATTAACGCAGACATTTCAAACCGTCACAGTATCTGAACGGGGCACAGCACGAACCTCTCACTAGCACGGCTAGATGCCGACTGAGCTGCGCAACGCTCTGACCCCAAGATGGCCGCGCTAGCCCCGCCCCTAGCGGAAACAGACGAAAACGTAATCTACTTTCTGGATAGCCCTCGTATTTTGAGAACAACATAGACAACCAAAGAAGTCATATTATTGAAATTTCCCATGCTGTCAAATTGTCTGAAGAACATTTCCCTTTCAAAAATAAAGTTTCCTCTGAAGAAATACTCATCTTTAGGACTGATTTCCACTAAAATGCTAATAATAGTCCTTCCTTACCAATTTATTTTCACTGCTGTTGTACCAGAAAAGTAAGGATTTCAGAGGGGGGGGGGCAATAAAAACATTTTCGACTCGTGCTTTCTGCGTTTAACCAAGTGTAAAAGCCATACAAGCTGCTCGGGCAGTAGTTGTCGACTTAACACTCCATTTTTTTGGCCTAAAAGGAGCAAACCGTATATAAGATTATAAAAACTAAACACACTGTTTTGTGGAGCAGAATTCTCTACCGAATAACATAAAGCGCATTGCCAAAACATTTTATTTTGCACGCAAAACTTTCCAGAATTATGGACCAACCCATTACTACAAGTTCTCTCTTAAATGGCAGAATCAGTGATTGAAGTTTGTGTGAAGCGTTTTTCGTTGGTGTAAATTAAGTAAAGAGATATTTTTTTTCACATAAATGGATTTTACACCTAATGGGATTGGGACATATTAACTTCGACGCGGCTTTCACTCAGAGCGCATTCTCTGGAAGGTCTTCCGCACACGAGGCATCAGCAAATAAAGCGATTATGATGGTTTGAGAAGCACAGTTATTTGGCACGCGTATACCGACTTGGGACTTCTACAATCGTAGTAATGGGATTTATGGCATTCGTAATTTTGTACTTTTTCTATTTGACAATAGGTAGTAAGTGAAGTAAATAAATTCGAGTTATCACTGGAAATAGGGGTTTTCAGTATTTTTTAATTCATAATAAGAATTTTAAGAGAAAAGGTCTGTCTTTGTAGCTGTATGTGAACAACTTATCTAAAAATAAGATATTATTAAACTCAGTAAACAAGTTCAACGTCTTCTGATTTTGAAGAAAAATATCTCTTCATACAGAAATACCATTTACATGGAAAATACGTTCATATTTGAAATTTTTTCAAAACTGGCTCTAATAATTTTCAATAGAATGTCACATGTTTAAGATCTCTGCGTGATAAATAACACATACAAATTTACTGAATTTTCTACGAATTACCAGGGGCGGCCGGTGAGGTATTTTATTGATGGTGCCATAAATAAATAAGGGTTGTTAAAATATAAATATGTGCACAAATTACGAACGATTTAGGCAATCTTATCAATAATCCAAACCATTTTATAATATAGTGTACCATACACATGCTGGACGCGCGGGTTTTATGTTCTACCAACAAAACTGCTACTGTGAAATATGCACATGTTGAAATACTGTCTCTAAATTTTAAAATCTAATACTATATTCACATTGAAACCCAATTAATTTTATTTATAAGGATATCTATGTGATGTGTTTCTACAAGTGATTTCATTAAGCATTAATTTGCGTTTTGAAGTTCCTCAGAATTAACTGCAGTAGGATGGTGACACTGCATTAAAGGAAGGTATAGCGCGAAATGTATTCTTACCATTGTCTTTCGCTAGGTGGCAGGATCGTGGTTCTCTGAAGTCCCGTGTTTTACTGCACTCTAACGGGCAAAGCGTAAGTTATGCGCCAGAGAAATCCCGGCACTACCTTCTCTGACTTTCTTCCATAAGAGCCGTGTATAAGCAGACATCTTAGCCCCTAGCCCTAACACAGGCGTTTATGAGCGTAGACGGTGCCGTTCTAGTATCGGCACCAAGCTACGGAAAACAACCAAGAGAGAGCGCTGGCGTTCAACGCGCCTATTCAAACGAGGGAGCAACTACTCATCAACAATTCCTTTTGCGCAATTCTTATACACTTCTCTTTCTTTCGCTTTCATACAGATGGTGCCATGGCACAGCAGCACTACCTCAGAAGCCGCCCCTGCGAATTACCTTTCTGGAACGTCTGCGTATGAATGACTTGCATATATTTGATAAAGCGTAAGAGATAAGCAAAATTTTTTATACAATGTACAACTAGATCTCGTTAAAGGACACAACTTATGTCAGACAAAACTATTTGTGGCATTAACCATACCGAAATATACTTGGCTATTAGAATTTTTAAGTACATAATACGTTTTCAAGCAGTAAGTCATTTGTTTTTCCAGTGGTCATGCAAAAGAGCATGGAATTTCAAAGCCATCACATAGCGATCCCCTTCTTAAAAATCTCACTTACTTTAGCCTGCTATATCTTTCTTATACTATAACCAAACACATAGATGTATGGATTAACAAGAAATAGGTAGAAGAATAAGCTTTTGTAAGAATAGTTTATAGAAAAGTGAGTAGAGAAATGCAACACATTAGTTTAAGTAATAATTGCTGGATGTTTGGTTCTTTAATAATCTGTGAAGTGGTGAGATTTATGGGATTTACTAGATCACAAGATAAGCATTGAGATTCACTCTATATAAGGTCTCTTCTTAACTGTCTCGTACACAGTTTCTCATTGGCTGTTGTGCGGAATGGGTTCTGTGATGTAAAATACTTTCTTATTTCACATGATCATATATCTTAGTACATTCTAAGATTATTGTGAGTTTGTGGGTTCGTAGAATTAAAAGTCCCATTTGCCGAAATTCTAAATGTTCTTTATTTCCGTAGAAACACACTTATAGATTACAGCAACATTACATTACGTACACAACCAGGCTACCAAGTTCGCTGACAATAACAAACAGCTTATTTAACTTCCACTGTTTATAACACTTGTGTTACGCAACATCTGTTCACAATTACAACTCACAACTCAACTCCTGGCCAGTCGTCGCCTCTTTAAATACCTCACTGATAATTTCTAGATTGTTCGAAAATAAACCAGAACCCAAACAGTCTCTATCATTTAAGAAGTAACTAGAATTTTCCATTTATCTCAGTTTGTTTGTTTCAACAGACCTTTATCTGCATGCTATCTTTGTCTTGCCGGCTCTTGGTTTTCACACTGCCCACCTATCAGTTCCAAAAGGAACTGTAAACAAGCCGCGCGATCGTAGATACGGGTTCTCGACATTATTGTCAGATTTACATTATAACTGTATGAATTAGATATATTACGCAACGGAGTTAGTACATTTGAAATGTAGGTATTCCTATCATCAAAGAAGTGGGAGGATCCTTCGGTTTAAACCTGCCTCTTAGGATGACGAAAATCTATCACTATAGTGTTTATAGTATGTCCTTGCATTGCACGCAGTTTGACATCATTCGAAGGTATACATAAGTCAGTCATAGAAAAGGGAAACTGAGGAATATGGCATATGAGGAAGTTATAAGTTATAACGTATTGGGTTTTAGGGAGAGTGCAACGGAACTTAATTCGTGGTTAGAAACCAGAGTTGCTAAAATGCCAAAACGTAAATGTTGTCTTTTTCGGGTATAAGTGTAATTACTTCCCAAGTATTTTTTTTTTTTTTTTTTGTTTGTTAATTATGATTTCATTCCTACGTTTTGCTTTTCTGCAGCTAATCTAAACCAATTAGGAACTCATCAGAAACACAAATGCTGGGGTCATGTTCACAAAAACTTACAGAAAAATGTTTTATTTTTATTTTGTGCATGTATGTGTGAAAGAGTCAGACAGAAGTAGGCGGTAAGAGAACATGAATCAAAATCGAAAGTGGAAACATTCTTTTTTAAGATAGCATTTACTAGGGACATAAAGCAAATGCTTCAGTTGCGAGCAACACTTTATATATAAACACTTCTCTTATTACTTTCTCAACTATGTTATAGCTTTGATAGATATAAGAAGCGTATGTTGTATTCCATACAAGAGTTTGGTATCTTAACGCCAATAGAATTAAATGTTTCGAGCTCCTCTGAACCCATAAAAGACACTCATAGAAAAAAATCTCGCCCGCACACTCGTGGTAGGGAAAGAGTGAGATACGAAATGAGGGAAAACAAAGTCAGAAAAATACTAAACGTTGTATTTAAATCCACTATTTTTGATGAACCAATACTAGAATTTTTAGGCAATTCTTCATATGATCAAACGACTCTTTAAATCTACAAATATTTATTATTACTTTCTCTGCGTTTTTCTAAGAGTTAGTGGAAGAAGTATTATATTGTGGACAAAAAACTCTATATCGAGATTTCACGGTTGGTCCCCGCACACAGGTGGAGTCAGAGAAAGGGGAGAGGGAGAACAATGTAACTCGAAAGAAAAATACCGAATAAGTACAAACTTAATAATATGTAAAAACTGAAGCTAATAACGGAAAAAGAACGCAGATATTAACAATAAAATATAATAACTTGTTACAAACTTCATAATATTTTCAAGAAATTATAAATTCCTCACGGTACTCTGCACTACTTTTGCAAATACACTTACTGTGCGATTTATCATGGTCCTCAAAATGGCTGTTAACCGCATCAATGACCTCGTTGCTGTGAATTGAGGTTCAGGAACAGGTGGTAGTCACTAGGTGTTAGAGCTGGCTAATAGGGTGGTTATTCAAGCAAGTCAAACTTAAATTCCTACATTTTTCCCATTGCAATGACTGAACGATGGGACGGAGTATTGTCGTGAAGAAACTTTTTTTCTGGACAGTTTGAGTCAGACTGAAACATTCAATGCCATAGCCGGGATTTGAACACGGATCTCCCGGTCTCCGTACGCTTGCTCTAACCACTGAGTTACCATGGCCGAAGTGCCGGTATGACATTAATTCTCCAACTGATTCGCATTATCCTGGTAAACCACTAGGAAATTCTCATACACACATTAGACAACTTCTTAATGGCGACTGACAATACGTTGGCCATTGTGGTCATGATCAGTTGGAGAACTTATGTCATACACCGTCTAAAATATACATTGGGATTTTTACGTAGATTTTCAAATTCTTAACAGAAACAGTTTTTCATTGCAACTTTTGATCAGGTGTCAACAAATGCGGCATCCATCTTGCTCAGAGCTTGTGAAAGCTCAAAACATTACTTAAAATATTACCTGCACCTTCTTTTGATATGTTTACAGCCTTTGCTATCTAAACAACTTTAATCTGCGGTCTTCAAGTACTAAACGATGAATTGTTTCAATGATCTCTGGAGTTGTGACTTCCACAGGGCGTCCAAAGTGAGGCTCATCACTAGTACTCGTAGTCCCATTTTAAACTCTACAATCTATAAACATTGCATATGAAGAGGAAGAATCATTCAATGTACTGTCCATTTCCCCCTTGATTTCTTTATTCGTTAACTCTTTCAAAGGGAAGTAATCACCGCTCGTTTTTCCAAATCCTCAATTTTGGTAAAACATCTACACTTGTCTTTCTTAAAATGCTGTCATTCTAAACCTAAACAAACTATTGACCTGTAACTACGGGTACAAGCTAGTCTATAGTGAAACTATACGATGCTATCTGTCAAACTGGCCCAGTGGGCCATCTCAACGTATGATGAAAAATCTGGTGTTTTGCTACATTCACATGGTTTTTATATCCTCAATCGTTTATTATTGGGAATACAAGCTATTCTAATTGAAATTTATTCTTTATCTACTTCACTTTACCTAAGTGAAATAAGCATTTGCAGAAATAGTTTCATTGCAGATTTTATTGTTAGTGAAAAGGGAACAACTAAACTGAACTCTAAATTCTGCAGTACATAACAGCCCAGAAAAGGTCAAGTCCTACCGCCCGACTGTTACAACTCCCACCTTGGCCTACTATGGACGTTGTGAGTGAGGGAGCAGTAGCGGTGGGTGGGACGTGGTTAGTGCTCCGATTCCCTCCTTGTCGGAGAATGCAGACTTCGCAACCTGCAAACGGAGCGGTGAGCAGGGAACCAGGAGGCCCGAAACCTGGTATCAGAGTGTGGAAGATGATATGACATGAAAGGGAAAGTGTGAAAGGAAAATTATGATGGAGTTATGGTGATCTGTATGGCTGGAAAACCGGAGTACCTGGAGAAAACCCGAGACGCCACAAATCCCACATAGTGCTGTCTTGTTGAGAAACAAAGGGAAAAGCGGTAATCAAATATTAAAGAATTGAAAGCTATATGCTGGCCTTGAAATTCTATACTCTTTCATTACAACTGCAAAATACCTGGTTCCTTATGAAATTATGCAGCTGAAAAATAAAACAACTTG
Source organism: Mantis religiosa (assembly GCA_030765055.1). Lineage (NCBI taxonomy): Eukaryota > Metazoa > Arthropoda > Insecta > Mantodea > Mantidae > Mantis > Mantis religiosa. The sequence goes on along the minus strand of CM060950.1, from coordinate 265,296,007 downwards.
CAATTTTGCGACTGTCAAATGAACATAAAGCTTTTTACAAAGCATGAGATGTTTCGAAAACAGCTGGTACAAGGAAACTAGAAATTCCGGGAGTTGCGTATTTTATGAGCTCTACGTTCTCTTGTAACCTGATGTTTTTAGCTATGATGCCATGGTTTCTTAGTTGAATAATCAGTGAAATTGAAGTGGTGTTTATCACCTATTTGCAGAAAAATTTAGACTGTCGTGTCTCAAATGTGAAGCATTTTAATCGGAATCGTTATACATGTTTTTGAGAACAAAAAATGTACGAAAGTTCTTCCATCTAAAGGATGGTTTGGTGTGGGGAAAATTTTTCAAACTCTTCGTGTCACATCTTCGAATATCTGCGATTTTTCGTTTTTGAAATACGCTGTTATATTAACGCAATGATACTTCTATACGTGTATCTAGGTTCAAAACTCAGTGCAGTATACCGATGTAGGTGCAATACAATACCTCCTTACTATATAGAGAATAATAAACCTATTGGGAGGTTAACAAATATTTGTGCTTATGAAAAAGAGCTTTAAGTTAATAAATAATATGTGAAGTCAAAAGCATGTGCTTAGATTTACAAAATGGATGACGTACCTAAGTATCATAGAAGCCAATTATAGATATTCTTCCAGAACCAATCAAAACTTAAAAAGAGGTGTCTTTGTTTCCTAAAAGTACTATTGATTATAAACGTATTATATCTATATTCATTATGTATTGCTATTGTGGAAATATATGCATTGGAATTAATATTTAATTTAATTATAACATTTCTTTTAGCTATTCTTTCTTTTAGAATTCAATTATTTTGATTTAATAGGATCATATTGAACCTTATCACATTCAGTCACGTAAGAAGTGCTGTTATATGAGGATGTATTGCATTTTATCCCATAATTTGCTGTCAAAATTTAGGAAATAAGTGTTTCTAGGCTCTCAGAATAAAAAATAAGTAAATGAATAAAACAACAAAATTTTAGGAAAGTAACAAGTGTGGAATTTAACCAGTTTTTCATTTCTGAGTTACGTTATTCCAACGCAAACATATTATGAAAATGTTTCAAAAAGTGTTTCTTTTTTAAATTTTTAAAGCAAGCATTTTCAACAACATGGTCATACCTAATTTTGGGGTGGAATGCAATACATTCTTTACCTACTATGTGTGTGGTAGAGAAAGCAAAAGTGATTTTATGCTTTTTCATTACTTGTGGATTTTTCTGCAGGTTTGGCAGCTGAAATTCAAAATTCTTCAAGATGAGTGCTGAAGCTAAAGAAAAGAAGGTTCGAACATGTCAACCACCAACCGTTAAACATTACAAAAAAACAGATATGGCACGCACATATCTCTCAAGAAAACATTATTTATTCTGCTTAGCAAGACCTAATTTTCGTTATTTGCAAGATATAGAGAGGAGGCGCTCAAAGAAGCATCACCCCAACTGGCAGTCGTGTCTTGTAAGTTATCGTATCTACATATAATTGAAAACAATCTGTGGTAACTGAACCTTTTTGCTCCTTTATAAAGTAGTTTCACACCAGGAACCTCTTTGTTTAGAACTATGTTAGGCATAAACAGATTTGCTCCATAAAAATAAGTGAAGATTACTTGCTATTTGAAACGTTAATTTTATGGGACATACATTAGGCAGTTTTAATTACTTATTTATTAAAGCTAAAGTTCTGATGCCCTACAAAATACTAAAAAAAATCCAGTTTATAAATTAATTATGAACTAAAAATCACAAGAAATATCCTCATTAAATTGAAAAAGTACCCTTGAAACTGAAACATTCTATTTTAACATCAATTTAAGGGAAATTAAAAATTATTCAATATAAAATAATGAATTAAGCAAAGCACAAGTTTAGTTAATGCAGTTACACAAATTAAAAAGAATGTTCTATAAGCAATTGATTTATTTAGTGGGAAAACACTGAGTATTCAATCAGTACTGAATAGCATTGCACAACAAATATCAAATCTGTCCATTATCTGCTAACAAATCCCGATACATTGAGAAGTTAATTTCCACTTGCACTGTTACTAAGGAAGCACACTTAAAGTAAATTGTATCACTTGGTTCCTGGTAGTTCTCCAAGAGAAAAGTTCTCACCCAACAGTACATCTTCAATTAAAGACAGTGTAGCAAGCCCTTTAGTTTTATTCAAAATGAGCATTAATTTACTTGCTACAACTTTCCCCACATTCCCATTCACGTTTTCTAAGTCATTTGCTACTTTTGTCCTGTAGCTCCATTAACTTAACTCCAGATTTTTCGAATTTGGGGATGACCTGCTTTACTGCTATCCTCTCTCCACATTACTGCCTGGATGGTTCTGTTGGCTGTTAGACTAGACTAAGCTTGGATAGATAGCTCAAGGGGGCTAAGACCTACTAGGGTGTCAAAAATAAAAAAGGTATGCTTATAAATGCTCCAGATAAACCTAAACTAGCCAAACTCTGGATACTATTTAGTTTCCCTTTTGTTTTAATTCGTAAAATCTTTGACCACCATATCAGTTGCCACTGCCACCTAACACTGCCATCTGCCATCATTCATTCACTGTTAAACAACCTTGTACTTATAATACCAGCATGCCCAGCAATACAAAGAAGGGTATTCTAGCATGTTGGTACAAAATCTGTATAACATCTTTGGTATGGCCACCAAATAAGATGATTTTTGAGCATTATGGGTTTTCAAAGCTACCAGGTTATCTGAGCAAATGATCAAGATTTATTTACACAACCTTCACACTTAGAATAATTTATGAGACATAAACGAAGGAAGAACCAGGTTGTCTTTATAAAACATTGTTTAGTTGATCACTGTTATCTTCTTTATTTCACATTAACATTCATATTTATAAGCAATTTAGAATAAAAATAAAATCAGCCCCTATTAAAGTGATTAATGGTATTAAGCTGGCAGGAAAGTAAAATATATGATGAGTAATTAGAGGCAAAATAATTCAATAACTAATACTTTGGCACCAATTAACAGTTCACAGTTAAAGAAATAATCTTTTCTTTAGATTAGATTAGATTGATTTGCGTTCAGTAGGTTCACTTGTAGCCAGAAAAGGCTGTGAACATTGAACATATCTAGAGGTATAAAGTTTAATAGCATATATATGTACAAAAGTTAACATAAGACACATATTATAGTACACAGGCAATATGAACAACAATGTGGAAAACAAAGCAGGGATAATTATATATATGATACAAAATGAAACACTTTTTAAACCAGCTTTCACTTGGCTTATGCCAGTACGTCTCAACCTTTTTGCAATGGATACCATTCTTGTTATTTATTAAATACATATAGATTAAAAATAAACTTTCAGCTTGCATCAAATATATATAAGTAATGATTTGTAATTGGAATAGTTAAATACTACTTATAGAGCTACAGAAGCATTATCAGGATATTTTGTCATTCAGATAATCTTGTACAGAATAAAAAGATTTTGAGCAAAGGTACTCTCTAACAGCTTTTTTAAAAGCACCGAAATTATCAACTTTTTCTTTAAGAACATTAGGAAGTGCGCCAAATATTTTGATAGTTTCATAATACACACCTTTCTGAAAGCAAGAAAGTTTAGCACTGGGATAATGGATATTATACTTTTGTCTCGTGTTTATTTTGTGAATTACATTATTTGTTGCAAATAAGGCACGATTGCATACAAAGAATTTTAGGATCGAGAATATATACATGCAAGGAAGCGTTAATATCTTCAATCTTCTAAAAAGATCTTTACAGGAGCATCTGGTGTGGGTGTTAGTAATGATTCTTATAACCCTCTTTTGCATAAGAAATATTTTTTTACTTTCTACTGAGTTGCCCCAAAATAATATTCCATATTCCATAATAGATTTAAAGTATGCATAGTATACTAATTTAAGTGTGTCAATAGAACTCACATTAACCAGCTCTCGGATAGCATAACAGGCAGATGAAACTTTTGATGTTACAAGATTGTCTTCCAATAATTTCCTTTGATAAGATAAATATTTTCTTCCTGAAGAAATACTTCAAAATTTAGCCTCCCCTTGTCATCTGCCAACTACTGCTAGTTTTATGAGGAGGAAAGAAACATCAACAGGCAAGGAAAGGATTTAAAATTCCAATAGAAATTGGAAAAATCAAAGTGAATGATGGATTGTATTTTTTATTTTCCCTACCATTTACCTTATTGGTAGCGGATGTGTCACATTTCAAAAAAAAATTTGTTAGTGAGATTTAACTGGAAATACAGGTTTTGAGGCCTCCTGAATCCAAAGGAAGTACTTTTTGGAAAAGGTCTAGGAGAGGGAGAGAAAGAACTGAAATGTGAAATGTTGGGTGAATGCTAAACTTGGTATTTAAGTTCAATATCTTCCAAGGTTGCAACATGAAGAGTTGCAAGAAAATTACCTCACTTCATATTACTCTTTACATAGTAATTCTTTTGTAACCTTTTATTTTGTAAATATGATACCTGATGATTTTTATTAAATTTCCAAAGATATTTGTATGATAAAATTCATACCTGAAATTTTTAGGTATACCTTGTGAAATTCTCTTCATCTAGAAGGAATTGAGCTTTTTTTTTTTTTTAATTTACGTCCGCTCCAACGTTAAGTTATATCGGACGGTGTATGAATTGGGTATAGAGTTACCCGACATTCGTCTTGAAGGATAAGGGAAAACCTCGGAAAAAACCTTATCTAGGTAACTCACCCTGACCGAGATTCGAACTCGGGACCTCTTGAACGTGATGCAGACATGCTACCATCTACGCTACCGAGGCGGGCAAGGAATTACGCTTTTGTATAGTTAGTAAACCAAAAGAAATACATAGAAACTTACTATGCAAAACCTTCTTATAATCCATAGTGTCATTTCAAATAAATTTTTGTGGCATCAACCATTATTAAGATATCTGTTGTTATTAGTTTGAAGTTTCCAATACTTTTAATCTTTTAAATTTCTGTTGCCATTGACCTCTTTCTCATAATGTTGTGGAAAGAACATGTAACTTCAAGACCAGTATATAGTGACCTGTTTTTAAACAATTGGCTGTGCCTTTGATTTCGTACATATGTCTTGTACTTTTAACGAAATGTATAATAAAGCTAATTTGGCAAAGGATATCATGGTACAAATAATATGAACAAGATGCAAATGTAATTTTAGAATAATAATTTGTAGGTACTGTATAAAAATAGACCATAGAGGGTAAAGAAAGTAATGAGAATGTAACACACTATATTTTCTTCAAATCAAAATGAAAAGAGTGACAAGCCTGCTATTTTTTTATAGAAAAAATTGTTTATTCAGATTTATTGCAATGAACTAGCTTTAGAGAAGTACTGTGATGACACCTGTGCTCAACTACATCTCTGAGTCATTTTCCTTTTCATTTACAGCCTATGTTTCCTATATCTCGTGCTGCTGTGAGGGCTAAGACAGGAAAAAGGAGTGAAATTTTGGCTGCACCACATGTGCCACACCATGAATGGATAAGGAGGAAGTATGTATTTTAAATTTATATTGTTGCCTGGGCAAAGTAGCATTTATAATGCATTCTACATACAGTTAATGCAATTCTATTTAACACTAAATAGTTAATACTGGTTCTCATAACTCAGTGGAATTCCGTAGATGTAAACACCATAGAAAGCTGTACCTTTTGTGGCATACATGCAGGATTCAAGATTTGAAATGTGGTAAACTGAAATGACACTTTAGTTCATATATTTCAAGAACTTTTCTGCTCAACTTGATAAGAAATGAAACTGGGTTATACCATGCTGTTTTCACAGCTTTTTCAACTGAACAAAGAAAATGACCCCACTCCACATCCTCCCCAAGTTGACTTTGGAGCCAAATGGCCTAGCTATCAAAGACCCTCAAACTCCACACACTCGTTCACTAATAACATTCCTCTTGATGAATAGAATCAGACTGAAAAATTCAATGCGACGGTCAGGATGTGAACAACAAGTCTCCTGGTCTCTGTCCAGTTGCTCTTAACAATTGAGCTACCATGGCCAACAGGCTGTCATGACATTAAATTCTTCAATCGACTCGTATTTCCCCAGTAAACCACTAGGGGTTCTCATATATAATGAGATATGCAGCTTTTGTGGTGCCTTACTATGCTATAAATACTTAAGTCCCAGGCTTTATAGTTACTACTATTAGGTTAATTTATGGAAATTTAATTGTTTTTATACACTAACCATGTGTAGGCTAAGATTTGGCATTGAATTTTTCAATCTGACTATCGAAATCTTAGCCTACACACAGCTAGTGTGGAAGAACGATTAAATTTCCATCAGTTCTTCTATAAGTTTATTTTCCTACATTTATGCAATTATTCTTTGGATAAAGTGATAGGATTGAAAACCAAATGCTAATGTTATGCTATTACAATTCATCACTTTTCATTATCTTCAATTCTAGTTCTCTTACTTATATTCCAGTTAACTTGATTAATTGTTATTATAATTTAGACTCTTAACTGTTATGTCAAATGCTTTGGCTATGAAAGCTAATTTTGAATCAGACAGTACTACAGATTTTTCAAATTTTTGTTTGCTAATAAAGATTTTGTAAGCGGGAAGCAATACCATACTGCATTAAAATTTGTAGAAGCTAAATTTTATTTATTTTCTATGAAGTAATTGAAAATTGCACTTGGAAACCCTTATTGCAACAAATTCATCTAATTTAAGTACAACAAGATTCCGCTAAACATCAAAGATAAAGAAGATGAAAGCAGTTACAAATAAAGAGAAGGGTAACAATGATAATGTAATGGGATCAAAACCACATTCAAAAGAACTTCATTTGAAAATTGCACTTGGAAACCCTTATTGCAACAAATTTATCTAATGTAAGTATAACACGATTCCGCTAAACATCAAAGATAAAAAAGATGAAAGCAGTTACAAATAAAGAGAAGGGATGATAATGTAATGGGATCAAAACCACATTCAAAAGAACTTCATACTACCTATCTGTAGCACAGTATTTAAGTTATTTAGATTATAATAATACATTTTAAAACTTAAAACAAATTAAATCATAACTGTCCAAGCTGTGTAAAATATGTAATTAAATATGTTGGAATATTGAATTAGTCATTCTTATTTACACTCACCTTCACTTTTAAAGTTACAACACAATTATAGTATTTTTGAGGGCATTCTCCTCATCATCAGCTACTCAGCTATATCAGCTACTAGGTGACTCAAAAATATTTCAATTGTGTTTTAACATTTAAAAGGAAGGTGAGTTTATATTAAAGACACTACTTCAATACTCCAGCAAATGAATAATTTCACTTTCATTAGTACCTCTGTTTTTAATATTTAAGAGTACTGGACTCTATAACCATAAAGGAAGTTTTCTCAGAATAACAAGGTAGTCAGAACTATGTTATTCAAAAGCAATGATAAGTTAGAAGAACCATTACACAGATTACAATATAATACATTTATATCCCTATTATGACTTATAATAAATTGACAATAGGAATAAAACAGAATAAATGAAAGTTAACAAAGTTAGTATGAACAATAATAGTAATAAAAATATAGGGTATATCAGGTATATGCAACACATATGTCACAATTTTATATTCAGTACACAAAATGTAGACAAAAGAAATACCACAATTAGACACAAAATTGTTCATTAATACGTACTTCTGAAATGTAATCTGTATTTAAGACAAGCAGCATTCAGGAATTCTGGCAAGGAATCTAACTAGTGAACCAGCAATAATTGCAAATAAAAATATCTACAGAAAAGTCATTTTCTTGAAAACGAATTGGCTTTTAAAGATACAAAGTCCAAGGAAATGCCCTGCATGTTTAACAGAAATACTAGTTATTTTTATTTGCAAATAAGATACCTCAATGCGGATAAAAGAAACATAGTGCCTTACAAATGTAGGTTTAAAGGGGGAAATGATTATAAAGATTAAACTGCAGTGTGAATAAAAGTATTACCTGATATTATTTTTCGATGCAATCTGAAAAAAAAAAAATGTTTTTATTTATTCTAGGCGTTTGCATGATGATATGCTTTTGACAAAGCAGGTTAGAACAGCACAGATGGAGAAGTCACCTCAACACTATGTTAGAGCACCTGCACTGAAGGCTGTAGCAACATCAAGAGTAACATTCCTTAGTTATCCTAAAATGATGTAAGTACTTTAAGGCTGTAAGATAGATTTTTTTGAAAACAATTGTTAAGTATTTTAGGTGTGGATTTCATATAAAGTGATATAAATAAACCATGGTGCAATGGGCGCTAAACAGGGGCAAAGCGTGGTATGACAGGGGAAGCACTACCTGTTTACAGCAACAAGTTTTGAAGCCCAATCCACAAGTTGCAGATATACAGGAGCCACTTCCTGAACATCAAGTCACACTTAACTGCTGGTGCTAGAGAAGTTTAAAAAACATACTTCAACAAATTCAAAATGGGTCTTATCAGTAATGATAAGTATTATGCAGTCACAGTAATTTTTTCACTCACCACTTAAAGCACATTTTGACATGATGGTAGTTTAGAAAATTGAATATTAAACAATATATTATTTCATATAAATGTATTTAGGTTATTTAATTCAACTATTCTCTTAATGAAATGAAAACTGTACACATAATTTCCTTAAATTTGAACTCTTCAATTACTGTGTATTTGTAATAGCAAACTTTATCACTTTTAGGTAATTTTTCTTTCAAATACATTTGAAGTTTCCATGCTAATTTTTAATTATTATCGAATCTATTATGTATTGTTAAACAGGCTATTTCTGCAATTGCTATGAGATAAACCTAATGTTTTTAGGTACCTAGTGTTAAAGTTTCGTGTTTTGAGTACAGTTGTATTTATTAATTTGTATGTAAATGTTGGCAATAGGGTTATGTAAGTGTTGACAATCCGGTGGCTAAGCGCCAGTTGTGTAATAATATGTGTTGTTGCTAAGTCGTAAATAAAATCAATGCTGTTATTATGGAATAACGAGTTTTTCCTGAGAAACTTAACCAGGTTATGGGCCCAGGTGCGCTATTGCGAAGTTCAAGGCAGTTGAAGGAACACAGTTTATGCGTTTTTTGTATGTAAATAAAGTGAAAACTTTGAAATTAGTGTACTGTGACTTTCGTACGCCATATTCCGTTACGATTCAGTTGTGAATTTTCAATATGAATCCGACAAGAGCATTGGTTTACTGGAAGGGCAATCAAACTGGAATACGTGGAAGTATAAAGCAAGTGTGTGTTTACGTGGTATTTCTGGAGCTCTTGATGTCATTGAAGGTAGATTAGTTAAACCTGCACAACCCGCGGAAGGTGTTACAGTTCAAGAAAAAGAAGTATACAAGAACACATTAAATAATTATCTTAAGGCTGATAGTAATGCTTTGATTGTGTTGACTACTAATATGACAGAAGAAACATTGCAGAAAATAATGTATCTTAATACATCTCGTGAAGTATGGACAGAATTGCATAAGTTATTTGACGGTGTTTCTGAAGATAAAGTGTATGATCTTTGTTTACGACTTTTTGGGTTTGTGAAACATTCAAATGATGTAGCAACTCATATATGAAAGTTGAAGAATCTGTGGAATGATTTGAAGCAAGAAATGGCCAAAGATGTGGAAAATAGTCCAGAATTACCCGATTTATTTTTAATTTGCAAGATTTTAGGCACTTTACCAGATGAGTATTTTTCATTCAAATCGAGTTAGATGCTTATGTCGAAAACTGATAGGACTGTTGACAACTTGACAACTCAACTTTGTGCATATGAGAAAGCCTTGTCAAGTAAAGGAGGAGATTCTACCTCTCAAGAGGCACTTATAAGTAACTCATCTAAACAATTTTCTAAGCAGTTGCAGTGGAAAAGCAACATGACAGTAGAAAAGCATAGCCATAAAGGGAGCAAAAACAGTTTAGAAATACTGTATTGAGACTTTGTGGGTTCGTAGAATTAAAAGTATGAGTCGTAGAAATTCAAATCGTTCTTTATTTGCGTAGAAATACACTCCCAGCAGCAGCATTACATAACATACACAATCGCAGTCTACCAAGGTCGATGACCACGACAAACAGCGTTCTGATTACACCTGTTTACAACACTCCTCTTACACCTGTTTACGACTGCCCTTGGCGGGTGTGTCACTTCTTTAAATACCTCCACTGATAATTCCAGACTGTTCCAGAACAATAAAGAAACCGAACGCTCTCCATCAATCAAGATGTTACTAGAATGTTCTAACTTTATCTGTTTTGGCATGCCTTTTATCTCAGTGATACACTATCCGACCAATTATATTTATCTGCAGGCTCTTTGTGTACACAAGGAGAGCTTATCTCTCTGCACCGAACCTTCTGTGCTTTTCGCCGAGACACTGATGCCTCCTCAAGGCCGGTCGTCCCGAACAGCGCCGTCGTAGCGGGCCAGACGATCCAAGTGTACCACACCAACATCTTCCCTCAGGGCACCTTCTGGATGCGGTAGACCACGTCGTCAATCTTCTTCACCACCCGGTACAGTCCTTGCCACGGCTGTTGAAGTTTCGGGCAGCGTCCCTTGGTCCGGGTAGGGTGGTCCAACCAGACTAGGTCACCCTGCTGGAACCCTTGGCTGTTGGCTTGCCTGTCGAATCGGGTCTTCATGCGGTCGCTCACCTGGATGTTCTGACGAGCCATCTCATGCATGTCGTGGAGTTTGTCGATTGTTTCGATTTGCTCCCAGGTGTCCTCCTGAAGTACCGGCGGGTACTTCCTCCAAGACTTCCGGGACCTTACTTCGGGGAAGCACCAACTGTTCCCTTTGTGCCTTGCCATCGGGTGATTCCCATACCCGGGATAGCACGCCCGCTCTTGTCTTCAGTGAGTCCCATTGCGCCCAGTAGGACTTGTATGTGGCGCTCCTCGGTGCGATGTCCTCCCTGGTTGGTCTTGTCCCTGCCTCCAGTTCTCTCAAGAGAGGCCCCAAGTCGGCGTCCGCCAGCTGCTCCGTCGTCAGGCCTGCGTATACCAGCCATCTGCAGGCACTGCCGTGACCACTCGGACAGCTGTGCCACGCTCCTTCTCTTCCACTCTTGTGCATTTGCCACACTCCTCTGGGCAGGGTCTTCGGGATATGGTGTCTGCGTTACCGTGGCTCTTCCCTCTACGATGTTCAGAGGTGAAGTCGTACTCCTGCAGCCTTTGTACCCAACGGGCTGCCTGGCTTTCTAGGTTCCTAGGGTCGCGCCGTGGCTCAGTGGTTAGACAGCTTGGCTCTCACCAAGGCGGCCCGGGTTCAATCCCAGGCGACCGCAAAGTGAGATTTGTGGTGGACAACACGGCGCTGGGGCGGGTTTTCTCCGGGATCTCCGGTTTACCCCGCAATCTCATTTCACCGGTGCTCCATATTCATTTCATGTATCATCAGTGTCATCGCCTGCGGTGCCGTATGTAGTAAAAGTGGGCGTTAAACACTACATTTCATTTCATTTCCAGGTTCCTAAAGCTCAATAGCCCGGTGAGGGCGGAGTGGTCAGTCCTCAAGTGGAAGGGCTGACAGTACAGGTACTTGTGAAAGTGCTCTAAGGTCTTCACTACCGCCAACAACTCGACGCTCTGCCTTGGACAGCGTCTTGCTGTAGTAAGCTATCACCCGCTCGTGGCCGCCCTGGACTTACGATAGAACGCCTCCAATGCAATGGTCGCTGCCATCGGTGTCCACGATGAAGGCGCCACCTTGTTGTGGGAATCCCAAAATTGGAGCACTGCAAAGCGTCTTCTTCAGCTGCTGGAAAGCGCCCTCGCGTCCTCCGTCCACACATAAGTTCGGTGTTCTTCTGTCAGGCGGGTGAGGGGATTGGCGATGTTGGATAACCCCTTTATAAAACGGTTGTAATAACTGCACAGCCCCAGGAAACTGCGCAATTCCCTCTTATCCTTCGGCGGAGGCCAATCTCTCACGGCCTGTGTCTTCTGCGGGTCTGTGGCCACTCCAGTTGGTGAGACTGTGTGGCCCAAGCAGTTGACTTCCTTGCGGAAGAGCTGGCACTTCTTCGTGTTCAGCTTCAGGTTCGTCGCCTGCAGTGTCTGTAGCACCTTGCTCAGGTTTTCCAGTTGGTCTTCGAAGATCTTACGGATGATGATGATGTCGTCCAGGAATAGCAGGCAGGCGTCATAAGTCAGTCCTCTCATCACTGACTCCACGAGGCGTTGGAAGGTAGCTGGTGCGTTACAGAGGCCAAAGGGCATAACTGTGAACTGCCAAAGCCTTGGCCTGTCAAGAATGCGATCTTCTCCTTGTCTCTCGGGTCGAGGGCTACCTGCCAGTAACCTGACTTCAGGTCTAGGATTGAGAACCACTGTGCACCATCTAGCGTGTCCAGGGTGTCGTCAATCCGGGGTAAGGGGAAACAGTCCTTGCGAGTGACAGCGTTCAGCTTCCTGTAGTCCACGTAGAAGCGTAGCTCGCCGTTCTTCTTCGTCACCAAGACTACAGGGAAAGACCAAGGGCCCTCAGACTCTTCAATCACTCCCCTGTATTTCATGTCATCTATCATATCCCGTACCGCCGCTTGTTTTGCCGGCGGAACGCGTCTAGGTGGTTGCCGAATAAGCCGGGCGTCTCCGGTGTCGATGCGGTGAAGCACTTTGTCCGTGTGGCCGTAGTCACTGTTACCTTGGCTGAAGACGCGCTGGTATCGTCTCAGCAGTTGTCACAACTTCTCGAGCTGCTCTGCCGTCAGGTGGTCGGCCGCCCTCTCCAATAAGATTTCCGGCCAGGGCCCCAGGTGTTGCGTCGGCACCGGCTCCTGTGTCTTGTTGATTGCTGTTAAGCTGACCACGGGCTCGCACGTCCCCAGCTCCGTTCCGGCCTGGATGTCGTTATCGGCGTCTGTCAGATTGAGCAGCCTCACAGGCACCTGCTCTCGGCACGGCAATAATGTCCTGGCTACACAGAATCTGTGCACAGGCGTCTTCTGGTCCAGAATCATGTTCTTCGTCAGCTGGCCTTCCAGTCGTGCTGTCACCACGACCTAGCTTCTTGCGGGCACAACCACGTCTTCCTTCAGGATGACTTTGCAAATTCCCAGGCGTTCTTCGGGTTGCCGGAGTATTGATTTGTGACTCATCTGCTAAAGAGCTGAACACAGTCCCACTATCAAATGATTCAGTTGAACGTAGAATTGTTGATATGCCTCTAAATATCCTGGACCAGCTAATTATGAGGTTAAATTCAATAACAATGTATGCTTTACAGCTTGAAGAAAGTACTGATTTCACTGACAAGTCTCGTTTGTTAGCTTTTGTAAGTTACGAATTCGGGAAAGAGCTTGTTGAAGACTTATTGTTTTGTAGGGAACTCTTGCATAACACTGCTGAGGTTGTCTTTAAGACACTTGATGGATTTATTTCAGAGCAAGGTCGTAAGTGGAACGTTTGCGTAGGCGTAAACACCGACGGAGCCACGAGGTTTGGAAGCTCGAGTTCAAGCTGTCAACCCTGAGATTAAGTGAACTTATTGCTCGATACATAGAGAGGCATTGGCTGTAAAAGAATTCCGCCAGATTTTAAGGAAACATTAGAAGAGTTAGTTAAAATTGTGGACTACATTAAAGCCCATCCTTTTAACTCACGGATATTCCAGAAACTATGTGAAGAAACAACTGTTCTTGCCCACAGACTTTCGCTGGCTTTCTTGTGGAAATGTTCTTTCGCGATATTTTGAATTATGTGATGAAGTGAGGCTATATTTTGAAGACAAGAAGCACGAAAAATTCCCCTCAGCGAATGACTGTGATTTGAATGGTTGTGCAAAGTGGCGTATCTAGCTAGTATCTTATCACACTAAATGAACTAATCCAAAAATTGCAAGGAACGAAACACGATGTTTTCACGGTTCATGAGAAAATTTAAGCAATAATAGGAAAACTTCAAGTGTGGAAAGGTCGTGTAGGAAAGATCCGTAGATTTTCCTTTCCTATTCTGGAAGAATTTCTGACTTCATCAAAAGAAAGTTTGCTTAAAAATATTGAAGAAGTCATAATAAGAACACCTGAATGGCCTATCAAAACCTTTGAGGAAGTACTTTCCAGCACCGGCAGATGCTCAGAATGAGTGGATAAAGTATCCTTTCCAGAAAAAGAAAAAAAGAAATAGGCAACATTGATAGCCTTTTGGAAAAAGAACAGGACCAACTAATAGTTATTTAACAGCAAAGGACGGAAAGTTGTATAGCAGGAAAGTGAACTTGCAAAATTTTGGTTTCTGGCGCAGAATGAATTTAATGAACTTGCTATCAAAGCACTTAAGTATATTGTGCCCTTCCCAACCACATATCTTTGTGAGCAAACATTTTTAGTGTGGTGCAACATCAAGCCATTGAAGAGAAACAGACTTGCCAATGTAGAAAGCACCAACATTAAGCCCAGCTTATCTGAGCTTATTAATAAAAAAAGTTTATTTTATTTAGTTTAACTTTCATTTTTAAATTTATTATTAATTAAAATTAAAACCAAATATACAACAAAATATCTTAAGTTATACACACAGTAATTATTTAGATTCCAATTATAAAATTCAACCAAAAGTCGACTCGTTCAAACGATGGGGGTCCGCGAAAAAGTTGTTAGATGATAAGGGGGTCCTTGAGGCAGAAGAGTTTGAGAAACACTGGTTTAGGGCAATGCTAATTTTGAACTAAATGCCAATTCTTTTATATATATATATTTTTTTTCTTTTTTCAGCTTCTAATAGAATAAATTATAATTAAATATATAAATTGAGGATTTAAAATTGAACTATAACAATTTAATTACTGGAGAAATATATTTTAAGGAAAGTTGCTGTTAGGTACAACTATTTTAGTAACAAAATGTATGTTGGTTACAGATATGCGCAATCTCAAGTGAAAGAGTTTGGACCACTTTTAGGTAAACATTTTGAACGTAAAATGATGCATTATATGAAGAAAAGTCCTATGTATACTGATAAAGAGAAGATGGATGACAAAAAATATGAAACATTCCATATTAGATCACATAGATCTATGGAAGGTATTGTGTAAGTACCTTTTGGTTTACTTAAAAATATTTATTATTCATAAATATGTATTATTTGTTTTAAGTTTTGTAGTTAAATATGTTAATGTAACTTAACTTTTATTTGATATATGAATTGTGTGTTGTTATATTGTATTACTATAGATATTAGCTACTAATTATGCATGATTGGAGGAATTTGGTAACAGTGACGTCAAAATTAATTGAAAAAAACTATTTGTAGTGGGTTTTTTGATAATTCGTCACTAGGGAGGAAGGTCCTAATGAGTTGGAAAGAGGTTGATAATGGAAGTAAAGGCTTCCAAAACTATTCCCTCAATAATATAGAAATGTAAGTGACGAACTGTCAAAAAACTGAATATAAGTAGTGTTTTCAGTAGTTTTTACAAACTTGAACACTTTTCAATTGCGATTAAAATCAAACTTTATAAGTAGTGGTATAGTTGTAAAACAATAGAGAAGATGCTTGGGGAGTTTGAAGCATATATTTTCTCCAATAGGTGAATTCATTTAAATTTTATGAAATGTTACATTATGTAGTTTCAAACCATAGGTACCTAAGTAATTTGACTTGAGGATAGGGGCAATGGAAGCAAATTTATAGAATGAGTTAATCCACTGCTATATTATTTAAATACCTTCATAGCTACTGATTTAAATCTCTGCAAACCTGTATGAGTACACTGTGAAGCTAAAAATTCATACATCAGCTAGTATAATTTGTTTCCTAAAATTTGCCATGCATGATACAGGAAACATTGAATCACAGAATTTGAAGGCCTAAAATAATTAGTGGGGTCTCGATTCTGATGACTGTGCATCATTTTACTGATGATACTGGAGTAATGTTACATGAAAAATATACATGACTGATAACATTTTGAGTAAATTTAAGCAAACCACTTTTAAGGGTCCTTTTTGTTCATTTTTAGGCATTTTTAAGGTCATTTTTAAGATCAAATCCAAGTTTACCTAATTTTTGGTGAGTTTGACTGAAGTAATTTTTAAGTAACCTAAGTTGTGTGAAAAGTAAAATGGACAAACTTGTTCTTTGCACAACGTAAAATTATTGAACAAGATCAGTGGATATGATGAAGCTACATGATTGCTGAAGTTCTGGTAAGAACTATTCCCATGATCAAGTAGCACTGGAAATCTGCAATATTTATTGCTTTAAGAATGCCCGAATATCTTCTGGTGATTTTGAAAGCAGCTTCTCTGTGTTTAAATCCATAATAGTTGACAACCAACAGTTCTTCAAATTTGAAAACCAACAAAAGGTTTTTGTAATGTTCTGTAAGTTGGCATTCAGTGATAAAGTATAATTGAAACGTACAAGGAGATCAAAAAATGAAGTTAACAGTTAAATCATTCTTTGTTCTTTCATGTAATTTTTTAATACATTTTTAAGTTATAAAATTATTACAAAAGTGAATCGAGAAGATATTGACACATTGCTTCACTCACACTGTTTATTCACAGGACATGTTTCAAGAGCTCTTGCTCCGATCATCAGCTGATTCTCGACTAGTGCAAGTTGTAGTGGTTTCCTCTTTCTCCGTTTTGTCAATAGATGGCATGATGTACTTGTCAAAGATGTCCGGTGGTGGAGTTTCGAAATTCATGACTCTATGACGATTTTTGTTGATGAAGATTTTTGCCATACGGAAAGGTCTATGGGGTGATTAACATATTTTATTAGAGATGTTTCCAAGTTGATGTCATGTCTAGTATTCAAAAAATGAAAAGCCACTGCTGATTTTTCTGTTTCACCATTTTTAATGTTTCTTAGATGTTCCTTAATTCTGAAGTTAATATTTCTTTTTGTTTTTCCTATATAAATTTTAGGGCAAGTTTCACATTTGATCTCATAGATTCCTGGTTTTTCTTTGGTAGTGATTGAATTTTTGGGAGGGCCTTTTAACAAATTTCTGATATTAAACCTATTTTGAGGTGCAAGAGTTGTACTAATTTTGTACTAATTTGTGCTTCAATGTACCTACGCTTCTTCCAAGTTTATAAAATTATTATTTCAAGATCATTTTTAATATCCTTTGCGTCATTAAAATCTTGGTCCTAATGAAGGATGACAGGACTTTTTATGTTGCAAGCATTTTGATATCTTTCTCCTACTGTGGCATATAACACATTTTTGTTCCCTTTTTTATTCCTTTGTTTCTGTGGGTAGAATGTTCATTGGAAACTTAGCACATGCTTTAGCTTTTAGTCTTACCAGGAGGAAGGCGCTTGGGTGTCCAAATCTTCTTCTACCTTGAGGTTGATAATACTCATCGTAATCTATTTTGTGGAATCCTTTCTTTGTATTCTAACCAATTACTTCTTATTTAATTTATTCTCTCGTTTGAGTTGCATATATTTAACTGTTCTCCAATATCCTCATTATGTTTTTTATCTAAAAGTTTATAACCTGCTACAGAATATAAGAATTTCATTTTGGCTGATTCTATCTTTCTTCTGCCTGAACTTATAAGTGTTCAATTTTCACAGGCAAAGTTAAAATGGGAACTGTCATAGTAGAAAGATTCACCTCTTTAACATTTTCCTGGAGACTCTGGAGGCTGCTCATTACATGAAAGTTTGTTGAATAAAGCCCATTTATGAACGCAAGATCGAGTATTCTGTAAAATATATTTGGAAGTCACCTTCTATTTTTTCTGCAAGTTGATATATTGCTATATATTTGGTCCAATATATCCACCGTTTCCTTAGCAGCACTCAAAATAGGTCTAAAATTGTTTTTGGTCACATTAGTGAACCTCATTTGTAAACAATAACAGCACTACTTTATAGGAGACACGTTTTCCAAACTGTGAATTGCATGTTAATGATTATTTTTTTATTCATTTAATGCCCATTATATATAATATTGAATGATGAATGAAATGGCTGAAATAATGCTCAAATAAACCCATGGTCTATAGAGCTTAGAGGTACCTGACATTCATCTCTTAGGATAAGGAAAAACCCTTGAAGATAACTTAACCATATAACTCACCCTGACTGAGATTCAAACTCAGAATCTCTTGAATGTGAGGCAACCATGCTAGCCCCACACCACAGAGGAGTTCTGAATCTATAGTGAATCCAAAATTTAGTATCAGAGGTTCATGAGCTAAATGGCTGTTTTTCAACCGATTGTCCATAGGTAGGTTTCAGTTGAATATGTGTATTGGTTTAGTTATTTCATTTACAAAATACTCTCCCAATGGCAAGTCATTACTTTTGGTTGATTTTCCAAGATTCTAAATTGCACTGATCATACAATGAGTACTTACCAAACAAAGGATCAACATTTTTGGTGCCATAATTAGTGGGTTTATTTGGGATATAAATCCAAAATTGACAGCAGGTTCTAAAGGCCAGTTGTTCATTGACTTTCCCAAAATATCCTGCAGTTGGGAACAAATGCACCCCACGCCTCCCAATTGCTGCAGATGTACTGATTCCTTTTCTCTCCTCATGGGTGGTTTATCATTGAATCTAAGACAATCAAGCAGAAATGCAAAATTCTCAGCACTCATAACTGATCTGAATCTTGCTCTACAGAAACATACAGCAAACACTTCAGGGATTAATAGAGATTAAGGTTTCAAGATTGCTAAAAGTGCTAAAAGTCCTATGTGAGGCAGAATTTCTTCCTTGTCTGTATGTGAAATAGTCATGCTCTGAATCTTAAGTATGACTCTTATTCCGTTGATGAGTTAAGTGTATTTATGAGCCTCTGCTTTAGGACTTTGTCTATAATTATCATGTTCTATTTACGGATATTGCTAATTGTTTTTCTTGGTTTTGCTGCTCACACTTATCCTATTTTGTCTTAAAGATATTTCTATCCCAGGAATATTATTTGTGCATTCAGTTCTGTAGAGAACTGTTACTTTATATTTGTTACTTTATATACTTGTTTACTTTGACTGGATTCAATCGTGTACTACACCATATTGAATTGCAATAAAATTAAATTGAATTCAAAGATGTGAGGTTCCTTGTCTGAGTATTTTCCATCTTCGGTTTTGGTTTATCAGTATGGACAGAGCCAGAAACTGAAGCAGTATTCTGTTCTGAAATATCAAGAGACTCATTTTGTGTAGTCTGAGACATGTGCATTGATAGTGGTATGTTTGCTTGTTCTAGGTTCAGGTTTTCATTTGAACTGAATCCTAAATAGTTGCAATGTCAGTAGACTTAGGACTAGAATATGAATTATCTGTGGGACTAGCTGACAATTATTTCTCTTTCTATGATCTATGTGCTCTTGCAAGGGTAATACGGGTATACGTTAGGCTTTAAATTATAGTCAAATCTTATAAGAGCTGGTTGCTATGTGATGAGTTGCAGTGCCAAGTGATAAAATAGTGATAAAAGTATTCTCATTTTGCATTTGAGAGAAGTAAAAGTATTGTAAAATTTAGGTAAGATGTCCTGTATCTCTTACAGTTCACTATTTGTGCAAATGTCATGCAGAATGAAGAATACTTCTGAAGACATTCCCAAATTCAAGATGTACATTTCGTTTGGCATGAAAATATCTAAAACTTTGGTATTTTAATCAAGTCTGTTAGCCATTTTGCAGAAAATCAAAAGTTTTTGAAAATTTTTTTTTCATGTAAAGGGTATACTGGATTAGAGGGATTTACATTTAAATCTTTGTGACACATCCTTAGAAGATGTTGAGCTTAAATACCAAATTTGGTGCTTAACCAGCTTGTAATTTTTGAGTTATGCTGTTCACACACACACACACACACACACACACACACACACACACACACACACACACACACACACACACACACACACACACACACACACACACACACACACACACACACACACATACACACACACACACACACACACACACACACACACACACACACACACACACACACATACATAGTACATATAGACCTTATGCCTTGTTCTAAAAATTATATTTTGTATTCAGCAAGTCTCCAAACATGTATTTCCAGTGAAATGTTGATATCAGATTTTTGGGTGGAACACAGTATCTACTTCCCCTACTTACTGAGCACAGTAGAGAAAGTATTACTGTTGGTGTGGCAGTTTACACTCATTTTTCATGATCAGCAAAAGAGACAGAACTACATAATTTTTGTACAGAACAAATTCTTGAAGTGACAGGGATAATAATTGACAGTTACAATACCATAACAGTAAGGTGATTGAGAAAATGTAGATAGCTTTGTGTTGCATCGATGTTGACAAATTCAATTTTTACATATCTATAGATCTATTTCAGTAACTCTAATGGTGGTAAAATTATGAAATACGTGATATAAAGCCAATTGTGTGACTTTAGAGAAAAAGAAAGCAACAGCATATTCAGTTCATTCACATATCATCCAAAAACATTTAATAAATTTAAAAAGTTATTCAAGGAACAAAATATCATCTTGGCACCTACTAATAGATACTCAATTTTAAAATTACTAAATTCAAAAACAAAAGATGAAATTCCTTCAGGTAACAAATCTGGAATATACCAAATAAATTGTAAGAATTGTGAAAAATACTACATAGGTCAAACAAAAAGAAATTTAAAAACCAGAGTCAAAGAACACTTTAGAAACATCAGATTGAAACAAGAAGACAAGTCACCAGTAGCATTTCATTTTTGGAATGAAAGCCATGATATTGATCCAAATCCAAAATTATTAAAAGGAGTGATAAACCAAAATAGATTGACAACATGGGAGAACATATTCATCTGGAAAAATAAGGATCGCGTAATGAACTTTGAAATCCCGCCAGTAGATAATTTGACAAAAAAGTTCATAGTTCCACCACCAGAGAGAGCAGACAACAACAGATGCCAGTTGGAAAGAGATTGAAAATGGAGGTCAGGGCCTTTGAAACTAGTCTCTCATAAATATATGAAAAAGTAAGTGACGAGTGTCAATAAACCAACCACAAATAATTTTTATATTAAATCTGTAAGTGTTTACCTAGGTATAACATTATGGCTAATGAACACTATTTATGTAGAATGTAACTATTTACATACCACATTTCTAAAGCACATCTCTGTATGCAGTATATAGGATATTTTATTAAGCATTGCAAGATTTATTTTTGACAAAGCCAAAGATAAAAAATGGAACATTTTAATTAAAAATCCAGAATTTATTCCAGAAATCCCACATAAAGCTGCAGTAGCAAATTTTAGATTACTTACAGAACATGATTATTTGGCCAAACACTTCCACAGAATAGGAATTTATACAAGTCCAAATTGTCCTCTGTGCAACAAAGAAGAGGAAATGACTGAAGAACATCTTTTAACCTGTGAAGCCCTACCTGCCAGACCCACTACACAGAAACATTGGAGAGCAAGAGAGCTAATGGCTTCATTGCCAAAGCCTAGCATTTGAAAACAACAACAACAACAACAACAACAACAACAACAACAACAACAACAACAACAACAACAACAACTACAACAACAACAACAACAACAACAGATTTATTTTTGAGGGAAGTGATTTGAAATGTTTTACACCTACTAAATTGAAATAATTCAAAAATTTTCAGTTGAGAAAAGTTAAAATGTTTGAAAATTCAAACTAATAACAAAAAATGTCCCTGAAATGGTTAATCCCACCAAAATGTTCTTTAATAAGTAGTGTGCTTTGACTTTTACATTTTTGTGCAGTAATATTTTTCTCTCTCTTGCAGTTTAGTAATTATATAAAAGTCATTTAGAATAAAGAGGACTTTAGAACCTATTCCCAGGAAATTCAAGACCTGCATTTCATTTGTGACAAAATTAGCTTAAACACACCCACTTTTGAGAAAATCATTTTTTTAAACAAAGGTTCCAAAACATGTATTTCTTGTGAAATATTGATATGGAATTTATAGGTGTAATGCACCTCTTCCCCTGCAGAGTAGACAAAGTAAAAGGCTTGTTCATGTTCTTTGCAACGTAAATGAAAACTGACAAACACAAAATAAATTAAGAAACTAATTCACCAAAGCAAACTAACAGCATTGTAATGAAACTATTTTAGCATGATAGGAATAAATTAAAGTCTAATGTCAAACTAGCAGTCTTAGGTACGTTTAATCTTTTAATTCTTTTTATCATATTTTGTCTCAGAACTTGACAAAATTCTGCGTAAGAACAGAGAGAATCATTTAAAAACATACAACATCATAATGATAGACTACGCTTGTATCCTTCCACTTTGGAAGTAGCATTCAACTATGCAAATTCTGTGCTCGGTGGTCAGTTGAATCTCTTGCACAAATACGCACATAATATCCCAATGAAAAACAGTTCTACACCAGCACAGTACATTAACCTGTTTACAAAGTTGTAGTAAGTAAGTGCAGATCATATACTTCCCTTTGACAGCAGGCGCTTAATGAACTAATAGTAAAATCATTTAAATTGACTTTTGGTAAAGGCCAAATAAAACTGAGATCATGTTATTTAAACTAAATATTTCCTATGCTCTATTTGACCTTAAAGTGTGTGCATATGTCAACATTATGCCACAGCATAACTTTCAGAGTGAGTGAAATAGTGAAGCGCAAGTTGAAATAGTTTGTTGCTACATAGTGTATATTATCGTTCATTTGATATATTCCAGTAATGACCAGGGTGAATAAAACTAACTTCCAAAACATTTAACATGAGCGGGAATAAAAAATATGATGGTTTTCGATAAGAGTAAGGCATAAACAGCTGATTGCAGAGAACATCAACACATGTTTAGTGCTGAAGTGATACAACAGTACTATTTATGTGCATTCCTAGCTTAAGCCTATATATACATATATAATCAGTGGCGTATATTATGGGCTATCCAAGCTTTTACCGAAGCCCATATTTAAATTAACTAGAAATTAATAAACAATATTAATAATAATTGAAATACCTGCCAGTCCCCCCCCCCCCCCCATAAAGAATTAGTGCGTAGGGTGGAATATCTCTCGTTCTCTAGCACTGAAAAGAGGGGAAATCAGAGCTTCTCTATGGTAAAGGACAGCGAGAGGCAAGGTGGAGGAACGGTATTCAGCACCCTAAGGCTTCGGAAACCAACATCGTAACTCACGTACTAGTTCCTCCGAAATGTACCGTACGGACACTACTGGCCTTGGAATTCCGCATAGCACGTGCAGTTAAGGGCAAGAAAGAGCGTGATTTCAATTATTGTGTGATTGTTACGGTCCTGAACCGTATTTGTATTGTTTATTTCATAGTGTACATTGCACCAAGACAGGTGCTAGCGCTAATTCTTCTTAGTGGGTGAAGAATTGTAATTAACAATTTGTGCAAAGACTGTTCTCGCAGTTTAAATACGAGGATAAGTTAATGATAATAAAACAGGGAAAGCCTACTCCAGCTCTTCCGTACTTGCAGTATGAACAGAAGGAAAAAAATAAGAACCCTTATAAAAGGTATTTTAGTATAAGTAATTATGACAAGTATGAGTGGCTGTATGGTTCATTCAAACTAAATAAACTTTATTGCTAACGATGCTTGTTGTTTGCAACTGAGAAAACACCCTGGATGCTAAGGGTTTTGCAAATTTACCTTATTTAACCACATACAAGTTCAACGACGCATGCAAAATCTTTCACGGCATTAAAAACTTTTGGCACTCAACGGGTAGACCATGCATTGAATTACCAAAAGAAACTTGCTGAGTTTGCACAATGAAAAGGTTAAGGAAACTAGAAATGTATTGAAAATATTGATTGATGTAGTGGTTCTTCTTGCAAAACAGGAATGTTCGTTTAGAGGCCACGATGAAAGCGAGGAATCATTAAATGAAGGCAGTTGTGTAGAATAGCTACAATTTCGGGCTAATTATAATGCAGCACTGTCTCAGCATCTAAAGACAGCTACCGTTTTCAAAGGCACCTCGGCTCTTGCACAGAATGACCTAGTCGATGCTGTTAGAGAGATAAGATTAAATCGGATATTGATAAGGCTAGTTTTGTTGGTCTCATGCTCAATGAAACGTTTGATGTCACCAATAAAAGTCAAATGCCTACTATTCTACTCTATATTGACAATGAAGGCAATTGCAAAGTACAATTTCTACATTTTACTGATGTAAGTTCTGATCGAACAGCCAGTGGTTTATTTGAATATGTAAAAAAGACCATAAATGATTTGATATGTTCAAAAAATTTGTTGCTCTAACTTTCGATGGTGCTGCAGAAATGTCCAAACATGCTTCTGGACTTCAGACTTAATTTAAAACCGAGTATCCTGCTGCTACCTTCATCCGCTGTTATAGCCACAGACTTAACCTAATACTTTCCCAATCTGTGAATTTTATTAAGGAAACCAGACAATTCTGTGTTTCTCTTAATGGTTTACCCGCTTTTTTCTCACTTTCCACTTCGCGTAGAGATGCTCAAAGCCTTTACTGAAAAGAAAATGCCAAGTGTCGCACCTACACGATGGAATTTTGCTTCTAGACTTATAAGCACAGTTCATCACTATGGAAGTCATCAGTTTCTTTACTTCAATGGAAGAGGAACCCGGGGACTGGTCTAGCGAAGAAGTTAGCATGGCTTCAGGCTTTGTGCGAGTTCTCTTAAAGACTCCAACCAACTTTTTCTTGATTACGTTCAGCAACGTTTTTGCATTTTCAGATATTCTTTTTGACATTCTACAAAACGAGAGCATGGATATCTGTTACGGTACTGAAGAAGTTCACGGAATTTATTACCACACTGCAAAATATTAGAAATATAGCTTTTGAAGAAGTATAGTCAGAAACTATGAGCGTTGCTGATGAAGAGACAGAAGAAATGCCTAGAAAGAGAAACTTTCGTGAAGATGAAACCCATTCTTCGTACATAAGGATTTTCTGTGAAGTTTTGGACACATTAATAACTCAAACTTGATTCACAGAAACAATTGAAATTTCTGGCGTTACTGGATTCTAAACATTTTGCGAGTTACGATAGAATGTTTCCAATAAATGTATTTCGTGAACTGAGAGAATCATATGTTTCCTATTTCAATATACTGTCCTTGAAAAATGAACTGAAGGTGTGACATACACTTCAAGAATTTTCTAACAAGTCCGTTCAAACCATTGCAAATTATATGAAATGAAATGGACTTGTGTACAGTGAAGTTTATAAATTATGTGAATTGATTTTAACATTTCCTTCTACCACTGCAAGTACCAAAAGGAGTTTTTCAGCCTTGAAATGAATAAAATCTTATTTACTGCAACACAAGGACAAATTCGTCATAACAACTTGGCTC